>JAQSVV010000146.1:1200000-1800000 GCA_036375495.1 Agrotis segetum
CAACTTAGTAAGGATTTCTGGAAGAAGTGGTCGCAAGAGTACCTCCAACAACTACAAGCAAGACTAAAGTGGAAACGACAGAACACTGACATAAAGAAAAATGACATTGTATGCATTAAAGATGAAAGGTTACCTGCAGGAAAATGGGCACTGGGTCGTGTAGCGAATTTACACCCTGGAAAGGACGGCCACACTAGAGTTGTGACATTACAAACTGCAAAAGGCGAAACTAAACGACCTATTACAAAACTGGTACCACTAGTGGAGGCTGAGGAACAAAACAACCCTGACACTGACAAACTACCTAAAAACATGCGAAACCGAGCTAAAAGGCTCAACTGGAACAGCTTGGTATGTTATATGCTGATGCTAGTTATGACATTGATAACGCCTACTGTCCAGCAAGATATGAAACTTACTCAACTGACAAAAAATCAAACACTTTACTTTGACAAGATTGCAGACCTACAAGAAATTAGAGATGAATGGAAACTGGTATTCTATTACAATATGACAAATTATTGGCGCAATGTGGACACTTTGCAAGTATTCGTATCTCACTTAAAGCAAGCTCGTTGCGAAGAGTGGATGATGCAATTTCATGTTTTGATAAATCAACTTGAACAAAGCACGAGTGAACTAAATTATTACAACGAATTACTGAGGTCCCAGCGGATAATTCAACACAGGTTCAAAAGAGGATTAATCGACGGAGTAGGATATGTTGCAAATTCGTTATTTGGAGTGTTAGATCAACGTTTTGCAGAAAAATATGAACAGGATATTGACACAATCCAACATAATGATAATCACCTACTTCAGTTGCTTAAAAATCAAACAAGTGTTCTGGAAACCGAGAACAACATCATACAGCGTAACGAAGCAACAATGGTGAAGCAGTTCACTTTAATTAACGACCACCTCACGTCCCTAGAAAATAAGACGCTCAAAGATAAACTTGAGAGTTCACATGCATTCTATATCATTACATCGGCCATAGCTGCAGAAAGAATGGTTCAAAACTTAAAAGATATTCAAGAATCGCTCATCAACACCCTGACAAATATGTACCAAGGACATATGGACGTGCATCTATTATCACCAACCCAATTGCAAAGCGAATTAGATAGAATAGCTCGACTACTACCTCGAGATTCTACACTACCTGAAGTTCATAATGACATAAGAGACATCTACAGGCTGTTCAGAATACATGCGCGCATAACACAGCACTATCTGTTGATGGAAATAAAAGTACCGATCTTGAGTGATGCCCTATACGAACTAAACAAACTTATCAGCATTCCTCAACGTATTGACGTAAATCGAGTAATGTATGTTATTCCTAACTCAGCATTAATAGCATTTAACGCCAACCAATATTCATTTATACCCCTAGAACAGTCTGACATTAATGAATGCCAAAAATTACATGACCAATATCTACTGTGCAAACTAAATCACCCTATATACAACACCGGTGATCGTCACAAATCTATTTGCGATATACAGCTGATTCGAGACAACGAAGAACACAGCGTTTATTGCCATACGGAAATAAAAATATGCGCCGACAAATGGGTCAAATTACATAAACAAAACACCTGGTTTTATTATTGTTGTGACGCGTGCGAAGTACAATTAGTGTGCGGTACTCAAATGACATCGGAGACGTTGCGTCACTCGGGTCTGATAACGCTGAAACAAGGATGCAACTTGCAAGGCGACTCGTTCACACTGCACGCATACATGGAACATACAAGTGATATTTTAGTCAATGAACCATATGCGATGATCGTGCCCACGATCTCTCCAATCAACAACATAATCAATACCTCGATTCGTAACTCATCCTTGCATATTGAAACGCACGAAGAGACGTTCAAGAAAATTGACACGCAACTACGCTCTATAGAAGAACAGTCTAAGCTAGACACCTTATCCTCTCACGACGTTCATCACTACATTGCAATCTATGTGGTTGTTGCGATTAGCATTGCACTGTTTGTAACATCGGTGTACTTTTGGCGAAAGATGGCCACCCAAAGACAGGGAGAGGGTCCGCAAGACGCAAGAAGCAGAAGCAGACGAGAAGAAGATCATGACATCGAGGATAGAATCAGCAAGATCGACAAAAAGGATTCAAAAGTGAACAAAGTGTCGTGTGCTAACCCTACCACAAGTGAAGTGAAATTTGACACTGAAAAACATAGTGAAATGTGTTAATTTATTATCATGACATTCTATTTATAGACTTTAGATATTCATAGTTTAGATCAATACTTATTTACATTGTAGTTCTACATTTTTACATTCTTATTTTATCATTTTACATTTCATATGAGATTGTTTTATTTAGTTACTTTTGTGTTGTGGCAATATGTACGGTGCACGTACATGGATTTTAAAATATAATTATTTATTGCAATAAGTTAGCCAGTAGGCTCGCGTATCTGCACTTTGGACGCAACCTACATTTGGCAGTGCATTGACACTGACATATTGCATTGTTCTATGCATTCTATGTATATTACATTTTTAGTGTTCAATTAGACGTGGTTTGAGTCGGACAACTTGCATTTTCATTTAGATTCATCCCGTTGAGCATTCACTGACATTTTCTGCATTTAAGTTTAAAGTTGACATTTACATCTGCATTGACATTACTTATGTTAGGGAAGCACCTTGCATAGTGCACCCTACACCAATTGAACAGGGTTTTTTTCACAAGATAGGATTATTGATATTGTTCTTATAGTGTGGAGTGTTTTCAAAACAATAACTATTTTTCACAAGTCTCTTTTCGTTCCTTGTTGACTGTTTTGTCCCATTTCTCAAACAAGATTTTTATAGTTTCGGCTGCCGCAAATTAAGGCAATTATGGGGACCGTTTTCAAGTGGAATTTGGTGCCGGCACTTTCATCTGAAGCTTTGTTATCTTTATGGCAAGAGTTGATGAACCATAATTTTATTTTCTGAAATACTTTAGATACAAAACAGACAAACAGAATTTAATTTATTGCAATGTTCTTACGGGTCTTTAATTTTTTTATGTAAATGTTAGGCTTTGTTAGTTCTTGATGATAGTTTTCTATTGGTGGAGAATGGTTCTGATTTTTTCAAAGAGTAGTTTATCTTGAATAGAGATAACTAGCCATAAAATGAATAGACTAACATTAAATGTATTATGTTGATACAAAAGTTCTCCGCTGGTCAGTTAAATTCCGCGGCTGTTGTTGGACATCTCTTTATTAACCGAATCGATCGGGACGAGATCGGATCGATCCACGAACTGATCTTCATTGCTACATTTATTTTGATATCTATTGTTTCAGGCAACTAATAAGGCCCATACAACACAGTACATTAAGTATATTAAGCAATAACCATAAACGAAAACATGATTTACAATAAACTTAAAAATTGCTGCTCACTCCAATAATTCTGGCTACCTAGCTACGTAAGTTGAGAAAGAAAGACAGAAAAACATTTATATGGCGCAAAGTTACCACGACAGACATACACATTCAAAATAAAATAAACACAGAAAAGAAAAAAAAGAGAAAACCTATATCTAACACAAAAATTAATACAAGAATTATTTTTGAGGTTATTCGTATTCGCGAAGATCATAGTATACTTATCCCAATAAACCAGGCTGATTATAATTCATCCTACATTTTAGAATCAACAAAAACCTCATTACTAAAGCTAAAACACATACCTTATTTAACTTTCCCTCCACCAATGAATTCACTAAAATATATATCCTGCGATCCGGAATACAGTCGCCTGCGGTCAGTCGGTGGTCAAAAAGCAATTTTAGATCCGAATTTCGGAAATTAGAGTAACCATCCTATTTCATAGTGTGACCCGGTGTTGGATATTGGGTTCGAGTTCTCTGTTGTGGCTACCTATTTAACGGTTAATTGAACTCCCAACATTAATTGGTTCGCAATAATTTTGTGTGTTTTAGGTGGATTACTAATTAGCGCCATGTTTTGCGGATTTAAATTGTTTTTGGTATCGTGATAGGTTTATTGGCCGTTTGGTGGTGATAGTTTCGGTAAATGCTTCTGAGTATTCGATTACATGTAGGGTTTAGTGGAGTGTATCGTATTAATTGGTTAGTGGGTTGTGAAGATCAATATTATGCAACTCAAAACTAATGTTAAGCTGCAACCACAGGTTAAAAGATAGTTGAGAAAAGCAAGCTAATTGTTTTCTCTCATCTCGGTCTCTCCTGGGCAAATGCCTCGTGGTCAATGATATAAATGAGGTTAGAAAAAACCAGAAATGAATTAATTTTGAATCTCGAATGAAAGCTTTTTCTGCTTTCTAGTTTTAAGCGGGAATTCTAATTTTGTTATCGGTTTTATGAACGCAATTTTTTTTTTCAGAAATGGCTCTTTGCGTTTACATAAAAAGACTTCAAAAAATATTTATAACCTACTCTAAATTGTCAAGTATTAATTATTTTATTTATTGACCAATTACAAGTAAATAAATATACTTTTGTCTTGTTGTGTCCATGTTATTGTATCGTTTCTCAGGAAATCAATAAATTCCGTTTCATATTATCATTTTATTATCAGTATTGAACTGCAACTCAAGACAACGTTAATTAAATAATAATATCCCGGATGAATCATTGTGCTACTGTTTTTTGTACTTAGTTCATTTATTTATTTGTGACGCTACCCTCCTTATTTACGTGTTAAGATTTTTATTAATTTGTGATACAAACTAATTCTTATTTTTAACAATCATAAATAATACTTTTTTAAAATTATAAATAATGGATGTATCATAGGTTTAATATTTGCACTTCAAAAAAGTCCATTACGGAAACATTTAGTATCAGTTAAATTGTTAGCAGTGAGTTTTTAGTTAAATAGCTATTGTTTAGGTTGTGAGCTTATTTTGATTAAAAGTAAAAACCATATCTAACTTTATATCTTACTTCATAATAAGATCTAACTTTATCCGGGTTCTTAAAAAGATTTCAATTTCGGTGAATAGAACCATTTCGCATATTTTTTGAAACCCTCTTTCATCGACTTCCAATAAATACGCCATCTTAAATAAAATAGAATTATGAATCCGGTAAACCAATAAATGTTACGCAAGCTTATGATAATATTAAAGTGATTAACTGAAAGTGATCTATTAATTGTAACGTTTACAGCGGAATTAGAAAATGTCGATAAATATAGGAGCTGTAGGGAAATTGTCACGAGAACGAGTTATGAGGGAAATTATGGTGCAAGTAATTTTCAAAGTAAATACGGAAGGACAAGTGTGGCTTTAAATCCAGCGGGAGCAATATTAAGGTGATCAAACAATTGTTGCCAATGACACGTCTCGCTTTTTAATTTCAATTGTCCAAAATTATATAATTTCTGAGAATTTTATTTAAAAAAATATTGGTAAATTAATAGAGTTTACGGGAGGAAAACATTCGTTCTTTTTTGGTGATAAAAAATTAAATCCAATCGTGAAATCAGTTACTGGTTTAAGAAACAAAATAATTCAAAACAATTTACAGCGATGTGGATGAATTTTTTAACGGTCTGTAAATAATCTTAATTTAATTTAATGATATATTTAATTATTCAAAATTACTAAAATTATGTACAAACTATAAATAAAAACTTACTAGTAATATGTACAAAAAAATAAAAGAGAAAACATTCATAGGGCGTCCTTAATTTAATTATTTTTTAAATGTTGTATTTGAGATTTTAATATTTAAATACAGTATACGTGTATTATTCATAGTTTTTAGTTAAAAGAAGATTTTTCATGTCAAAATAACAATTATTATATATTTTATATATGTGTACCTACATGTGTGACAAATTCGCTGTCAATACAGTTACCTACTCGTACATATAAAGATATTTAATATTTATTTGTTTAAATAACAAACGTACAATGCTCCAAGTTTGTTTATCAATGTGTGACCAATTTTACGACCAATAAAATGTATTTGTTCAAATAATCACTTGCTCAAGTGATAAATATACATCTTAACGAAGTGTTATTTTAACATAAGACGACCGTTAAAATAGTCAAAAGCTTAATTTAATTAGAAGTTTATGCTAATGATTGTGATAAATCTCGGAGAGACTAATTTACAACCTTTTTTGACATAGCTGCATAGGCATGTGAAATCTGCTTATCGCTACCGGTTTAAGACGATAATCGCTGGACTTATGGCCGTAAGCCGTGACGTCACGTGTACCTGCTGCAAATGCAAGAATATTTAAACACCTTTCAATCTATGTGAGCTGATGTTACTATCTATTCCGGAAATACTAAAGGGCCGATTAGGTAACGCATTAAAAGTTTCAAAGATAAGATTGATTATAACATCAAACATAATATTCATTTATAATCGACAATGGCCCGTATTGACAGGCACGAACGCTTGGCTTACTAACCCACGGGTCACACATACACCTAATAATATGCGTATGTTTTCCAAACCATTCACACTTTGACGAGTTACGTCAATATTTACTTTAAAAACTTTTCTATTCGCTGGTACTCGTATATAATAAAAGAACGAAAGTGAAAAGAAACTTGAATAACAAAACACAGTATCGTTTAAAAGATCAAGTCATGGCCCAACAAAAGGGGGAGATTAAACGGACTACCCACTAAGTTTCGAATAATCCTTTAAAAACAAAACAAAAGGAAACCATCGTTATTCGTTACACCGACTAGAAACATTTTCAATATCCTCGACAACAATGGCCGGAGCTTTTTTTTTCACTCCGCTAGCGGAATAAATTCCGTATCAAATTTCTCCCCGGATAACTGTAACAATTTATCTGCCGGCTTATACCCAATCGAATTATTCACAAAAGAATACCCACGATTCGGGGGTTTGCAAAATAAAAACACAATGCACTTTTCTCTTCCGTTGTACATGTACGCAACGTACGCACACTGTTAGCGATAGTACGGAAATACTCTGTGTGTAACGTCCCATATTCTGGCTCATCTCGTCGGCTCGTGCCGTTTTTGGGCGAAATGGTGTCGTCTACCGTTCGAGCGAAAGTCGATTTTCGTAGTGTGTGGACGCCGCTTTGGAAGGGCGGCCGTCGCGTAAGCTACGGACCACGTGCACCTCGACTGCTTGCGCTTAGTTCTTCACGAACTGTGTGGGAGGTTAGTCCGCTACATGAATATAATGTTCCTTGAATGTCATGCGCTAAGCGTTCGCCGCGAAAAAGCGTATTCCGCTTGCGCCCAGCAGTGATGCGTGTGTGAGTGTTGTCTCTCCACGTGATTTTGACAGTCGAATCGTTCACAAAAGCCGGCTCGTTTTTATTTTCATTTATCAACAGTGCGATGTGCGCGAACTGAAGCGACGGAGAAAGTGTTTTTGATAACAGTTTACGTGAATGAACGCAGATATAGAGATGTTGTAAGATCAAGGGACGCCACATTAAGGATGATTATAAAATATTGCTTGGCCCAATTTCCGCCGGCTATGGAGTGTTTTCGGTAAGTCGCTAATGAGATTTTTGATTGAGGATCGGTATCTTGAATTAATTTAATTTCGAAGTTGGTTGGCAAATATTTGTTTCATATTATTTTGTTGGAAATTTGAGTAAATAGGTTCAATGGAAGTTGAGTGTAAATATAGTCGTTGTGAGAGTATGATTAATGAGTGAGGGTACTGACTCGCCCTTATTTAAGTAACTAACGACCCGTATCGGTCATCCCTCTCAATATTGGTAGTATCAATATTCGGAGGACCCTTGTAGGGTGCTATCAAAATTCATAATAACATTATAACCTACAGACCCATATATTGTGAGGGGCTGAAGTTAAATTGCTTTTAGCAAAGGGTTCTAGAACGGAGTTCCAAATTCAGTTTCCAGATTAATTGTCCTGTCATGTCCTTACTCCTGGTAAGGCTGCGCATAGGTCGGCCTGCGACAAATTAAATTCATTGTTTATGTATAACGTCACCTCTGCGCATGCTCGTCACTATGTCAACAAACTATGTATACAGGGGTGTGTATGTGTGTGTACTTGAATATTAATGGGTTCTGTGGGACCGTGTTGCTAATAGATATTTTCGTGAAAGAGTTTAAGTTTTCGCATTGTTTTATTTTCTTCGTTAACTATTTTTGTAGGCATGTGTCAGCTCTAGAATTGCCTGGTGCGTTCAACTGTGACATCATCTTTTGTTATATTAAGACTAAAGTCTTTGAACCTAATTGTTAGTTCTTGTTTTTAACTGACGTTGATTTAGTTCAGCGATTTCAGTTTTGAATTTCAGTTGCGGTTGGCAACACAATAATTATTTAAACTGGTAATATTGCGAAATTATTAATACTTAAAAATTATCTGATTCCTTTCTTATGTTTTGGTTAAATTCAAAAACTACTGAACCTATTAAAGGTTCCGTAGCTGAATAGCAATAAAAAGAGACGCTTATAGATTCGTCATGTTTGTCAGTATGTCGATCTGTCTGTCTGTCCGTATGGCAAAACCACTTCTTTGTTCCAAAACTAACTACGAAATAAGGTTATTTTAGGTATCTATTCATTTCAATTTTCTAAAGCCAAAATCATAAGCTGTAATATAGTTTCAAACTGCTCCATTTGCGAAGTCAGGGCCGGGTGCTAGTTATATATTGCTGAAAACTTTAATTGAATATATAATAGCCTAGTTACGGTGGCTTAGCGAAGTGTATGTATGTATAAGTTTGTAGATATACATACTTAAGTAACGTTAAGCCTGTATAATCCTCAAGGATTTGGCAGCGGTTTACTACCCCACAGTCTGTATGTATATTATATATTCATTATCACGTGAATAGATATGTTATATGTATGTATATTACAATGTAATAATATCACGTATATAGGTACTTTGTTATGTAATACTGTTTATGTAATTAAGTATAAGTCTAAATATAAAGTATAATAGGTGTGGCATGCTGAATCCAAAATTTTGACAAATCGAGCTTAATAATATCTGTAATTTTTAGGGTTCCGTAGTCAACAAGGAATCCTTATAGTTTCGCCATGTCCGTCCGTCCGTCTGTCCGCAGTTTAGCTCAGAGACGCACAGTACTAGAGAGCTGTAATTTGGTGTAAATATACAGATTTGTTGTGCCGAAAAAGTGGTAAAATAAAATCTCGTAAAATATTTTTTTTTAGGGTACCTCCAGTACTTACACGTAAAGTGAGGATTTTTTTTTTCTCGCGTAACCCTTAGTGCGGGATATCATTAAATAGGTCTTTAAAAAATAATTATAGTTTCCAATAACAATTTTTTGATAAAAAAATTCGTTTGTGAAATATTAAGCTTTAAAGTGCTAAATTTAGCTCGATTCGAGTGTCCCCCCCCTCTACCAGCTAAACGGTTATGTTTGGGAGTGTGAAAAAAATCACAATAGTAGTATATATAACGAAGTTTAAAAGAAAATTGTCATGACTAAGTAGGCTTACAACTTTACGAGTAATAGTCGACCAACTTATAAAATGTACTTAGATATCATATTTTCTTAAACAAAATGTATCGGACATAACTGCAAATGTAAGTTTGTCAACTTTATTTTTACAGCTTTCATAGGTATGTTTTTTGGGGACAGGTAGGTTTTTATCGTCAAATATTTCTAACTAAATTCAAAAAAAGGAGGAGGTTCTAAATTCGTCGTAATCTTTTTTCTTATGTATTTACCCCGATTTCTCAAAGCCTCCTCGACCGATTTTGAAAATTCTTCTTTTTAAAATAAAATTCAGCGAATCAGTTTAGTTAGTTTGCATAAGTATTTTGATGGGCAACTACGGAACCCTACACTGTGCGTGGCCCGACACGCACTTGGCCGGTTTTTCACATACATATCTGTCTGTGTCTGGCACTCTGGCCTCGGCCTCTACAAACCTACAGAGGATGAAGCTTCCTCAATTCTATCAAAAAAATAATAATTCATGTCTGGTCGGAACCCAAGCCTCCATGAATGGTAGCCATTTTTGTTTTTTGATGATTTTTTGCTCCCCTTTCAGTTTTTACTGAAACCGAACACTTGGTAAAGAAAGGTATATTGTCAAAGAGTAAAACATAGTTAAATTATTATCTTTCAATTGTACTCACTACAAAATACAACTATGTAACTCAATAATTCATTACTTCATTCGAGCCGAACAGAATAATTACCTTTAACGCTCTTTGAAAACGATCAATCACTGTTTTTAAACGGAAAGAAATTAACAAAAATTTAAAACTCGACGCAGAAAGATGAAGTATTCCATATCGTTAATTATTTTAAATTTATTTTGTTCAATACCATCGATAAACATCTCACTTATTTTTCGCTTTTAATTTATGCACACATTAATTCAACATTTTTTGTTTTACAAATTATGTAATTTACATGAAAGATCCATTAACAAGGCTTATCAAAAAAACTGTAACAAGATTATTAAGCCAAATGATGTCATATTTATACAAATTAATGCTTGTTAAGTTTTTTTACACACACAACATTAGGGAAAAAATAAAGGCATTTAAGTTTTATTTACTATCTACTCTACTCTACACACTGATTTAAAAAGCTAGATTCATACAAACACACCTTGTTGACATACATTACATTTAAGGCCCTCCCTCACCGGGAGCATTCGCGTGTCATTTAACATTATAGATTCGACTTTGAGCATTACATTACTATACTACCTCCCTGACTTTGTGATGCTCGATTGTCTTCCTTCACCGATGAAATGTTCGAATCTGTAACGATACATTACAGGTGAATGCTCGCGGTGAGGGAGCGATTGGCATTGATATTTGAGTAATATTCTATCGCTTATTCATGCTGCAAATCGCAATTATCCTCCTTGAACCATTAAACCATATACTAGTTTCAGAATGAGCCCACTCTTGTTCTAAATCACAATCGAAGTTTCAACTGATTCACTTGTTCGCCTTACCTATCTGTGGTGAGAGACATCTAGCAATTTAAATCTTTGCCAATCCATAAAATTAATACCCTTGCTGTCCCATTAAACTCAAATGAACTCTAGATAAAGGATCTAGGAATTCGGTATAAACAATTAAAATTATAACATGACTATTTTGCCACATTCCTTCCTTATCATTTCTTGGCAATCTTTAACGATTGGAATGTAACAAATACTGTTTATTCGGAAGTGATAATTTTGTGAGTTCTGGCACTAAATTAACGATTCCAGAATACTTAATTAAAGAAAAAACACCTGGCCCTATAAGACAAACAGCAGACGACAATGATTGTCTCACAATCGTTATCGATAACTCAGTAGTCACTAATACATTTTCAACTTTATACACTAGCGCATAAAGTTGAAAATCTATTAAAAACTGCTGAGCGATAACGAACGAAACAAACGAAAACGATCTGTAAAGTCCAATCGATTGTCAACTTTATATGCTGAGGTATAAAGTTGAAAATGTATTAGTGACTGCTGAGCGATAACGATTGTCGTCTGCTGTCGTCTGCTGTTTGTCTATAGGGCCTGGCACTTTGATTTAATATTCTTGTTACGTAGATAGTTTTCTGTCGTTGTGCCAACATCAAGGTCAGTTATATTGGCTTGTAATACTCTACATATAAGATTGGATTCGATTATCTCAAGATAATGAAGGGTCGACGACTACACTTAGCTTTCTTACTGGCAAAAAGTTACTATATAAATGCTGTACATTCACCACTAGCTGTGTCCCGTGGTTTCACTCTCGCTACTCGGCTCTTGTAGGCTGTATCGCGATGTTACATAGCCTATTGCCTTCCTCGATAAATGCACTATCCAGCACAAAAAATATTTTTCAATTAGAAGCTATAGTTCCCGAGATCAGCGCGAACAAACAAAAAAACAAACTTTTCAGTTTTATAATATTAAACTAAATAGATAGATTAAAATAATTAGCCTGTGAATCACATGAATATTACTAATGTTTCAGAAAGTCAACGACCTTATGACGTTACTTGAAATATCATGTTTAATCAATTTGTCACAATATGTGGAGTTATGCTAACAATTTGAACTTGAACCTGAAAACCTAATCTTGGGCCAAAACTATTCCCCATGATTCATGGTCAACAAACAATGGTGGTACCAGAGCCTATCTTTAGCACTAGGGTATATCCGTTATCAGCAGATAACTATAATCATAAATTGATAAGCCATTAAGTTTATGCTGCAAAGAGCGCAAGTTGTTTATGGATAACTAACTAGATGCTTGCGCATAGCCTGTAGCTAAGGGTAAGCCATCATCGGGTAATGTCTGTAATACTACGAGAGGAAATAAGCTATATTTACCTAAGTGTAGAGAATTTATTATCTGTATTTAAATGAATATTTTGAGTGTTTTTGCAAATATGACTTTAAGTCTAAGGTAACTTGCAAAAATATTCGCTTAAAGGGTTGAGCAATGAGCATGTAAGATTTTTTTTTATCTGAACTTTTGTGTGTTAAAATATAGTATTATTTAATTTAGAATATTGCTGGTCCATATTATAAAAGAGATTATTGGCTTCTTTTGTAGTCTCTGCATTGAAATTAACCAACCAACAACATAATATTATTATTTACTGTCGTTAATAAAGCTGTCAGAATCTAAAAGTTAATGAAAAAAAAAACTAAAAGGGGGATCATTGCAATGTAAAAGTAAACGGTAGATCAAGCCTAACCCTTCAGTTCACTATCTATGAATAAAATAACCACAACATGCACTATATTCCGTCTAGAACGTATATATTCGAGAACCACTAGTACCAATTATTTTTCACCTGCTATAATTCTCACGACAGCTGTTTTATTCGTTTCACAAAGCGGCCAGTACGTACTAAAATAATGGAGTGCTTTACTTCTCTTTGTTTTCAAAGTGGTGGCGTTTGTCGGTGGCGAAAAAAGATGGCCGCTTTTGTAGTGGCTTTTGGCAGTTCAATTTAAATTTTTGGTAGGTATTTACTGTCATTTGTCGAGTCTTTGAAATTATATTTTGTACTTGCTGACCTGGCAAACTTGGTATCGCATCAATTTTTTTTTTAATCATAATTATTTACTTATAATAGACCTTCCCCGGACTTTCAAAAATTATTCAAAACTAATATTAGCCAAATCGGTCGTGCCCTTCTCGAGTTTTAGCGAGACTAAAAAACGGTAAATTTTTGTGGTATGTTTATTTCGTTCGGGATGAACAATGGATTTTTATTACTCTGACACCATAGATAGATAAAAAAAGGAATTTTATTAAAACTCAAATACCTACCTAAGTCTTTATTTTTTTATGGTAAAATCATGAAATATGTTCTGCCCTTTGTGGGGCGAACGGGACTATCAGACTCTAGTAAAAAATCACCCTTTTCCTTCAGTAACTCTTTCCGATCGAGGCTTACAGGTATTATATTTCCGTTACGAGCAAGAGTTTCAGGATCAAAAAGGACGGAAATACGCAAATAATTTTACTCACAGATTTATCAGGACCTACGTAGGATAATTTACATCTTGTTATTACGATTCCAAGAAATAATTTCAGACCTCCAAGCGAGCCCGGTCTTCAGCAAAAGCTAGCTCTATAATTATGTACTCAAGCATGAGACTTTTCCAAGCACTCAATGTATGGGAGGTCCCTCAAATTATTCTAAAGTGGGTATCAATTACGTGCAAAAATCTCTCAATCACGGTGGTATGTAATCGATATTGCTTTCGCGCGTGCGTGAATTTATTCGAATCATGCTGCGTTTGCGCATCGTGTTGCAGGGATGGATATTAATTGGGTTCTTAGAATTAAACTCGTGTAAATGACTTTGAAAAATATCCCTGGGAATGGTTACAGCATAATCAGCACTTTCCCACATTTATGGCAACTTTGGTGGATGCCAATAAAAACGTGAATTCGTGCAGGAATGAAGTTTGGGTTATCTTGCGCTCAGATATATCTAGCCAATAGTGCACAATTACGTCTAGACAATTTATTTGGAGTCGGTACATTATATCTTTTTTCTACAGTTCATTACAAAATTGTCGCCACGATAGGTATCAGTTTCTTTTAAGCAATAGTTTTTGTATAAATTCCATCCATTATTTCTTTGAATACGTACCCTATGAGATATTTTCAAATAAGAGGTTATAGAAAATTTCTCTCCTATTAAAATAAGTAGTATTATCCTCTCCTGGAATATAAATACTAAAGAATCAACCAACATAAAACAAAAAACACGCTAACGTTACCACAGCTTATCGGAAACGGTACAAAAATGGCTAGTATAACAAAACAAGAAAGTTTAGCGCGGTTCAACAAGCCCCGTGCGGCTTCTTCGCGAAATCGATACTCGCGTTAGTGAGTGACTAACTCAACAGCTAATACCTTACCGATACCGGTAGCCGGTATCCGATACCTTGAAGAGGATTCTAGTTCGTCGATTAGTTTAGTCAAGTTTAGTTGGACTTCGTAGAAATTAATTTATGTTAGTTTTTGTGGTATAAAAAGAGTTATAGCAAGAAAAATACAATTGGATCCTCTACTTTGTGACTTTTGTCCCCACGATTATTTTACATATCTCGATACTTTCATGGCATTGTTGGGTCGTTGTCAGGGTAAAGTTCGATTTTTGCATAATTGCAATGGTTTGGAAAAATCTAAGTAAACTCGTGCTCTATGTAATGAATGTCAAAATGAATGTAAGTGCCTTTGTACTATTAAGTTTATGTATGTCCTTATGTTTTATATACCTATTTTGTGTACAAACGACTAAATACATAAGCGGATCACCTTAAAAGGCTGCACCTAGTTGGATAATTCGTTTTTTGTTGTTTAGAATATTTGTTTGAAAGTAAAAGTTGTTTTACTTAACTCGCTAATTTTATTTTGTAAAACAACTTGTGTGTAGACGGGGCATCTCACTAGTTGAATCCTTAACATATTTATGATCGTTGGTAAAGATTTATAAAATGAAAGATGTAATGACCAAAATTGAACTTTGTTGGCCAGTACGACGATATTCTAAAATTCCTGCACAGATTTGCACTACCTAATTGTTTGAAGTATTTCCATCAAGGTTTAAGCTTGTAGTAAACATACTGCTTCTACATTGTAGCTTGGATTTTAAGAGGTATGTCAAAGCGTTTAAGCTCTGTGCTAATAGCGTGACACCGCGTGTAAACGCTTTACCGTAGAACGTCACGCTGAGCTTAGCGTGCTACAGCCCCTAAATATTCCGAAATATCTCTCCTCCTTGGTGTACCTTCCTGTTTGTATTTATACGCTAATATTGAAGTCCATTGATGGTTAATCTTTGCTCATTTGCATTTTATCACTGAATTTGAAAAATTAAAGGATTTGAAAAGAAAATGTACCTAGTGGACGAGTTCATCTCAAAATTTTTACCTAAGCATAAAATTGATTTCTAGTTCACTATCAGTCAAAAAAAAAACAATTTTGCTTACAATATTTTTACAATAAGTAGATATTTTTACAAATTGACGATACTCGTAAGTCTGGACTTTACCTTCGAGGTCGATTGCGGCAAAGATGGCGTGATGATTAGATCATGTTTGCGGGGTAGACATGACCAGAAACTGTCCAAAACAGAGAACTTTGGAAGAAGAGAGGGAAGGTATCTGCCTTGCAGAGAGACACATGCAGTATATAGACTACTTAACTAAAAGATGGTTGGTGACAAAAATACCGTAAAATATTTTGGCTGGTCTAGTGTAGTGCAAAATAACCTAGTAACAAATTAAACAGAGAACGTAAAATAGAGAAAGCACATTGCTACAAATGATTATGGAATTTGCATTAGGTAGCGAAGTCATAGCACATCAGCCAGAAATGTTTATCCGTTCGTCAAAATTTGTTTAGACAATGTCCTAAGAGGTTTGAATTTCCAGTCCCGTTTCGCCAAGAATGTTAATGCAAATAAGTGACCGGATTAAACAGCTGATTTCGATAGGTTTACAGAATTGCTGCTAATGAACTTTCAATATTGAAATAAGAAGTATTCAATGAATGGATGAGAGTAAGAAAATAATATACCAATGTTAAAATAATTAGTCTATTGATGATCTCACATTTTAGTAGAGCAATCTACTTTTTGATATGCACGATAATTATTTTCATGTCATGTTATAGATAAAACTATCGATAACAAATAAATCATTGCAAGGTCAACTTTGTACTTTCTAGATCACCATAAAGGTTTCTTACACCACATTTTTTATACCTGTTACTATTCTATACATATACGCTTCAAAGCACGTCTTTGATAATCCTTAAATCGATAAAAATATGATTTACACTGATGCACTCCATAATGCTGATATCAAATTTTTAGTAGACGGAATTATAACGATGTAGACATAGGTATGCAATCTCAAGAGCATTCCAAATATGAACATTCAAGTGCAATACACATCAAACGCCGAACGTGCAAATCATGCGATACTGAAATAGCTATAACCAGTGAATAACCTTGTGACCTTAGTGAACCTTGATTTACTACTGTTGAACATTTAACTAGAGTTAATATCAGCTAGATGGACCGAGGACTTTGAGAAAATAGGTGGGACAGGCAGTATGAAGACAGGATGATGTGACCCAGTCTAGGAGAGCCCTATGACTTTGCTCAGCAGCGAACAGCGATATACTTAGTAGTTTGAATCTCAATAGATTATAATAATTTAATTTTATCTCATATACAGAGAGAAAAACTTTGTGACGAAAATTTTGAGCATGAATGTTTTTGAATATAAGAGTTGAGGTAGACGACAGGAACAATGGATGGACTGTGTGAGGAATGATATTTCTAGAAAGGAAATTACTGTTGAGAACGTTGCCCCCACACTAGGAGTTTCTTCTTTACCGTGGGTGAATATACACCAAAATTGTTATATTACTCTTTATAAACATTACAAATTTTATAGTTACAACACTAATAGCGATATCAACCAAATATAAATAAATTAGGCTAGAAATGGCATTTGGTAAAATGAATGATGGAAGATTAAATTGTGATAAAAGACAAATTGTTGAAGTGGTTAAATTAACTGATTTGCACAATATGGGAGATAATAGTGCCGAAGAATTTAATCCAACTCGTGCAATCATTGAAAGAAACGGTGAATCATTAGTAGTCACAGAAGAACAAAAAGGAAATCTCATTGACGTAATTCAAACAAGACACAATGAAAAGGATCTTGGAACTGCAGAGAAAATTTCATAGAATTATAAATTTTCCATGCTGTATTGTTGTGTATCCCTTTATACAAGTAGCAATCTAAATTGAAAGCTGACCCGATTGGCAGTATTTCAATATTATTATGCATTTTGTATCATAAAATTTTGACATTTAACTAAAGTCACGCATTTGTTGCGTAAACGCCATTATTACAACGGTTTACATTGCGTCGCGCCAATGTATCGGATATTTAATTTATGACCGTTTCTAATTGGTCGTATTATGCTGTGAAATACGTGTTTTGCTTCCTACAGAAATTATCAGTGTTTTATGGGCATCCAGTGTCTTTTAATATGTTATCTTAACGGTGTCGGATTTCACATTTTACTGCGGTTTAGACAGGTAAATAATCGGGTTAGTAAAATTAACAATTGGTTAACAGCCAGTAAATTTTGGTATATCGTTAATTTATAAGTACGAAGGTTGTAAATCAGCGATGACAAACAAAAAATAGTAAATGATTAAAAGAACAAGCAGTTTTTTGATAAGAAAAATTTTAATGACAGTGATAAAACAATTGTGTCTAATAATAAAATTGTAACAACAGAGCAAGTTTAAGACGCAACTAATATCCAAAAAGGCAGTAAAGCCAGTTCAATAACGGAAATAAATAACACGCTCCTCCTAACACAGTCCTCTACTAATTAGAAGCCCTTATAAATTAAGTGTGCAATCGCATTTGATGCACCTAATTAAGTGACTATATATCAACTGCATAGTTTAGGGACAACTGATAAAGTAAAACTGGGTTTTACAGTATCAACTCAGCTGCTTATCACCGTTACCGCGTTGGTGAAACGCATCTCTAAACACGTTACCTAATTATGAATGAGGGCAATGTGCTAGAGACCGATGTGATATACGGAGTGACAATAATAGACGCGCTCGGTGCAGTGTTTAGATTGATTTTCAGTGGGACGACATTTATAGATGTTGTTTCGTCTATGATCTAGTCTGTGGATCGTTTAAGTGTTTGATATAGGATATTGCGATGTTTATTATCGTTTGCTTCGAAATGTGTTTCTTTTATACCTGTTTTCTCATGATGAAAAATAACCTGCTCAAGTAAACACGTGTCGGTCGTCAAAAATTGAGTAGTGAATTTTATGGGATCTTCCGCTTCTATTCTCATTCAGCTGATTCTTCTATTTCAAACTGCAATGGTTTCAAGATTCTTGGCGCATCTGAAAGCCAAACCTTCTTGTTGGTTTTTCTGTAAAAAAGGTACATACAAATATTAAGAAATTTTGGCAATCTTTCAATTGTTTTGGTTCTCCATGAGGTACAATTTGAGAGCTGAACAAATTCATTTTATGATTATGCTTTCCAAAATCATGAAACTAAATTGTTTCGTCTCCTTCTCTATTCTCATCTCCCCTATCAGTTTCTACAATAACCCATACAATTAATGGACAATTTCAAGGTATATTTAACTCCTCATAATTACGTCACGTTCTTTTGAATACTTTGTAGGTAGAGCTAGTATGAGGAAATGAGGACGCGTCACAGACGGGAAACATCGTCTCCCGGTATGAATCAATGGAACTATTTTCAATTTTCTCTTTATTTATCCGTGATGAATTAAATTTCATTGATAACTGTTGAGTGATGTGAGTTTCTGGCACAATGTATTTATACCGAGTGAAGTTTTAAAAGTTTTGTTTATCAAATTGGATGATATAATATTGCCGTTTATTATTTTTGACCAGGATGGTTAGTGCCATCACTTCTTGTTTAAAAGAATATTTTTAAGAAAGCCATTGTTTTTTTTTTTTTGGAAATACAAATTTTACATAAGTCGATAAAGAAACACGTCAGACTGTTTTATTAAACAATTCTTGAGTTTTGTTTTTTTTTTCTATTAGGCTGATAAACTGCCATATTTTACTAATGCCTATTAATAGATAACTATACTATAGACTTTAATAGCGTCCTTCAGAAGGACATTCCAATACATTACCATCCATACAATAACCTCTCACAATTACTATTCATAAAAAGCTGCGAACTGTCATAACGAAACTGTATCAGTCTCATACAAATCAGAGAGTCTGACGCATGCTGCATAAAAGTCGCGCGTGCGCATAGCCAGACGATGACTTTAAATACGGTGTTAGAATTATGAAATGCTACTGCAGTTTAATTTAGCAAAATTGTAAAAGACAGTTCTGAGTATGATACTTTAGTTGAATGGTCATAAAATGGTTGACAGAACGGTCATGTCATGTCAACCAATATAAAGTTTATAGTTGACATGATTTGTAGTGGCTACAAGTCAAGTTTCTAGATACAAAGTAAGTATTGTCTTGTGATGTTTTCAGACAGAGCGGGAGAATGCAGTATAATAAAGTATTAACGAGGTATTTTTTGAAAGTCGCCCATCTAAAAATGACCCTTGTCATTTTTAGATTAGCGAACATGGCACATGCCCGGGTCGACGGCGTGTGATGACGGGGCCCTTATCCAATTTACCGTGACCCGGGAACGTAAAGGGCTATTGAAGGACACCATGGATTTTAGTCAGTACGAGTTTGACAGTCCCCCTCGCCCTGACCTGGGTGGTAGGACTCATTTGATGATTTTACTAGGATAAAAAAGGGTTATGTTAAGATTGGCTATGGTGAATCTTCAAATGGCGATTGCAAATTTTGGGATTTTAAAAAACAAAATCATAAGTGTTACTTGCCATAAATTAGCCGAGGAGAACGGTTTGAAAGTGAGTCAGCTATTCACATTTGTATATAGATAGGTTTATTTTGAAACCCAATCCCAAAACACCTTTGACGTGTTATAATTTCAATACATTATTCTAAAAAAAGCAAATGGTCGATCAAGGTACCAACGATTAATATAATCATCCATTAAACCCACACAATCCCATTCTTAAGAAAAACAAATTCAAAGCAGCCAGTATCTTAGGTAAAATCAACACTTGTTTAAAATTTAACGGTTTTCGTGCGCCTGCGCAGTTCCGATAAAAGCTCTGCTAATGATTTACGCCCACAATACGTGTGTGACACGTGCGAGTGAGAAAATAATAGAAATGGAAACGGGGAAACTATCGATTAGATGTTAAACAGAAAGAGTATTTGAAAAGCAGTTTTGAAGATATTTGATATCTCAGTTCAAAGTATTTTTTTTTGCTTTAGGAATGATCAACAATTCAATATTATCTAGTCTTAAATTCTGTACAGTGTACAGTGATTATGAACGCCTTTTAAATCGTTGGATCTAGCTGTCATTGGAGATGTTGTATAGTCAGAAGTTTTAAATCTGACTAGCAGTCTTTACAAGTGGTTTTGGGTTACCCAGAATTTTTTGGATTGATGATGGATGTCATATCATCTGCCTTTCTAAGAAAAAAACTGGTATTTAACCGCAATAAGTTATTCTGGAAGCTGATACCGACACAGTTAAAGAAGCAGTCATGATTGATTTTCAATATAAAATATCAACTTTGCTAAATGGACTTTCACTAAAGTTCTAAAGTAACTCGAGATTTATTAACCTAAAAATTCAAAAGCTGCAGCCCTACCCACCGATAAATAACGAAAAGCAATACTCGTGAAAACGGTACATCACTAAATCATTGATATTCAATATATCACCGTCGAGTTAAAAAATATGAATGAAGCGACAGAAGTATAATCAAAATATTATATTTATGAACCTTTTTATATGAGAAAGAAGGTCAAATTGGACATAAAGCGAAAGCGTTTGAACGAACAAAAATTCAAAATGGCTTTTGACAACATGTCTTCCCATTTCCCAAGGCTGGGTTAGCTGGTTAAGCGTTACTGTTACTTTAACTTAAAATTCTTCTTACACCATTTTATAAGCGTGATTGGATAAACGTGGACTGTATATTAAAGAGTTTTTCTTAAGTACAAACTCGTAACAAATTTTGTTATACGAAGTAAATAGAACAATCCAATTTTTACTCAAAGGTATTTTTTTTATTGGGTTATTGTTGAATGAGGCTGCATTTTACATTTCAAGGAGATTATTGAACGTTTCAATGTTTTTATTTTGTGCTTCGATAGCAAACATTTTTGGCTTTTTATTTTGGAATTATTTATTTTTATTGTTTATCGGCGGCATGCTTAAAACTTTATGATCAGATTTTAAACGTTGATATCTTTAAACTACTGCAACTTTATAAGTTAGTATAATCTTAGTAGTTACTAACATATTTTTACTATGGCTTAGCTTCTAACTGGACTTTTATGAATACTTAAATATTTTAATTTAAATTATTTCCAGTTATCATTATGAAACCACTGTTTTACTACTTTACTTTACACTATAAAACTAGAATCATGAGTTTTCCTATTATAAAATTAATTATGATTCAAACCACCGACCAGTGAAGTCAGACAACTAAAATAACGACTAGGACATCGCAAATGTCGGGGAAACAAATATCATGTATCATTAATTTTGTTTTATAGGTTAAGATTTCATAATACTAGTCTGGCAGCCAGTTTCATTTTGGGGCAAATACCTCTTCACAATCCTTGCATAGAGGAGACATAAGCAAAGGGCTTAGCTATAATTTTGTAGGTCAACAGACAGTGTGTCAACAGAACTAATTAATTTTGTGACCTCTGACCTTAAAAAGAACTCTTTATTCTATCTATTCTAACTTTAATATGGTAGGCGCCTACGGTGTTGGGTTGGACGTCAGCAGACGATCTCCGGTCACCGTAGGTGTGGGCCATGCGGGCAGCGAGTAATGAGCAACTCTCTCTCCGACCATGGACCATGAATTGTGTGTTGGAAATAAAATAAAAAAAAATAAAATATTATTATTTATGGACCATACCCGGGTCGATGGGCTTATGTGTTCCGTGACGCCCGGAACTCAAAGGCTACTGAAGGATGACCGTGGACTTTAGTCAGTCGAGTGACAGTCCCCCCCCCCCCCGGGGTGGGAGGACCAATTGATGCTTTACCATCTCAAAATTTTTTCACTTCACATTCGAACTTTTCCTCGCAAAATCTTGATAGTTCCAAAACAATTTCAGGTAGGTACATACGATCGCACCTACCTAGATTTAGGGCTTATCTGGATCCATGAGAGACAGGAGACACCTCTGAAGTAAATCCCAGGTTTATCTTCCCTGTGCCTTCACGAGTGATCTATGCGAAAACATCTAAGCCCTAACTTCTACGGGCATGTACGTACTAATACTAAAATGCAAAAGTAACTGTGTTGTCTGTAGCTTTTCCACGAATAAGAGTGAAGTGACTTTGGAATTTAGTAAAAAGGTAGATCATTAACCTGAACTAGGATATAGGATACTTTTTTATCCCAGCAGTTCGTTTCCGTGGTACAATTTTCGATTGACACGCGAGCGAAGTCGCGGGCAAAACGTTACACTTCCTTCATTTTCCAGAAAGTGTCGTCTTAAGAATTCAAATTTATCGTAGAACGTTGGATCCCTGGATGAGTCAAGCGGTTTGGCGGTTTCGTGACGAGAATGCCTTTATCCCTCGAAGAACTTTCGAGAATTTGATGTACGTTGAAAAAGCCTGTTGGGGTGCGAATGCGGAAGGTTTTAACTGTATTACAAAGAGCAAGGCCAAATGGCCGTTAATCAATTTGTTTTCATTGCGAGACTATCTTTGTATGCTTGAGTGATAATTTATTGAATGTATCTGTTACTTTCGCGTTTGAATAATGAGGTATTTTGTTCAGCTCGACATCTTACGCCCAGAGGATTACGGCTTGATTTATATTCAAATAACTTTGCAAAAAATCGTAAATTCTGTTTCAAAAATATTCTTCTTTTCAAAACTTTGATCGGGTTATCAACTTAATAGACTCTCAGGTAAAAAGTAAAGTTGAACCTTTACTTGAACTATGTTTAAACTCGCCACGTAAGTTTCGCGTTGTCTTAATAGTCGTATCTTGAGGTGGCATTGAGTGATGACTTGGGCGGAGCATCGGCTTTGTATTTCAACTGCACACGCTTCATCTGACATTGAACTTATAAATAAAATGGATCATGGATGTTTTTCTGTTAATATAAATTACTATTTTGCATGTACTATGACAAATCTATAATACGAGCATCCATTCTACGTTTTTTTTTTTTTTTTGAACCCAACTAATTTTTATAATGAGTTTCTTCACAAAGCTGTGTACATGACCGACTGTAGAGAACCTAATTATGATGCATTTTGAACTATTTTTTTGAATCATTTCTATTTGAATCAATATTCAGTAATCAGCGTAATTCTATGATTGTGTGAATGATGCAAAAGATGTTTGTGCATCGCAGCATTCCTACGGTAAGGTTACCTACCCTTCAGAAGAAAAACGTTTGTGTTTATTGTACTTTATCCATTACTAGCTTCTGCCCGCTACTTCGTACGCGGATCCTATTGCTTGTGCCAGCGACAACGGGGTCTACAAAATCGAAGATCTATAACGTCTGATGTGAAATTCTTAGAGCCTGGGGACGGGAAAACAACGGGACGCGCCTGACGATTCCAGACGTTCCAGATCTTTCATTTTTGTAAGTCAACAGGAAATCCTCATCAGACTGTATATGTTATAGTGTAGCTAGGCTCTTGGTGTTCCACATCAGGTGTTCCAGATCTTCAATTTTTATATGTCAACAGAAAGTGCTCATCTGGGTGAACAACTTTGTTGAGACGTCATTCCTGTATATGTTATAGTGCAGCTGGGCTCTTGCAGTTCCACATCAGGTGTTCCAGATCTTAAAATTTATTCTCTCAGCAGAAAATGCTCATAACGTGGAACAATTTTTGCTATCGCACCATTTTTGTATCTCTTATAGTTTAGCTGGTCCGTTGCGGTTCAGCACCAGGTGTTCAAGTTTCCAAGATAAATTATAGCCTATGTGTTGGCCAGACTTAATACCTATACAACAAAAAAGAAATCATTCAAATCCGTCCAGTACTTTTTGAGTTTACCCCGGACATACATACAGACAAACAGATAAACAGACAAACAGACAAAAATTCTTAAAACTATATTTTTGGCTTCGGTATCGATTGTAGATCACACCCCAAGTATTCTTTCTAAAAAATATTCAATGTACAGTTTTGACTTTCCTACTATTTTATTATTTATGTATAGATATAGATAAAGAGAGTGTGTTTAGACTGCGCTAGACTTATACTAGCCCGGCAAAAGACTCCAAACAAAGAATTAGGGAAACCCTTTGCCAAACAGTGGAACAGCACAGGCTAAGGAAAATAAAACATTATAGAAAGCCAACCACTGCTGAGTATCATCATCATTATATCAGCCGTAAGACGTCCACTGCTGAACATAGGCCTCCCCTTTGGACTTCCAGTTGTCCTGCATCCAGCGTGATCCTGTGGCCTTCATAAGATCGTCTGCCCACCTAGTGGGTGGACGTCCTACGCTGCTCTTGCCGGTGCGTGGTCTATATTTGAGAACCTTACGGCCCCATCGGCCATCAGTTCTGCGTGCTATATGGCCTGCCCACTGCCATTTCAACTTGCTAATTCGTTGGGCTATGTCGATTACTTTGGTTCGTTTGTAGTTGGTGCTAGTTAAGATGGCAATAGCTGACATTGACCCCTATCTAATAAGTCCTAGTATAACGACATAAGCTCAGAATTAGCACTTTACTAAAATACCGAATAAACTAGTAAGTATATTGTAAGGATATAAGTATCTAAGTATTCATAAGATATCAAAATGGTAAAAATATTTCACCTATACCTACGATTTTATATTATTTTTATATTTAAGACTGACAAGTAAACACTATCATTTCACAGAAAAAAGCTAATTCTGATCTTATGTCGATATACGAGGACTTATTAGGTAAAGGTCAATGACCGCTATTGCCATCTTAACTGTCACCAACTATACGAATCTCCTCATTTCTGAGTCGATCGCGCAGAGAGACTCCGAGCATAGCCCTCTCCATATAGCTGCTGGGTATGACTAGCTTTTTTTACGACACAGTTCCGTAGCCTCAGTCATGAATCATGAATCTCAAGAAATTCATACCCAAGATGTTTTCAATAATCACTATCATTGTTATCACCTTTTTTTCGATCGTTCATCCTTCTATTTACTTTACAGTGATCAAATATTTCTTGCTTCTACTTATTAAAAAGTACTCACTACATTTCTGAACCAATATTTATTATTTTGTTCATTTTATTAACAAATTCTTTAATTCAACTAACAAGATTTCAAACTACTTCTTCACGCATGATTACACACTATTTCAGGCATCCTCTGATATTCATATTTCCAAGTAATATTCATCCCTTAGTAATTCTATTGAGTTAATTTAAATTCCGTGCACCCAAGAGACACGTAAAGTTATAACAAGCAAAGTTAACGATGTGAATCGGTTCGCTTACAAACGACGCGTCGCGTCAACGAGCACGTGCCGGGTGACTTATCAACTTAAAGATATGCTGCGCTATGCTACGCTGTGCTACGTTATGCCGCAGTAGTCTGTTTAGCAAAATTTATTCTCTTTTTGAAGTGAAAACTTCTTTAGCGGCGTTGTACACTTTTTCTGTAATGGGTAAAAAATTTAAAACTCGCGTCAGGGTCACGTGACCCTGATCGAAAATGAGTAAGACGTCATTCAAATTAAAAATAAAACATAGTAACAAAAAAGTTTTCACTTCTACCGGCACTCCTGGAGTGCAACCTTTTTTTTTTTGAACTAATGCTGGACAGTGGACAATGTGGACATAGCGATTTTACCATTGTTGTCTTGTGATTCCGTTTTCTAAATAATGCCTTTTTCTTGACTTTTTGACGTTTGTAAATCTCCAACCTTAAAGATACTGAGGTTTCATTGTTATTTAAAAAAAAAAAATGGCAAAGCAGTGGTGGCCCAGTGGTATCGGTCCCGACTTACGAAACTGTAGGTCGTGAGTTCGAACCTTGCCAGGCGCGGTGAAGGAAAACATCGTGAGGAAGCCGGCATGCCCTAAAACAAAAAAATTCGAAGACATGTGACATCTAACAACCCACACTGGGCCCACGTAGTGGATTATGGCCCACTTCCTCTAACAGAGAGGAGGCCTGTGACCCAGCAGTGGGAACATTATAGGCTACGTTATAGGCTGATGATGATGACTGTCATTTAATATTGCTAATTATCTCAGTTTTAACCCTAATAGTTTCCCGATAGCAGAATGTACAGGGTTGGAACATATTCGAGAATATAATAATTATTGTTCCAGCTAATGATATCGAATGTTTACAATTATTATTAGGTATATCTCTTTGTAGTCGTTCTAACATTGTGCAAGGATTATTTAGCGCATGACCAAAAACGGAATCAAATCAATAAAGGACTTATCAGTCAACATCATTCGAACAAAAAAGATTCTTGTTTTACACAATAATGTTTATTTTACATAGCATAGCTTGATGTTGCTTCGTAACCCTTAAATGGGACCACACTAGTCCCTTCTCTAGCAGGAAGTAATAAGTCCTTGATATGAATCAAATTTCTCATTAAAATTATCGCGTTTTGCATAATTTTCCACTGTGTGCGTTTTCTTTTTCGTTTGATAAAGGATAAGGGTCACTTTGTTTAATTAAAGGATTTTATAAATAAGTTACAGAAAGGACTTTCTTCTATTTTAAAGTCGTGGTGAATTATTTCTTTGTTTTGAATGTAATACGAGTATCTTAAATCAACGGGAATTCCTTTTAATTTTTTTGGGATCCAACGGGAAAAACGTTCAAGTGGGATTCAAAAGTGGGATCCAGCGGGAATAATTCAGAGTTGTTAAGTCTGGATTGTCTGAAACAGAAGATTTTTGTTAATTATTATTTGTGTCTATAATAATAGCTCAGACGACATTGAATTAACTTTCAGAACAAAATAATTGGAAGATATTGTATGTCTTTTTGCGTTAAAGTTATTTTAGTGTAATATTCATTTAACTTCATTGTTTGTTATTATCCACGGGTTTATTTTTAGTCTCATTGTTGTGAAAAACATGAAAACGGTGGATTAATTAATTATATAATACTAGCTTTTGCCAGCGGTTTCACCCGCTACAACTCGAAAATTAGATACTCGGGATAAAAACTATCCTATGTGTTAATCCAGGTTATAAACTATCTATGTACCAAATTTTAGCCAAATCCATTCAATGGTTTTTGCGTGAAAGTGTAACAAACATACCTCCATACATATACATCCTCACAAACTTTCGCATTTATAATACGAGTATTAGTAGGATTACTCAGGAATAAAATTTATGATTTTCCAGCAAATATTCGGATTAATACATCTTATATTTTTATAAATGTTTTAGTATTATCAGAAAACTAGGTTATTACTGATTATAAAAGGAAGTGACTCTCCGATTAGATATAATAGAAATGTTTTGACTTGCTACCAGACATTTGATATACTTACATTGTATCTGTCGAACATTTATAAATTTTATCTACTCTCATATCGTAAAATTCGAAATACAAAACTCAAAACGAGTTTATAAAGACGTACTTTATACCATAGAGTATCGTAATGAAATTAAAAAATTAAATTATAACACTGTTTCTCTAACAAAACAATGTTATAATTTTTTTTTTTCATTATGATACAGATTACTGATCATAGATACATCTATTTAATTTTTTATCTGTGGCTGCGTGCGCTTTACATGGGAATATTGGAATTTTGACGTTTGTGTGTCACTGGATGATTATTAGTGTTTATTAATTTTTATCTTTTATTATTTGATATGTTCGTGTTCAATGAGAGTAGATAAAGTAGTGTATGAAACTTTACATAACTAGGTATTATACAACTCGTGTGATACTGTTAAAAAACTCGTAGAGTAAATAAGTGATAGCTTGCTTACAAACATAAAAAAAAAAACTTGTATATACTGCGAGTTTTTATTTAAAAAATAAACAAGCTTATCTCAGACTACTTTATGTACCAGGAGAACAGAAAGCAAAAAGAAGTTGCCTCGCGATTGTGATATAAAAAGAGTGCCGGGAACTTCCACGACACATTTCCTATCCTTCCTTAGCGAAAATTATAGTACAATGTTACAAAGAACAGGATATACGATTTGAAGTAAAGATCAACGGAAAAACAGGTGGACTATGGAGCAAAATTAGTAAGACAACCTTTGTGAACCAACTTATTACTGAGACAAAAAAAAAAAAACTTTGAAATGCTGAATTTGGACCGCATAATGGCATATGTCGAAAATGGAATACGAACTATGGAATAAATGTCGAATATAGAATACGTATTTTTACTTCAAATAAGTTACTAGAATATTCCACAAGATGCAAGGTACTTCTGAGATTGTTCTAAAATTTTTCACTGTAGGACTTAGTAGAAGTCAGAAGCTGTGGCGCCCTGCAGACTCTCCGTCTGCATACCAGCCCATCGTGCTGCTCGACGAAGAGGTTATTAAGTAGGAGTAATTGCAAACGGGGGTGGGCCCGAATTTTGAAAGGTTTGGCTCCCGCAAATCGCTCTACGGTGAACGACATCATGCGTCGGGCGTCCGAGAGCCTTAACAACAGGCGATGCACCCGGGGTAGGGTCATCTTCGTGGTACTCGTATCACTTGACGTCATCATCGCCTTCAATATTTTGGCACCTCCAACTATAGATACCTCCCTTTTTAAAATTCGGTTGAAAAAAGCTTATCTAATTTACAGAACACAGAATATAAAATCTACCAGCAAAGCTCAAACAATGTTTAGCCTCGCGGTTTATATTTTGCAAACCCAAACTACTACTTGTTTATTTAACACTTTTTCAGTGATCATCAATTTCGTTTTCACAAACAAAATCCGTGAACGAACAAACACTGCGAAATAGTTTTATGACGGCCATCAAAGCGACCACAAGCAGACGAATGACGCGAATGCATTGATGACTTTTTAATTACTGAGCTGGGGTCAATGACTCCGGAGATTTCATACAGCTACGCTTTTCATAATTTTGTGGCATCATCGCTATTCGCACGAACGATTAAATAGGAAATGAGTGAGTCATTTATTTTTGAATTAAAAGCAGAGGCGTCTCTAGCCCTTATGGCGCCCGTGTGCAACCAGTACCCTGGCGCCCTCTAGTCTAGTAGGAGCGGGGACAAAATGGAATACTAAGGGACTTTCGAGTCTCTCTCCCTCTGGTCCGCATCCTCCTAACCCGTCTCGCGTCCTCCTACACACCCGCGCATTCACACGTACTCGGCTGCAATTCATATACAATAAGTACACAAGCAGATTTGACACTATAGCTTGCTGTCACGGCGACGGTGACGGCGCCGGCAGAACTCAATGCCGGGCCGGTTTTCATACATTTTTGCTTCTCCGACATCGGCACGGTGCCGTCGCCGGAGCTGGTACCGTTCAGGCTAATGGAAAAACGCCCATTTATCGTCAATCGATGCAATCCGATATCGCGTCGCACCTCACGAAATTCGGATGCAAATTCAAAAGTTAAAAGTTATTGTGTTTTAAATAGAGTAGGAAAAGGAGTAGCCTTGCTTTGCTAACGCGCGCCTGGCGTCGGCCATAACACGAGCGCAGGGCCTTTGATAGCTCCGGCCGGCATCGACGCATCTTTGAAGGTGTCGTGTTATGGGCGCTCGGCTCCCCCTTAGACCCGGCGCCCGCGTGCACCGCACACCCTGCACTATAGGTAAAGACGCCTCTGATTAAAAGCTTATTGCTGCAAATCACTGTTGGATAATTACGAAATGTTTGAGTGAAACTATTGATGGCAGCAAATCGTTAAATATTTTGTATGATGACGCAGTTTCATAGCTTTTGGCTAAATAATACCAGCCAAAGTACTCATGGCTGTAATTTAAAAAAAAAGTATTAAGCCGCATTTGCCAAGGGCGGTCTGTAAATGGGTAACCATCAATTTTATGCAAAATTTTCGCTGTGACTCAAATGGATGTTAAGACTAGTTGGTTCCAGCTGGCATTTGTAGATCATCGACATTAACAGGTAGACAGTAGTCAAAAATCTGACAACCAGTTGGTAACACTGGTTGTTAGATTTTCGACTACTGTGTAATAGGTGGTCGCGGGTCTTATTTCATCACCGTGACCCTGGAACACAAAGGGCTATTGAAGGACACCGTGGATTTTAGTCAGTACGAGTCTGACAGTCCCTCCCGCCCTGCACGGAGTGGGTCTCGGAATGAGTCCTCATTTGATGATTATACCACGTTAAAAAAAAAACTGTGTAATAGGTACCTATCGTAGTACCCAGTCTAACTAGGTTGTGGTCAGGTAAGGATCTCGTTCCATTGAAAATTGCTGATATTTACTTGCATAGATCCAGAAAATCCAGATACACTTGAAGCCGATTCCAATACAGTAAGTTGTAAAAAGGCCAGACAGAGAATGATGACGCAGTTCTTTAAATTCTGGTTCCTTTAATTTGTCACTCCAATAAACCTAAGACTATACAAAACAGAAATAATAGGAAAACTTTTAATGAAATACCTAAAAACTACAACGTTAGCATAAACCTTGTCAAAAGAATTCGTCTTCATTTTTTTGCAGAATTTTAATGAAACCTTTTTTAATAAAGGTAAGTTGTTTCTTAAAAATCTTTAAGATTCTTGAGAAAAAGTGTAAAATCGAGCTGTTGGTAAAGCGATTTGTTTAATATTTTTTTAAATGAAGATCTCGGAAAAGTAACCTGGTGTCAATTAAGATGGAAATAATAATAATAATAATAATAAGCCCCCTAAAATCCAACCTTACGTCCAAGCTGAACACCTAGCTACGTGGGGGGCGGACACGCGTACTGTACAACTGTACAAAAAACTTACGCGGCTAACAAGGCAGGGTAACCCCTTATGGAGATGATGAGTAATAAAAGAGTGTATAATTTACGGTCGCTTCCCGGGGAGCGCCGGGGCGCATCTGGAGCCGATGCTAGGTGCCACAGCATGCGATCCATCGGCGGTGAGGAGTTGAGCAAGCGGGCTCCCACCGACAAAATAGTTACAGCTGGTCGTAGTGAGCTGAACAGGCGGGCTCACTACGTAGAAGCTACAGCCGATTCCTCGGGCGAAGACACTATTTCTTTATTTTCATCCACCCCTTCCACTCGCCCCTCCTATATTATGACAAGAAGTAAAACTACCTTGTCTACCACCAGCACGTCTGACAGTGTTGTGCGAGATGTCAACATTGACAATGAGCTTGCACCCGCTTCAAACGCTCCCACTAAGCGCAGACGATGGACACCCGAAATGAATATGTTCATTCTGCGCACCTATTTCCAGTTAACTCTACTAGATACAGATAAACGAACTTACCTCGAACCACTCCACATAAAATTTATAGAAAAATTTCCCGACATGCAGGTTAGTCGACAGAGAATAGGAGACCAACGTAGAGCTATTATTAATAACAAACTACTTCCACAAAATACAATAGACGACATAAGAAACGAAGTAGAAAAAGAATTAAACCAACTTCAACTTAACCATTTTAATCTACAATCACAAAATACAATTTATCCTACCCAACAAACATTTACACCAACACAAACGCAACCTATAACGGTAGAAACACATCATGTAACAAATAAAACACAAAACCGCATGAGATGGACTAGCGAACAAAATGAAGCTATAATGCGGTCTTATTACCGAGTTACAGATTTAGGCACAAATCAAACGGCATACAGAAAACGTATGTATGACGATTTCATTAGCAGTTTCCCATTACTTGCTCATTTGAGTGAACAAAGAATAGCTGATCAGAGGAGAGCAATAGTAAACAACAAGTACATAACCGACGATAGATTAAATTCAATAAAATCAGAGGTAGCTGAAGAATTCGAACTACTTAGTCACAACACTCACAATAATAGGGAAAGATTAATTATTACAAATATAAACAATACTGATACCCAAACAACAAACCTCGACAACTTAAATCCCATTGAAAATACAACACCTGAAACCCATTCACAAACATTGGATAACACTGAACCTGACAACACACCAAATATCCTACCGCAACCACAAATTAATATAGGAAGAGATTCAGTGATAGACGACACATTCCAACAAGCACTAAATTTTTTTAAGTTAACTCACCCTACTAATAGAATGTACATCCCAAAACAAAAACCTTCTAAAAATCTTGCAAAAATAGTAAGCTACTTAAACAAAATCATCCTTCCAGAAAATATTAACAAAGACACCGATTTCAGTACATTACAAACCATCATATATTGTGCAGCATGGACCGTAGCTAAAGTAAACGGAGCAAAGATAAAGCTTGAACTAGGTGAAAATAGACATGTCACTAAAACAGAATACAAGCCGAAATGGCAAAAACGATTAGAACGAAAAGTTATAGATTTAAGAACGAAAATAGGTAGAATGACACAATTTATGAACGGTAACACCAGTAGAAAATTAAAAAACCACGTACACAACAAGATCATGAATCAATATAAGATTCATACAATACATGAAGAACTAAACACTCAACCAGCACACACCCTCGACACCCTGAAACAAAAACTCTCCGTCGTCAAAGGCCGACTCCAAAGATATAAAGCTTGCACGCTAAGAAAAAATCAAAACACTCAATTCATCAATAACGCAAAACTCTTTTACCGCAACATTAGACAGGCAACAACAAATACGCAACATAACACTTCAAATGACGGTGAAAATAACACCCCTAATCCAGAAATTTTACAACAATTCTGGGCAAGTATATGGGAGCAACCTATTAACCACAACTCCCAAGCCGAGTGGATTCAATCAGAAATATCAAATAACAATAATAACATACGTCCAATGTCATTTGAGCTTATATCCCCAGAAATATATCACAGAGTTCTGTCAAGGTTACATAATTGGAAAGCTCCCGGATCAGATCACATTCATAGTTACTGGTACAAAAAAATTCACAGCAATCCATTGTTATTTATATAATTACATTAATGCATTTATTCAAGACCCCCAATTAATACCTTCTTACATAACAGCTGGCACAACATTTATGATACCAAAAGATCAAAATGACCGATCAAATCCGGCAAAGTATAGGCCGATTACGTGCTTGCAGACCTTGTATAAGATCATCACATCTTGCATATCTGAACTGATATACGAACATATTGAGGCCAACGACATCTTAGCCGAACAGCAGAAAGGATGTAGGAAGTTTAGTCAAGGCTGCAAGGAACAACTAATAATTGACTCTGTGATTTTGAAAAAAGCCCAAAAGTCCAAAGCTGATCTATACACCATGTACATTGATTACAAAAAAGCTTACGACTCAGTTCCTCATTCATGGCTAGTGCAAATATTAGAAATATATAAAATACACCCATCATTGGTAACATTCCTTAAGACGGTAATGACCACTTGGACTACAGTACTAAGAGTAACAACGACATCTGGAACCATAGATACCAATCCCATTAAAATACAAAGAGGTATCTTCCAGGGTGATGCACTTAGTCCTCTGTGGTTCTGCCTTGCCCTTAACCCCCTATCAAAATTATTAAATACAACATCTTTTGGAATCCCTTTAAATTCATGTGATACCTCTTGCTCAATAGAGCAACATGAAACCCAGGATAGCATTTTGAACCATCTAATGTACATGGATGACATTAAACTATTCGCACAAACCGAGAATCAGCTTACCGAGTTAGCAACCCTTACAGAGAAATTCACAAATGACATCAAAATGGAATTCGGCATAGACAAATGCAAAATAAATTCAGTTAAAGCTGGACAAAACTATCAACACCAGTACACCTTAACTACAGGGGAGCAGATAGAACCACTAGATGATCAGGATACATACAAATACTTAGGGTATACACAGTCAACTCAAATACACCACAAAGACATCAAACAGAAACTAAAACAACAATTCCAACATAGATTAAACACAATACTAAAAACACAGCTCAACTCTAGAAACACTGTAAAAGCAATCAACACGTTCGCTATCCCTGTTCTCACTTATTCTTTTGGGATAATCAGCTGGACCAAATCAGACCTGAAAAATATACAACGTAAAATGAACACCACAATGACTAAGTTCCGAAAACACCATCCACGGTCATGCCTGCAAAGGCTTACACTACCGCGAAAAGAGGGAGGAAGGGGACTCATAGATATTGTAAATCTCCATAACCGGCAAATCACAACTCTCAGAAAATATTTTTTTACTAAATCCGAATCATCTTTACTACACAAACGAATAGCACAAAATGATAGACACTTGACACCCCTTAACCTAAAAGACACAACAAAACAGAAAAACGAAACAGTGACTGATGATAAAACGAAATGTTTGGAATGGACCCAGAAGTCTCTACATGGAAGGCATCGCCAAGATTTATGCCAATCAAATGTCGACAAAGAGGCGTCGAACGCATGGCTAAATCGAGGCGAACTCTTCCCGGAGACTGAAGGGTTCATGCTGGCAATACAGGATCAGGTGATAGAGACTAAAAACTATAGAAAATACATTATTAAAAACCTAGTAAATGACACTTGTAGAAAATGCAATAGTTCCCCTGAGACCATCCAGCATATAACCAGTGCCTGCAAATCAATAGCTCAAACGGACTATAAACATAGACACGACCAGGTAGCAAACGTGATTCACCAAAAACTTGCTGCTCAATATAAGCTCGTCGACACCATAGTACCATACTATAAATACGTCCCTCAAAGATCTCTAGAAAACACCACAACAAAATTGTACTATGACCGAGGTATCTTCACTGATCGCACAGTTCATTACAATAGACCCGACATCACACTTATTGACAAAGTAAACAAAACTGGATTTTTGATAGACATAGCCGTGCCCAATACTCACAACTTGCAGAGTACAATAGCCGAAAAACTGTCAAAATACGTCGAATTAAAAGATGAGATAACCCGACTATGGTGTCTACAGAAAGTCATTATTGTCCCTATAGTTTTATCGTCAACAGGAGTCATTCCTAAACAGCTGCATCAATCACTTAGTTCTCTGAACCTGCCAGCTAGCACCTACCACCTACTGCAGAAAGCAGTGATTTTAAACACATGCAGGTTGGTAAGAAAATTTCTGCAGTGCGAGCTGGACCATGCATACCAATACCCACAACATTCAAACTTATCCATCACACAGATTCACAACCGCGTAACCTCAAACAATCCTGTCCCATCTGATGAACACTTGGCTTAGGCCCGTGCAATCAGAACGTCCCGGGTGACCGGAGAAAAACAAATACATAACAAAAATAATAATAATAATAATAATATTCCACAACTATCACACAACGCCATCTAGTCCCAAGCTAAGCAGAGCTTGTGTTATGGGTACTAGACAACTGATAAACATATTTGTATATTTCTAAATACATACATAAATTACACCCAGACACAGAACAAATGATCGTGCTCATCACACAAACATTTGTCCTGGGTGGGAATCGAACCCACGACCCCCGGCATAGCAGTCAGTGTCACTAACCACTAGACCAACAGGCCAGTCAAATAGTCGAAGTGTGTCGAATGTGTTATCCCACGCTTCTTATAGGGCCGAATCGAATTTGATGACGGTAAATAATGAGTGAATGGAAGAATTAACACTTTCAATTTTATGTCAGAACTAGACACCTCAGCACAAAATATGTGCGGTGTTAACGTAATTTTTAATCTATTCATTGTTATTTTATTTCATGTAAAACACACCCAAAACTTTTACTATTCTACGGCGGCGGCGTTTTTACAAGAAAAACAATGAAATGAGATCACTGTTGATTTTAGTTTAGTGGATAGCAAGATTAATACTGCTAGATTAAGTTCATTACATTTTTACTGAAAAAAAATTTGGTTATTTTAGCACAGCCTAAGTTGTAATTTTCAGAGGTTTACAGGTACCTCGTCTCCCATGCGCGAGGTAGTGAATTCAAATCCAAACAAGTACCAAAATATCTTTTAATGTTGTTGAACGAAGGATTTTCGGACCAATACACCGAACGAAAATATCTCTCGTATCCATTGTATGTCCCGTGTCTCTTACGATGTCGTTGATCCACATAGTAGGAGGCCTGCCTACGCTGCTTTTGACGTTTTATGGTCGCCACTCGAAGACTTTTCATCACCATCAGTTATCAGTTCTACGAGGGATTGGCCTGCTAGCCTATTGCCACTTCACCTGTTAGAATATTTCATATTCGTTAATCTTTATATTTTTCAGGAGCTCGTGGCCAAATAATTACAGCCGCACAGGCCGTTCTTCCGGGTTGAGCCGCGCTTGGCAAGGTTGGTCTGTGGATGGGTGACCATGTGCCCCGTAAAGCACGTTGGTCCCGGCTGTAATTTGTAGATCTTTGACAGTCGTTACTGTTAGTCAGAAGATCTAAAGTCTGACAACCAGTCTTACCATGGGGTATCGTATTACCCACCAGTTAGTGGGTTATGGAGGTCCGACAGGCAGTCGCTCCATGTAAAATACTGATATCCAGCTGAATCTGATTTGACTGGAAGCCGACCCCAATATAGTTGGGAAAAGGCTGGCAGGTAGATGATGGTCTTTATCTTTCTCTATTAATATTACTTGATGCCAAGTGTGTTCACTATCTAAAAAGATTTCATAATTGATAGTAGATTTTGTTAGTGTTTTTCTTTTGCTTTGTAAACTTCCTTTCTCTAATAGAACATCATGAACGTGTGGGCTATTTACGCTTCTTCTTTTAATCATGAATTTCTTCAAGTTAAATTGACTCAGATTTGAAGATCGAAATTCAAAGCATGTACAAAACATAATTTTGATTTCATTACTAAAACTTGGTAGGTAACATTGACAAGTATTATTTCAAATACACGTCATGTAAACCAATTAACAGGGTAACAAAACAGTCACTTCAATAACAAACAAGAAACTCATTGAAAGTTTACCAAATAATTTCGCGACGAACTTTAACAAAAGCGTCATATTCGATTTCCTACAAACATTGTCACCATTTGCCAAGCAATATCAAATTCCACATATTAGCGACTTTGAGTGCACAAAACTTGCTAATAGGACCAACAAAACGAGATTTTCAAGATCGTACCACAGTTTGCTTACCTACATAATTAGCGGGGGAAAGTGCTCCTAGATAAGAATTCTGAAGACGACATTTTATCTTCAGTAAGATTCATTTAATTAAGTACATGTTCTTTTATCAATAAAATTGGTTGGTAAGTATTTTGTCCATATAATTATGATTAAGGACATTAATCGGAATGAACTAAAGCAACCATTATTTAAAAAAATGTTTGACGCCTGACGTCAACTAGTTTTTGTAACATTTTCGATTGCTCTGCTTAGTTTTATAGTCAGAAACGATTTTGTATGAACGAAAACATACATCAAACAGCCTTCAGGATATAAAGTTTATGTTTTAAACTCCTCAAATCAGTTACAAAGGTTTCCCGTAACATGTACCACAGCATACAGTCCAACAGAGTTTCACTTTGAAAATTGTGCATCTAATTACGCGGGGCTCGGTTACTCTGTTAGTTTAGTTTGTCTGTTCGGTGTTTGTTACGTAACGTAACCTTTGCGATTTACATAGGGATCACACTGACACAGATTTGCCCTTTTGTGACATTAGAGATTTGAGCAAATGCTTCCCACGTAAGATTAAGTTCGAAAATGTGAGAGTTACAGTACCTAATGATGACATAAGAAAATAATGTTAAGCAAGACCTATAGAAAGGAAGAAAAAAATAAGAAACAATAAAGAATTTACCTTGTAAATTCTCGAGACTGATTAACGAAAACAAAATGGAGGAAATGTGAAAACTTTAAAATGTACACAGACAGACAGATGGATTGGATCTTTACCAACATCAATCAAAAGAAATATGTGGTCAGGAATTTTATTTACACAATAAATGTAGTACGTTAATTATACTTCTTTACAAACAAAGCCACAAAGCAAATCATTTATGGAAGCTGTGCCAGCAACGTCAGGCATCTAGAGACACAAAAGGTCAGGGTATCAGTTACAAAGAACGCAATCAAAAATTACTCTAAAATGTAAATGAGAAAGTATAAAACTTTAATACATGGTTACTCATTCCGTGTGACGTCAGACCATGTGTTTCAAGTAAACACTGGCCAGTTTGTTCAGTTTTAATTACAGATAGGCGAAATTTATTACAGAGTCAATGTCTTTTCTTTCACCCATAAATTAATCTTTATGATCAGTGATGTGATTGTTTTCGTCAACAATTTTGTAGTATTAAACCTCGTTTAGGTTAGGATACATCATTCCTCATATTTTACAGGAAATCGTGATAGTGGTTTCATTACAAATTCAAATTAGTTACAAGATGACTGCTCGGATGACAAGACAAATCGTCTGTCTGTCTTCGAAGTTTCGCGTAATGAAATTTTGCTTACCGTTTTAATGCTGGACACGTCTTGTATTGCCAAATGTTTAGGGGAGGTATTAGTTTTCGAAACAGGTACTCGTGCCTTTGTGGCTACTTTAATATCCGGACCTCCACTATTAGGTGCCGGAATAGCCAAAGCTCCAAAACCGTTTGTAGTGTAAATCATTCCGCAAGGATATCTACAGATTACATAAACAGCTCTGCGTCTAAAGTTGCATAATAATGTAGTATTTTCAACTGAAATCTGTGCGCCTTGTGCAAAAATATAGAGCTATATACTAGACTTAATTTACATGAATAGCGAACGACCGGTCGTTCTTTGTCTTTTAAGTTGCAATTAATTATTCCGCTTTATGTAAATAAGCCTAGAGACGCGTCAGAGTCGGACCTTCCTACCCTTTTTGCGGCGACTAAAGCATGTGCCAGCTAAAAACTTAATATTTTATGCTAAGAGAAGCGAGTAAATAAAACATGGGCGAGCTTCAGCAAGCTCAGCTTAATTTAATCTTGCAGCAAAATGGCGCCTATATCTACATTTACTTGAGATTATATCAATGAATCTGACACCGAACGCGCGTTGAATAGTGATGCGGCCACTTGTTCATCGTCAATATCGATACTATCGATCCGAGCCACTGACATAATGCGAAGGTCAGCGACTTCCACCGATAAACTTCCCGACATCAACAAATTATGAATAACCGTAATTATTGAATTGTGATATCAGTTTGAGTTATTGCAGGAAACTGAACAACGGACGTCGATTAGCGAACAACTTGCATTAACATTTCTAACACGGGTAAATCGATTATTACGATCGCTACGATGTATCGATGAATTATTCAGTGGCGATGTCGATTAATCTTAATAACGGCGATAAAATTAGGTACATCAGGTAGTTTATCTTTATATGCCGAAGACAATAAATTAAAGAGTAGTTAAGTCGACCACCCGTAAGGCGATTTCGAAGAATAGGACCACGAATAATAAAACAACATATGAGTGCGAGTGAAGTGTGTCATTAGGATTTCACCGATCTATTTTTGTTTGACTTCCTCGCTCGATGATGTTATTTTTGGATCAATGTGAGTTAGTGGACGGATCATCGTAGATCAAAGTTTATTGCTCGCTCAGGATAGTTCGTGTATATCCGGATATAAATGTAAAAAACCAAACAAGGAGGCGATACTCGTTATGTTCCAAATGAATGGACTCGTAAAAGTAAGAGCGCTTATATATGGACAAAAACAAACTTTTACGTTCGAATGGGAATTTTAAGGAATTATTCCCGTTGGATCCCACTTTTGGATCCCATTTTTTAGGTAGTCCCGATGAATCCCATTTTTAATTTCCGGAACACTTTTTGACAACATGATGTGTAAATCAGAAGAAAACTTTACCGTTATTTTACTGATGTATTATTCTGAATATCTAATTTATAATGTTACATTCCGGCCACCATAGGCTTTCCATAGACGGTCACCAGTGTGTTAGATGGCAGAGACACTCTGAGAATTTGTTTCAGTCTTTACTTGAAAACTGATAGAGTGTCATAACCAGCAAAAGTCTAGGCTAGCATAAGATTTAGGTATTTGCAGTCTGGTGCTACGTGACACGCAGCGCGGGGGTAAGGTAACTCTACAATGGCCTGCCAAAGTACTAGGTTAGCATAACGTAAACAGCAATTTATGATAGCAATTTTGTCGTTAAGTCTCGCATTAGATTTTTTAAAGCATGTGGGATGAATTGTTTTTGGGATTCAACGGGAATAAAACGTTTCTCTTTTGTTTGTGGGACTGTCTCATCAGGCAAAAAGTGGGATCCAGCGTGAATAATTCATTTTAAGCATCCCGATAACGGATTTAGAACTGAAATAAAATAAATTGTACAGAGTATTTTGTGAAACAATTCACAACTTCCTAAATGACGGTCATCAAAATAGTGATCGTTTTTGAAGATTAAATAGCAACAACCGACGTAACTGCCCTTTTAATGTCATTTGCAAAATTTAATTACAATCAACTCAAAAATCAGATTAGACTATTATAAACTTTTACTACCATAAAACCACGTTATCAATTTTATTGCGAAACCTCACCGTAAATACTCAACTCCAAGTACAGTGGGTGGTCGTATACCCAACACTAGATAAAAAGCCCTTTAAACAAAACACGATCACTAACCGTGCGAATGAAGCAAAAATGGCAAAACCTGTGGAAGATTAAAATTCTTTTCTTAGCGATCCACCTTTTAAAGAGAAGCCGCAAAAACCTGGCCGATTGCCAACAGGTTCTTTCTTTGAATTGGAGACGACTGGCGGACTTGAATTCACTTATTGAGGTTACCAGGGACGTATGAAACGGAGCTAGTAGTACGCTAATACCGTTTAAGGATGTCTTGTGTCTGTTCGTCGCCGTCGTGAACTGTAGAAATGACAGGGTTAACCTTATCTGTCAGCACATTGGCCCTTTATAAACAAACCGAGGAATATCGCTTGTTGATTTATAGGCGATCATGATTTATTGATGTAGTTGGATCTCCTTTTATACCGTCTAGACGATTTATTTTTGTTGAATTGTATGTTTAATTTCACATTTAGCACTATAGAGGTACTCATTTTGTTGAGGAACAGTTTTTACTAGTATTGTAAATTGAACTATTTCGCTTTATACTTTTAACGGATAAACTATGTCCAATTGTCCATATAAAAATCGAACATGGAATTCCTTTCTCGGAATCCCTGTAGTTCAGAATCTAAAAACCATCCGGGAAGTTAAACTGAAAGTCGTTTATAACTTACTTCCTTGAAAAAAAGTTCAATACAATCTCTAGTCTCTACAACTTCGGTTATATAAAGTCTAAACATAAATCTGTAACATATTTTATTTTTTTTAAACCTTTCCCCTGACTGGGAACCTCTCATGGGGTAAATATTTATAAACATGAAAATACAATAAACATTAATACTATTAACAGCTCGGAACAGATAACTTCTATATCGTAATGAATATTTGTTTCGTGCAGAAATCAATGCCGCGTCACGCAGCTTTTTTTTTTATTCATCGCTAGACTGTCCCCGTGTTTGTGGGACTGTCTCATCAGGCAACCGTGACCCTGGAACGCGAAGGGCTATTGAAGGCTCACTATGGATTCTAGTTAGTACAAGAGTGATTATGGTTTCAGTCACTCTTCTTCTTCTTCTTGCGCCTCACCCTGGGTAGGGGGACTCATTTGATGATTTTACCAAGATAAAAAATGTTAGACACAATGGTTAAAAATTGGTTTTATTCCTGCAGAAACCGGTTTTGCAAGGTGCTGTTAATCCAACAGAAGCCACATTAATGGTTGCATCGACAGCTACTCGTTTAGTTTTGTTTAGCGATTCGATTCTCGAATGAGTTGTTTTCTTGCGAACATTAGTTCTAATAACATTTGACTTGGTTTTTTATTGAGTATAAGTTTCAGATTGCATTTATTTGCTTCAATTTTGTTGCCCATCTTATTTACACAATCGATTTATTGCAAGGCAAGGCCGTTTGTTCGTTAATAATTATTTTTTTGAAGCAGAGTAAAAATATAAACAATATCGAATTATGAACTATTTAAACATGACAGTAACGTTTAAGTTTCAACATAGTTATTATTACAAAAAGTATGTGACGTATGCGTAACTAAAAGTTTGGGTTTATGCCCGCTTGATGACAACAAGCTTGCCCCCTATAACATGACGAAATGTGAGTGTACTAAAAGTGAACACCTCTGCCAACATTTCGGGAATTACAAGCGTGATTTTATGTCTCATCATCATCATCATCATCAGCCTATTAATGTTCCCACTTCTGGGACTCAGGCCTCCTCTCTGTGAGAGGGGGTGGGCCATAATTGCGGATTGGTGGATGTCACATGTCTTCGAATTTTTGGTTCTAGGACATGTCGGTTTCCTCACGATGTTTTCCTTCACCGTTTTGAGAGCAGTGGTGATGAAATAAATTACACAAAGTAATGCGCCTGCCGGGATTCGAACCCACGACCTACAACTCGTAAGTCGGGGCCGATGCCACTGGGCCACCACTGCTCTCATTCATCATTTTATGTCTATGCAAAATAAATAAAAAGCAAAAACTAAACGCTACATCAACAAACTACACAGCCCACTAAACCACAAAAGGCCGTAATACCGAACTCGTAAATTGAAATCAGCAATTTTCTTCATTTCGTCTTTTTTCATCGCTTCGATGCCTCTCTCCCACATTTTCATTATTCTGTACTTAGGCTAAAAAGCCAACAAAGCCTTTGTTCGAACCGTCTTCCCAGCCGTTATGTGGAACTCCTTCATCCTAATTTACATGAATAGTGCGCGAAGAATCGGTTTGTTTAATGCGCTATTTTATTAGTAGCTCAGCGTAAATAACGAGTGTATTCACTAAAAACCTTTTTTTGTGAAAATATAGAGCGTGTCTTTGTAAAGTGTGAAATATGGAATAATAGTCCATAATTCAGTTTTTCATTGGATTCAAAAATGAAATGATAAAAAATCAATTGTCCCAAACGTATTGTTGGTAGGTATTGAACTTTTGTGTGGGACAGCTAATTATTTAATGGCCATTTCAATGTTATTTCTGTACAGTAAGTTATTCAGTTTTATGCTCTGTTTCACACCCTAAAAACACATTACAACTATATCACATCATACATAATGTATGTTGTAATTTGCAGAATATTCTTCCAGAATTGAATCACAGTAGTTGATGATCTCACATGGTTCTAATTTACGTCAATAGCCCACTTATTAGGTACTCACCAAAGTTTAGCCTTGAAAACGGTCATTGTGGTTTTCGTGAAAATTAGACCATGACTTTTCTTGTTTTTGTGACGTAATCGGGAACTTTGATGTTAATTTTGATTGGAAAAATTAACTTCTCGTTCGTTTACTAGAGGCGAGCTTTACATTAATCGTATGCTGTCTGACCAACCCACTTCTATAAGGTCATCGGTCCATCAAAATGGAGGACTCTCCTTTACTACTATCTACTCTCTCTTATTACAAATGGCACAGAGCATAAATTTCCTTAAAACGTTTGCTTCATTAAAGTAAAACGCAATTACGTACGTATTGAATATCATGCATATCGTTGACGTTGATCTTTTGTAGTTGATATGCAGAATACGAATCAGTATCCCAATCAATTGTCAGAACAGTATAAGTGAATAACGTAATAAGCTGAAACTCACATAATACATTACCTTTCCTCGTAAACCATTACGGTTTAAACCAAAATCCCTTTTTAATTTCACTGACTGATTTTTAATGCGAGACAGTAATACTTTTTTTGGAATATTCCATTTTGTTTTGTCAATATCTTCATTATTTATCGCTCAGCTTTTGTTGAGGTAAAAGCTGGTGTAATGAATCTACACTTTACATTAATTTCAAAGAAAAGTGTTCGTACTTGAGTTTTCTTTAAGGAGGTTTAAATATTCCACTTTATTTAAACTAGCTTCGTTGTTAGATGCTACGTAATGCTCACTTTGAAATACAGTTTTATAATATAAGCAATTTTAAACTAGTTACTTGTAATCTATTTTGTTTTTGCTGCATCTAAGTTGGTTCACTTTTAAAACAGGTTTAGTGTGGTAAATGAGAGTAATTAGTTAGTTTCTTTTAAGAGATTGTTTAAAATGATTTACGGATGTGTAAAATATTACGTTAACAACTATGAATGATGGCAACATGAAAGAAATAAATGTGGAATATAAATAAAGATGAAATACGGAATATTGTATACCAAAATATGAAGTAAAACAATAGATAATTATAATGTGTGAGATATTTCATTTGAAAATAATGAAACAACTATGCGTGATAGCGCCTTGAAAACAATATATGAGGCTCGGATAAAATATGGAAGACATAACAAAAATAAAGGCATTAATAACTCAGCTCACCGAATGACCATGAGCCCATGCCCGAGATGGCAACGGAACGTTGGAATTCACGCGCTTCTCAAGGATTCGTCAGCAAATTGATGGGACTTGACAGGGCCAAATGAACCTGCCAGGGTCACGGGAATGAAGAGTTTACCATGATCCCGGAATGCAAAGGACAACTGAATCAACAGGGTTATTTTTTGTCAGTCAAGTCTTGAGAGTCCTTTCCGGTTCAACCAAAACGGGACCATGTAATGAATTCACACCCAAGAAAAAAATAACAACACTCATACATATTACCTTTTGTTGTTATTTTTCTCAATTCGACGTATCGTCACTGATCAATAAATAACCATTGTTACCAAACCGTTCACCGACACAGCTTATTAATAAAATACCAATACATAACCGAAATTCCAACGATCCGATTCCGCGTACACAAAACCACAGACCGTTTCAAAGCATATAAAAAATGCACGACAACAACGTTGTATGGGTCACCAGCTGTCATTTATGTAGACCACTCCGGGTAACAGTTCATAATATAACGGACCATAACATAATAATAAAACCCCTGTTAGGAGGTTCCCCTCTCAAGAGCCCTGACGGTCTTGAGTCCTGCCTGACGGTAGCCCGAACCCTGTCCCCGATGCTGATAGACTAATATTTTGATATTTTAATATTTTTTTTATACTTTTAAATTTTTTTAATGATTAAATTCAAGGAATATGCCTGCAATCCAATTAGGGATAACATAACTGGCGAATTGTGGATGTTATACTAGTAGAGGTATAACCTCTACTAGTATAAGGTGAATTGTGGATGTTATACTAGTAGAGGTTATTTATACCTCTACTAGTATAACATCCACAATTCGCCAGTTATGTTATGTTTTTTGGTGGTGATAGGACTCACCAATCACCACCTGATAGGCACCATCATGATCATGCCGTCGGTGTTCAGCATGAAATAGTTTTGCAGTGTTGCGTCGGTTCGATGGGGAAGAAAAGTTCTCGAGTGGCGACCACGGACCGGAAAACGCAGCGTAGGCAGGCCCCCCGTCCGTCATCCGGCTGATGATGATGATGATGATAATGTTGCGTCGGTTCAAGGTGTTCTAGTTCCTTCTGGGTGGTCTTCCTCAGTCGTAAGTCTCATTTTTTATTCTGGGTTGGACTGAGGTCAAAGGGATATTAAAAAATCGCCGTGGATATTAGTCAGTACAAGTTGTACAATATACACATAGGTAGGAAAACTCATTTGATGATTTCACCACGATAAAAAATATTAATGAATAAGTTGCATGTAATAGTACTCGTAGATAAGTCAACGTATTGTCCTCAATCGAAATAGTAAGTCAATATGGAAAACACCAGTAACACTGTTTCCCGACCTGGGAATCAAATCCAGGTCTTAAAACAGTAAAAATTAACAGTCGTGCTTGCGATCACTGGATCAATAATGCAGACGAACAGACTATTAAAGACAAATCATTATACACATACACAAATGCACTTACTACCATCGCTAGTGACATAAATTATTCAAGCTTCAGGCTTGGGTCGATAACCCAGACATCGTGAACGGGGAAGCATTCTGACTTATTCAGTTTTAGAACTAAAAATAGGCAGTAAAAGCCTAAGGCATGAAACAAAAAACTTAGAACAAGTATTTTCTGTCGACAAATTTTTGTTGGATGTGTCGCAATGCAGAATTTCAGGCTGAATGAGGAGAAGGCTAAAGTCAAATAAACGCGAATTTTTGAGTTGTGAGTGGCATAAATCAATAGCATTTTTTTTTTGGCATTCGGTTTTTTAGAAAAGTCCTGTTTAAATAACGTTTGCAATATTTTGGCACCCAAAATTACGCATCTCAAAATATCAACGCTCGTTGTGGAGCGGCTTTATGGTACTAAATAAAAACTTGACGCAATTTTCGGTAGCAGATTTTCTGCCACATTATTTCTGCTAGTGAGCCGTTCGACTTTAGACACTTAAGTTCCTAGATCAAACTCAGCAAGATTGGCGTAGAAATGCATAAATTTAGATTGTGTGAGCCCGTTTTTAAAATCTAAAAGCTTTTGGAATATCTAAGTGAGATAAGAACCCGGTCCCACTTGAGCTCGAGCTATCATGATAGTGATGCTAAGCGAATGGTTTTTTAGTTGAGTTCCTCGGTTCAGAATAGACGATTATTCCAGAGAGGTAATTGAATAGGTACGTAGATTTAAAAGGTAAGGAATATTCTTGAAGACATTTGCAAGAATTTATATAGATACTTGGATCGTCAAACATTCGTTTTGTAGAGTCGAAACACATAGGCAAACTGATTTATGAAACAATGTTACAGCAACGACGTATAAAAATACATCGTATTGTTTGAAAGTTAAGCATGAACGTAGATGTGTATGTATTGATAATTTTGTGGTGGGACGGAACACAGAAAAACGCTTAAGCAGTAACAATAAAGCCAGTACTAAGAAATTCCCTTCCAAGAAAAGCAATACCGCAGCCATTAGCTTTGAGCCTTTTACCGAATCAACCACTCCATAGATTTTAAATATATCTTCAAATCCTGATTTAAATTTTAAAGGAACATTGAAAACCAATCAGGAACGTTATCGAAGTACTATCAATCTATTTTAAAGCAGGAGACAAGGTAGGACACTATGCTAATGAGAGTGACATTGATGAACAGGGTAATTGAGTGTGCTGATTTATTCCTGCTTTATATAACAGTAATTTATACCCACGGCTTTGCTCGCGGTTTGTTTGTTTAGCATATGATAATCAATTCAAGTTGTAGCTCTCATCATCAACATCAGCCTATTCATGTTCCCACTGCTGGGACAAGGCCTCCTCTCTGTAAGAGGGGATAGGGCATAATCCACCGCACGGGCCCAGTGCGGATTGGTGGATGTCACATGTCTTCGAATTTTTCGTTCTAGGACATGCCGTTTCCTCACGGTGTCTTCCTTCAACGTTTTGAGAGCAGTGGTGATAAAATAAATTACACAAAGTAATGCACCTGGCTGAAATCGAACCCACGATCTACAACTCGTAAGTCGGGGCCGATAGCGATGGGCCACCACTGCTCACTACTTTGCTTAGGTTGTACTCAGCTTGCACTAATATAATGCAATTTTGATTCTGTAGAAACGTGCCTTTATCTATTATCATTAGACTGTTATATTTGTTTTCCTTAGGAATCGTTTTTTTTTCGGGTTGAAAATCCTTTCATCCCAAAAAAAGTACTACGTATTAACGGTACACCTGAAATACTTCATAACGAAATGAACCAACATTAGCCAATCTAAATTAATATTGCAGCATAGTCGAAATTCAACCCACGCAACGTTTTTAAATAATATAACTTCCGAACACAGCTTCCGAATATTGAAATAATCTTTTCAGAATCAGCTTAATAGTTTCAAAGTTACCACCTACAAACATACAAACTCTACCATAATATTATCATCTTTATACTAAGTTTAAATCACCAAAATCGATAATCAAGATTAAACTAAATTTAACAGTCCACTGAATATTTAACACAAAATATCTTCTGGAAATCAGATTCAAGATAAAGCTCAAACATACGTGGGCTTATTTTATGTAAATATTTCAGTAACGGGCAATTTTGATGGAAATTCACAAATTGCATTTCTATAGGCTGTCGATTTTATCGTCTGTATAAATTTTACTTGGCATGTATCGCCTAATCATAATAGTCACTAATGAATTCTATTTATGTTGTTTATTTATTATAATATAGATAAGAAAACATGAGTTTGCTGTTTGGATCCCATAAGCATAAACTATGATGACCAGGTTTTAGCACTACAATGAAAATATCGTGCTACAATTTTGATATAGGCTTTAGTAAAATATAAAAGCTTTTTATTAACACATAAATAAAATGATTGACAGGCCGTTGGTCTAGTGGTTATAGTGACCCTGACTGCTATGCTGGGGGTCGTGGGTTCCCACCTAGGGCAAATGTTTGTGTGATGAGCATGATCATTTTGTTCTGTGTCTGGGTATTATTTATCTAAAATAATATATGTATGTATTTAGAAATATATAAGTATGTTTATCAGTTGTCTAGTACCCATAACACAAGCTCTGCTTAGCTTCGGACTAGATGGCGTTGTATGATAGTTGTGGAATATAATTATTACTTTGTTATCTAAAACGCGATTATCGCAATACAAATCCATAAAAAATCGTACACAAGCACGTGTCAATAGATACCAAAGTCGTAAGGTATCGAAGACTTGCGTAGCGCTGTGTACGAAGGACCTAAAAGTTCAGCTATCTCCCAAAAAAAAACAACATTTTACATTCTTACCACGAACCATCAACTTAGTTGTTATTTACTCCCACTAATCTTTTTTTCCGGTATCCATTAGTTAACATCGCTTCCTAGTACGTTATTTGTGCCACTATAATTGACGGTTTAAAAATATGAGCTTCCAGCGTGTCAGGCATGAAAGTTGACAATTTATTTTAGGGAAGAGAAAAATATTTTCTGCGACTGACGTGAAAAATACTGACTGGATTACCTTTTGTGAACGATTCAAAGCCGTTTCGAATTTGGTTGTATAATTTTTATGATATTATTTTTAAAGTTTATTGCCATTTTGCGTTTTTCTCATATTTTTCCTCAACGTTTTTTAAAATAAAGTGATGTTTGTTTATCGGACGTTTGCGCGAGTCTATAATCCTGAGGGTATTTTGTAGATGGTAACCTACTTATTTATTTTCTTCTAGTGATGACATGACAACTTTACTTAACTGCGGAGTAAGTGCTTCCAAATTCGATTCGCAGGTCTTCCAAAGTGTTTTTGAAGTTCTTCAGTAGCAGTCACGGCTTTTGAATTTATACCTGCTTGATGGCAATGTTCAGCAGTGGACGTCTTCAGGCTGATGATGATGATGATGATGGCAATAGGCTCGACTCTAATCACCTACATGGGATTAGAAACAAAACTGTCCTGCCAATTATGGTGATGGAAATCTTGAAATATATCTCTACGAAGTCACAAATCAATGTGTTAATACTGATGTGATAAACAGACAATAAACTCAAATAAACAGGAACCACAATCAATACTAGAAACGGGATATTCAAAGCAGTCTCGTTTGTCTATCATAGACTAGACCAGAAATTCTTCGCTACCATTACAAAGGCTAACTCAAGTCCACAAACGACAGTTATAATACCTTAGTTTAGTCCATTATTATCTATCCCATAGTGATACAAAACAGGACAATGCCTTACAAGTAGCCGGAATGACTCGAACTCGATCGTTCTAATCTTTACTATCGACCCCGATCGAGACAACGTGTTAGCTTTGTCATAGAGTAAAACTTTGCAGACACGAAACTTTCGGTTGCACTTTCTTACAGCGTAGGCGTAATATACCTACCTACTTTAAGCTCAATATTGTGTCGTTCTTTGATGTGCCATGCCCATATAATATTTCGCACATAATTATGTAAACTAACAACGCCGTTTTTTGGTAAAGTAAACTAACTGGTGTGTAGTGGACAAAAGAATGTAAATGAAGTATATTAACCTTTAAGGCGCATAGTACCCTCAATGACCTTGAACATCCAGACGGAGCTAAACGCACATTTTCATATCTTCACCGGTTTCATATCAATTCCGTGGCAGTATAAGTTTATGTATTATGTTTAGAAACCGTATCTCTGTATCCACAAACGTCACGTACGCAGATACCTACTTAGTTTCGCTTCTACACTGAATTCTTACTCTATGGCCCTGTTTATGTTTTGTCTCGCGTGAATCGAACATTTATTTATGTTGAAGTCAGTCGATTGACTTGTTTCGGAAGATATAAACTTTAGGTTTTACGATTTACTTATTTTTACTTTTCCTTAGAAGTAGTTTTCGGTCAGCGTTACTCAATGTAATAGAGACTTTGTGGGCTTGTAAAACGATGTTGTAATGTTTGTTTTGATAATAGAACATTATTCTGAAACATAGTATCAGCTTTTGTTTACGGAAACTATTTGATCTTTATGAGTATTCTTGTTTGGGAATTTCAATATTCATGGAAGGAATTTAGTTTTGAGTTTCTTTTCGATTAATCCGTTCCACATTTTTCAATTCATTTATTATCGATCCTATCCTGATTTCAGCTATAAATATTACACTGAATAGAAAAAGTAAAAAGGTACTAAATTAATAGAAAAACTTTAGGATACTTACATTACTTACCTATCGCTAAGCTGAGCTAGACTCAGTTATCATGAAAATAGCTCAAAAAGTCCACCAAACTTCTTATCTTGTATTTTAAATACTCCAATTTGAGAATCGATTCCATGTAACTGTGAAAATATCTAACTAGGCGGAGATAGGAAGTGCGGAGTAGTAAGGGCGGTTGTGGACCGACCAACCTTTTTTACCATTGGCAGCATGTTTTTATATTTTAAATACTTTTTTATTATGATTTTGAATTTGGCAGATGGTTGTTAGAAAAAAACTTGTAAAAAGAAAAAACTGATAAAGTATTACCTAGCTCAAAAGTCTTTTATTCTGTAATTATAGATCTAGTGGCTTCCATCCTCGATATTTGGTGTCAGAAGTAATTAGAAGATGCCCATAACTCGATCAATTACTAAGAAAAGGACTCAGCAGGTAAGTGGTAATCCTCCAGCCTCATCGTCAGGCACTGCGCCTGCTCAACCTCACGATGAGGCTCTCTTAAAGGAGGATATTCCCCAACCTTTATTAAGTGATACGTTGCCCGTACCTCATTCCAAAACAATTTCCTTACCATCATCGCGAGCTTCAACTAAAACGCAAAAATTGGCTGCCCTTGCAAGGCACGCTCGCATGAACGTTGAACGAGAAAGAAAACTTGCCGAACAAGAGCGCAAGACTGCTGCATTAGAGTTGCAAGCAGAGCTTGCCGCAATCGATTCAGCGGCTTCCGAAAGAAGTAACTCAACTCAAAAGTGGTTGGTAGAGAGTGCAAATAGAGAATATGATATTAATGAGCCCTTCCCTTACAGCATTAATAATCCTGAGCAAAGCCTTGACTTAGAACCTGGCGATGCTTTTACTACAGAACCTCAGCATGCCACCGCCGCCGCCGCTGCCATTACTAGCGCACGGTCTGCACCGCACCGTGATTATTACCAGCAAGATAAAGGAAAAGGAAACACTACACATACATTACGATTAGGTACACATAACACTAAATTTATTTCAGATTGTTATGACCATAACAAAAATAAATCAGAGACACAAGACTCTTTTATTAAACTTGCTAAAGCGATCACGGACTTGGGAAGTAAACGTAAACAGGTTAGTGTTAATCTTCCTTCTTACGACGGTAGCGCTTCTGACTGGCTTTTTTTTAAGAAGGCTTTCAAGCGGTCAGAGCTTAGCTTTACGCCGGAAGAAAACCTAGCCAGGCTTAGTACTGCGTTGCTTGGGGTCGCCCGAGAGTCTGTCTCGGCACTGTTGATGACCGCCGTGGATCCTGCACAAGTAATGCGCTCCTTAGAGAGTCGGTTTGGACAACCAGAATTCATTATTCTTCACCAGTTGTCATCGATAAGATCTCTAGCCAGGTTACCGCTAAATGAATCCGCAAAGGATCTCAACATTTTTGCTTGTCGGCTCAGAAATTGCGTGGAAGTGATACGAGAGCTACGACAACCGGAGTATCTGGCCTCTCCTGAACTCGCCAATACTATTATAGGGAAGTTGACTCCACTTTTACGATACAGGTGGGCTGATTTTGCATCATCACATCAGGATTCTGATAAATTTAAATTAGAACTTTTGGCCAATTTTTTAGATACTGAATCCAATCGCCAAATAAAACATTGCATGTTTTATTCCGATAATTATTTGTCTCAAAATGTCAAACCGCAGAGTAATTTTTCACAACATGTCAAACCCAGCACCGTTGCCAAGCAACCTACAAAGGTTTTTCACGCAACTTCTTCGACAACGTCAAAGAGTTCCACAACATGTAGGTTTTGTAAGGTTGGTTTACATGATGTCAGTGATTGCAAAAAGTTTTCTGCCTTGTCTATTGACGACCGTTGGAATTGGGTAACTGAAAATAAGGTTTGTTACAGATGCTTAAGTAAAGGTTCACACAAATATGTTGCATGCAAAAAACATTGTGAAATAGTCGGGTGCAAGTACAGTCGGAGACATAACACTTTACTTCACAGGCCTATCGTAGAAAATACGGCACATGCAGATACACACACGAACGAAGGCCTAGAGGTCCAAGCACATCAATCGAACGAAGAGGAACCAACTATTGTTTCTCATAGTGCCTTACCCAATTCAGCGCCAGTTCAGAGGTCTTTATTAAAAGTAATTCCCGTTACTGTTACCGGCCCTCGAGCTAGTTTTGATACTTATGCGATGCTTGACGACGGGTCAACTGCCTCATTTATTGATCAATCTGTCTCTGACCTTATAGGTGCAACTGGACCTAAAAAGTCTATTCGAGTTGACTGCATTGGTGGTCTTAGCAAAGATATTGAGGTCAGATTTGTTAATGTTAAAGTAAAAGGCTTTCATGTTTTAGACGTGCATGATATAGTATAAGGTCTATTCCCAACTTGACTATTGCGAAACAGTCAATACTTATAGAACAAATTAAAAAATACGATTACATAAATGATTTAGCTAACGTCTTATGTTATGAAAACGCTAAACCAACACTTTTACTCGGGATTGATAATTGGCATCTCACATTCTCGAAAATCATTCGCCGCGGAACTGCATCGCAACCCGCTGCCTCTCTGACTCCTTTAGGTTGGGTTTTATATGGCTCTCCTTCAACTATGTCTAAGCCTGTAGATTTCGTTAATCATGTGATCGCAAATTTCGAGGAAGATAGTCAAGGAGATAGCCGTAACTTAGACACTCTCATCAAAGAGTATTATAAGTTAGATTCAATAGGTATTCTAAATAGGGATTGTCGTTCCGCCGATGACCAAAGAGCATTAAAATTATTAGAAGAAACTACTAGGCGTTTACCATCTGGGCGATTTGAGACAGGTTTACTGTGGCGCGAAAATATTGAAAGCGTTCCAAATAGTCGCCCCCTCGCTTTACGTCGTTTTAGAACTCTTGAGCGTAAAATGGCTACAGACTCAGATTATGCCATCAAATACAGACAAAATATTCACGCCATGCTTGATAAAGGTTACGCAGAGATCTGTAATACTGTCCCTTCTGGACTATTGTGGTATTTACCTCATTTTGGAGTTATACAACCACAAAAGAAAAAGCTTAGAATTGTATGTGATGCTGCAGCCATGTGTGAAGGTGTTAGCTTAAATTCGTTACTTCTGCCAGGTCCAGATCTACTTCAATCCTTATTAGCCATATTAATGCGATTTCGAGAAGGACGTATTGCCCTTTCTGCCGATATTCGAGAAATGTTCCCACAAGTCAAAATTAGATCAAGCGATCGTGAAGCTCAACGCTTCTTGTGGCGAGACGACTCCACACAACCAATTCAGGAGTATCGTATGTCATCGATGATGTTTGGTACCGTATGTAGTCCATTTACAGCCTTGTATCTTAAAAACAAAAATGCCATCGAACATCAACGATCACACCCAGAAGCAGCAGCTGCTATTATTAGTGACACATACATGGATGATTACTTAGGTAGTTGTGATGATGAACAAAAGGCCGCTCTTTTGGCAGCAGATATCGTCTTGGTCCATGCTGCAGCCGGATTCGAGATGAGATCTTGGGTATCAAATTCTACAAAGGCTCTGTCCATGTTGTCTCCTGACCTATGTGCTAGTGGAACGACAGAGATGAATGTAGTTTTAGACTCACGACCACCAACACGCGTTTTAGGTGTCTCTTGGAATACTTCTAATGATACTTTGTCATTTCAGTGTATAAATTTCGATACGACACCACACAAATTAACTAAACGCATAGTTCTATCAAACTTGATGAAAATTTACGATCCTCTTGGTTTTCTTACTCCCGTTATTATAAAAGGTCGTGTTTTATTCCAAAAGACTTGGAAACTTGCCACATCTTGGGATGAATTATTACCAAAACAATTTTTAGATAAGTGGTCACAATGGTTTAACAATTTGGTGAAGGTTTTGGACAACTCTGTTCCCCGCTGCTATTTCAATTCAATGGAACATTTAGGTTCAATTCAATTACATGTCTTTGCCGACGCAAGTGAACAAGCATACGCTTGTGTTGCCTATTGGCGTCTCTTGTGTCCAAACGGAAACATTGAACTCTCTTTAATAAGTGGTAAAGCTCGTGTTGCTCCTTTAAAACCTACGACAATACCAAGACTTGAGCTTCAAGCAGCTTTAATCGCTGCTCGCTTAGCTGTTTTTATTTTAGAATCTCACAAGCGAAAGCCAGAAAGGGTTTTTCTCTGGTCAGACTCTCAAACGGTTCTCAAATGGTTACGTTCTGATCCAAGCAGCTTTAAGTCCTTTGTCGCACATAGAGTTTGTGAAATTTGCGAGATTACCAATATTTCTGATTGGAAGTACGTACCTTCATCCTTGAATGTCGCGGATGATGCCACCAGATTCAAGGATGAATTCACGATCAACTCACGGTGGTTTACCGGGCCATCATTTTTACGCCAATCATCAAATGAATGGCCTTGTGAACCATCTATTATTGACACACCAGCTCCTGAGGAAAATAGATCCAATAGGGATCTGGTGGGTCTGACATCCACAAACGTCACGAACTCAGCCAGGTGACTCATCATCACCCGTGGTTGCTGATTATACTCGGTTTAGCGTCTGGCTGCGATTTATCCGTGCTACTGCGCGAGCTCATCAATGCGCTTCATTTTTTCGCCGTTCACCTGAAAATCCTAAATTTCCATTACGCGGCTTAGCAGTTTTAGATGTTTGCTTTATTTCATCTGCTGAACGTCATGCCTTTATGCGCGTACAATTAGATTCTTTCAACAGTGAATATGAGTCGATTGACGCTGCACGCCCCGTTTCAAAGGAAAGTAGGCTTATAATATTTCTTTGATATTAGGAGATGATAGGCTTCTGCGTTTATCCGGCCGCACGGGTGCTTCAACTGCTATAGACCCAAACCCGATTGTGTTGGATGGAAAACACCCGATAACCCGCTTACTGATCAGCTCATACCACATCAAATTTGCCCACGGCAACAACGAACTTGTAGTGAACGAACTGCGCCAACGTTACTTCATAGTCAGTTTGAGACCAAGTGAGAAGTGTGGCAAAACAATGTCAATTTTGTCGGAATATGAAGGCGAAACCACTCATACCACCAATTGGAGACTTACCTGAAGCCAGGATGGCTCATCATACTAGACCATTTACCTTCGTTGGTGTTGATTATTTTGGCCCTTTGACTGTCACAGCAGGACGTCGGTCAATGAAGAATTGGATTGCTCTTTTCACCTGCCTGACTGTGAGAGCTATTCATATAGAGATCGTTGAGTCATTGTCGTCCGATTCCGCCTTGATGGCCCTACGTCGATTCATAGCCCGACGCGGTTGCCCCACTCGCATCTACTCTGACAATGGAACGGCATTTGTAGGCGCTTCGAAAATATTACCTGACCTCTACGACTTTTCGGTAAATAAAGGCATAGAATGGAAATTTATTCCTCCTTCAGCTCCATTCATGGGCGGCTGCTGGGAGCGCCTGGTAGGCAGCGTTAAAAGAGCCTTAAAAGTAACGCTGAAAGACAGATCACCAAGAGTAGAAGTCTTACATACGCTACTGATAGAGGTGGAAGGCATTATTAATTCTCGACCGCTAACTCATGTCCCAGTTGATGAAAGAAGTGAACAAGCGCTTACACCCTTCAATTTTCTGATCGGTACATCCGCCAACGATCTGTGTCTACGGGAATTCTGTGACGCCGACCTCTCACGACGTGTAGATTGGCGGAAAGCCCAACGTCTTGCAGATCATTTCTGGCAACGCTGGACGAAAGAATACTTGCCGCTTCTATTGCCGCGTAGAACGGTTCCACCCCACCAACCATTGAAGACAGGAGACGTGGTTTTAATTGCTGACGGTAATCTACCCCGAAACTGCTGGCCTATGGGACGCGTTACCGAGATATTCCCGGGTAGGGACAATATCGTTCGCGTAGTAAACGTAGCAACTAAAGGGGGTGTGCTGCGTCGGCCAGTCCGCAAATTGGTCCGTTTAAATTGATATTTGGTGTTTCACACCGCTCGGGGCCATGTTGTGGACCGACCAACCTTTTTTACCATTGGCAGCATGTTTTTATATTTTAAATACTTTTTTATTATGATTTTGAATTTGGCAGATGGTTGTTAGAAAAAAACTTGTAAAAAGAAAAAACTGATAAAGTATTACCTAGCTCAAAAGTCTTTTATTCTGTAATTATAGATCTAGTGGCTTCCATCCTCGATAGGCGGAGATAGGAAGTTTGTCTTGAACTGAATCAGTGACTTACAATAGAACTTAATATGCTACCTATCCTAGGTTGCTATCATGATTGATAAAGATCGGGATTACCGAATTTGCCTATTCTCGTTTAAAAGATATCCAAAATAATAGATCAGGAGCCTTACCACGAGCTTTTAACGCGATACAGTTTAGGCTGTGGGAAAGAGACAGAGCTATATAAGTCGTCTAGCGCCATCTCTTTCCGACAGCCTAAACTAGATCGCATTAAGAGTTCATGGTTGGCCACCTGGATTTAGATTGAGATAGAATATTACTTTTGTAGTGAAAATATCAGCCCTAGTGTATCTAAAGAGAAATAGCTGCCATCTTGACCTCAAATAGTATCTATCTTCAAACATAGCCATTAGGTAGGTATTGTTGAGAGGTACTTAAAGTACCGCTCTTGCAATAACCATGAAATCTCATGGCAGATCATAAATCAAATGATAGAAGCTTTTCTTCTATGATTCTATTTATTTATGATTTGTTATTGAATTGTGAAGAACATGATAATGGAAAACGTGTCTATTTTAAAAGGATCGTTATCTTTGTTAATTTTGGTTTACGTGACAAAAAAAAAAGTAAGTAAATAGTACCCCGCTTGGGTGGAGCACCGACGTGTCCTCACGGCGGCGATAGGCGGAGACCTTTCGGGCCCGGCATTGGTCGCGGCCATGCTGCGGGGCGAGACCGAGTGGGAAGCGGTCGCCTCCTTCTGCGAAGCAGTCATGCTCGCGAAGGAGGAGGCGCACCGCGTGCGAGAGAGGAAAATGCCCTCCTTCCGCCCCACCCGCGATGGTGGACACCCACGGCGACAGACGTCGCAAGACGATGTCCGGCCACCGTAGGCGCGAGCATATGCGGACAGCGAGTAAAGGGCAACTCGCTGTCCGGCCATGGAACATGCCCGAGTCGACAGCGCGTTGTGTTGCACGCCCGCTCAAAGACCGTCAGCAAGATGACGGGGGGACTTACCCCCTTTAGAGGGCCAAAGCCTGCCGGGGTGACCGTGACCCCGGAACAGAAAGGGCTATTGAAGGACACCGTGGATTTTAGTCAGTAGAAGTCTGACAGTCCCTCCCGCCCTGCCCGGGGTGGGAGGACTCATTTGATGATTTTACCACGTTAAAAAAAATGTCTGCGAATCTGTATGTTTAAATTATTATAAGCGCACCCACGACACAGGAGTAATTCCAAGAAAACCAAGGGCGCTAGGCGCATAAAAAGCGGAATGCCAAAGTTCAGTATAAAAACCACTCTACAGTAGAACAGATTTTATGGCCTTTGTTTTAATCAGAAAAAAAAATTAAAAAACAAAAAGTTAGAATAAAAAGTTTAAAAACCGCAGTCCGAAAGTAATTGCTTCGTTGAATAAAACGTTTTATGTATGTAATACATATTCAAAACACATGCCACAGTGAAACAATAATCGTTAGTATGTAAATTAACTAAGTTCTACTTAGCGTGACCCTTTCGGTCACATCTATCCATTCAATTATGACTAGAGATGGGGCGATTATTACTTTGGACGACTAGCCGACTGGACAACTATTCGGCTAATCAGCTGACTACTCGGCCAACTTCGGCAGAACTCGCTCTGGATTGTGAGTGGAGTTCACGGGGTTTCTCTAAATAATGTCTTTGGCACGTCATAGACTTTACCGAATATATTGCTACGCACTACGGATTTCACATGTATCGTTTGTATATTTATAAACAGACTAGTATTTGCGCGTTGCGCGAGCTGCAAGCAGCTCGCGGGGTCGTGTTTTGAAAAGTATTTCTTACTTAGAATTTTTTGCAGTCGCCATTTTAGATTTTGATTTTGACCTTACATCTCTTTAGCATCCTCGAAAACTATTAAAACGACTCCCATGATGAATAATTCAAAAATGATCGCAGCCGCCATCTTAGATTCTGATTTACACTTCACTATCGGCTTTAGCACCCTCGAAAACCATGAAAACGGCATCCAATATAAAAAAAATGATTTTTTGAAGTCGCCATCTTGGATTTTGATTTTGACCTCACTACCCTACCGGCTTTAGCATCTTCAAAAACCATGAAAACGACTCCCATGATGAACAATTCAAAAATTATCGCAGCCGCCATCTTGGATTTTGATTTTAACCGGCTTTAGCATCCTCGAAAACCATGAAAACGACTCCCAGGATGATTACTTCGAAAATATCGCAGCCACCATCTTGGATTTTGATTTTGACCTCGCTATCAGCTTTATATCATCATCAGCCTATTGCCGTCCACTACTGGACGTAAGCCTCCCCCAAAGAGCGCCAACCATCCCGGTTTTGGGCAGGCCGCATCCATCCACTGCCAGCCACGTTTGTCCGTCTACAGACATGCCATTTGGTTCTACATTTGGTTCTCTGGCGAATGACTTCATTACGAATTCTATCCACAACAGAGAAACCCCGAGCATTGCTCTCTTCATTGCACGCTGAGCAACCTTAAATTTGTGGACCAGGCTGATGGTAAAGTGTTCACGTTTCGGCTCTGTAAGTCATTACGGGTAGGACACGCTGGTTGTAAACCCTGGTTTTAAGGGATTGTGGGATCGATGATTCAAAGATATGACGCAGTTTCCCGAATACTGCCCATTCCAAGCGTATTCTTCTAGCTGCCTCCTTCTCAAAGTCGTGCCTGCCCAGTTGTATACTTTGGCCTAGATAAATGTATTCTTGCACAACCTCGATGGCAGCATCATTCACGATTACAGGTCTCGGGGTGACGTGACCATTAAACATGACTTTGGTTTTGTTCAGCCAGATTCATTCCGAGACCCACACGCCTTGAAGAATCGCTCAAGCTGTTCAGCATTTTTTCCAGCTCCTGCAGAGACTCTGCTATGATGACAATGTCATCCGCAAATCGGAGCTGTGAGATGTACTGACCGTTGATACTCGTATTAACACCCCGTCCTTTCCAATCAATCGTCTTGAAAACGTCCTCCAACGCGTTTGTAAACAGTTGGATTGGTTTTGTGCTCTGTTCTTGTACTTAGACGGTCACTGGTGCGGCCTTATACAGACATCTCATCACCTCAACGTAGCGACAGTCCATGAGGCATCTCTGCATGGACTCCAGAACAGCCCAGGTCTCGACGGTATCGAAAGCCTTCTCGTAGTCCACATACGCTAGGCACAGAGGCTGGTTATACTCCTCGGTCTTTTGAATCATTTGCCTAAGGGTGTGTATGTGGTCTATGGTGCGGTAACCTTTTTGAAACCCGGCCTGCTCCGGTGGCTGAAAATCATCGAACTTTTGGGCGAGAGGATTTAGAATAACCCTCGAGAACAGCTTATAGATATGGCTCAGAAGTGAGATGGGGCGGTAGTTTTAAGGAGCGATTTATCGCCCTTTTTGAAGAATAACACTACCACACTCTCATGCCATGCCTCCGGTGTTATGCAAGTGTGGATGACGGAATTGAAGAGTTTACAAGCTCTGTCAAGATAGGTATTCCTCTTGCCTTGAGCAGCTCAATGGTTATTCTGTCATCCCCTGGGGCTTTGTTGTGGTGAAGCTGCCTGAGTGCCATTCCAATCTCACCCATGTCAATGTCGGGAAGCTCGTCTGTGAGATGGCGTGTCAGTTTGGCCCGTTGGTCATCCGCGCCGTGCGCCTGAGGTGGGCAAGGTTTTTGAGCATATAAGTCTACGTAGAACTTTTCGACTTCAGCTAGAATCTCTGGCTTTGAGGTGACGGTGGTGCCTTGTGACGTTCTGAGCTTTGTCAGGCAACAGCGGGAGGTATTGAGCTTTGCAAATGCCTTCGAGCCTTTATTCCGAGCTAAAGCTTGCTCTATAATTCGGTTATTTGCACTTCGAGTATCACGTATGAACTGCTTTTTGACCTCCCCGTTAAAAACCTGACTCAGCCTGTGTGGCTTTGTGAGTTCTCGTCGTTTCCTCATCAGTGCCAGAGTCTCGCTGGTAATTAAGTTCCGACTTACGTCCATTCCTGATCGGTCGAAAAAGTTTACAGCCCACCTCGCAGACAACACGCAGCAGGCCTTCCGTGACGTCGTTTATGCCCTCCTGGATTTTAAACCTCACTATCGGCTTTAGCATCCTCGAAAACCATGAAAACGACTCCCATGATGAACAATTCGAAAATTATCGCAGCCGCCATCTTGCATTCCCGTTTTGACCTCGCCATCAGTTTAACATCCTCGAAAACCATGAAAACGACACCCATGATGAAAACACAAAAACTATCCAAGACAAAAAGAATTTTTCAATTCCAAAACAAACTTTTCAGTTTAGATAAAAATATGTATGATATTTCAAAATATTATAGTGTTAGGTACGCGCTTACTGCCCCTCGAACACTCTATGCGATCATAGGATTTGGATTTTAACCTCACGGCTTAAGCATCCTCGAAAACTATGAAAACGACTCCCATGATGAACAATTCGAAAATTATCGCAGTCGCCATCTTGGATTTTAATTCTTACTTCACTATCAACTTTAGCATCCTCGAAAACTATGAAAACGACTGCCATGATGAACATTTCGAAAATTATCGCAGCCGCCATCTTCGATTTTGATTTTGAACTCACTATCGGCTTGAGCATCCTCGAAAACCATGAAAACGACTCCCATGATGAACACTTCGAAAATGATCACAGCCGCCATCTTAGATTTTGATTTTGACCTCACTGTCGGCTTTAGCATAGGTATCCGAAATCCACGAAAACGACATCCGTGATGAAAAATTCGAAAAGGTTTTGGAAAATTGGACTTTAATTTTGACCTCACTATCGGCTTTTAGCATCTTTGAAATCATTAAATCAACTCCCATGATGAACATTTCGAAAATTATCGCAGCCGCCATCTTGGATTTTAATATTGACCACACTTTCGGCTTTAGCATACCCGAAAACCATGAAAACGACATCCATGATGATATCTTTGAATTGTTTGCTGTAGCCATCTTGGATTTTGATTTTGACCTCACTATCGGCTTTAGCATCCTCGAAAACCATGAAAATGACTCCCATGATGAACAATTCGAAAATGATCCAGCCACCATTTTGGAATGACTTCACTATCATCTTTATTACCCTCGGAAACCATGAAAACGACATCCATGATGATATCTTTGCGTTTTTTTTGCTGTCGCCATCTTTGATTTTGATTTTGACCTCACTATCGGCTTTAGTATCCTCGAAAACCATGAAAACGACTCCCATGATGAACAATTCGAAAATGATCGCCATCTTGGATGATTTTGACTTCACTATCATCTTTATTATTTTCCCCGAAAACCATGAAAACGACATCCATGATGATATCTTTGAATTTTTTGCCGTCGCCATCTTGGATTTTGATTTTGACCTCACCATCGGCTTTAGCATCCTCGAAAACCATGAAAATGACTCCCATGATGAACAATTCGAAAATGATCGCAGGATTTTGATTTTGACTTCACTATCATCTTTATTACCCTCGGAAACCATGAAGACGACATCCATGATGATATCTTTGAATTTTTTGCTGTCGCCATCTTGGATTTATATTTTGACCTCACTATCGGCTTTAGCATTCTCGAAAACCATGAAAACGACTCCCATGATGAACAATTCGAAAATGATCGCAGCCGCCATCTTGGATTTTGATTTTGACTTCACTATCATCTTTATTACCCTCGAAAACCATGAAAACGACATCCATGATGATATCTTTGAATTTTTTGGTGTCGCCATCTTGGATTTTGATTTTGACCTCACTATCGGCTTTAGCATCCTAGAAAACCATGAAAACGACTCCCATGATGAACAATTCGAAAATGATCGCAGCCGCCATCTTGGATTTTGATTTTGACTTCACTATCATCTTTATTACCCTCGAAAACCATGAAAACGACATCCATGATGATATCTTTGAATTTTTTGCTGTCGCCATCTTTGATTTTGATTTTGACCTCACTATCGGCTTTAGTATCCTCGAAAACCATGAAAACGACTCCCATGATGAACATTTTTGAAAATGATCGCATCCGCCATCTTAGAGTTTGATTTTGACCCCACCATCGTCGGCTTTAGCATACCCGAAAACCATGAAAACGACATCCATGATGAAAAATTCGAAAATTGTCGCAGCCGCCATCTTGGATTTGGATTTTGACCTTACTATCGGCTTCAGCATCCTCATGAAAACGACTCCCATGATAAAATTGATGAACAATTCGAAAATTATAGCAGCCGCCATCTTGGATTCTCATCTTGATTTTGAAAAATGATTTTGACATACTCTGGGCCCCAAGAGAAAATGTTCCAAGTTTCTTCTGAGATCCACTTAAAGGGGGGAGAAGGGGGTGAAGAGGGGAGATTTTGAAAAAAATGGTTTTTTATTTTCCGATTCTCCTCTATAGGTACGAATCCGTAAAAAAACACCAAACACGGGTCTCCTAGTTTCTGAGATACGATAGGGAGGGGGGGGGGGAGACCAAAAAGCGGAGGCTTGGTACTTTGCCCTACATAAGAGAGTTATTTGTAAGTTTGCTTGTCGTCACCCGCGAGTTACGCTTCACCCACTCAACCTTCGTTACGCTACGGAGGTCGCCGGCTCGCTTCGCTCGCCACCTCCCCCCTTAGCTCCACTCGGTCTGGCAGGTTCGCTCCACTCAGGACCTACCTACCACCAGAAAGCTATCGTGTCCTCATCCCTACGCTTCGCTTTACCGCTACATAATTATTCCGAGTTAAGATGGGTGGAGGGGTGAAGGGGGGAGAGGGGGGAGTTTAGAAAAATGATTTTGTCACACTCTGATATGTGATATGAATCTGAAAAAAAATATGTTCCAAGTCTCTTCTGAGATCCGCCTAGTGGGGGGAGAACGGGGTCAAGAGGGGGGGGGACTTTGTAAAATGGTTTTTACTTTTCCGAGCCTCCTCTATAAATCCATAAAAAAAAAAAACACGGGTCTCATAGTTTCTGAGATACATTGGGAGGGGGGGGGGGGAGCAAAAAGGGGAGGCTTGGTTCTTTTGCCCTTTAATGAGAGTTACTTGTAAGTTTTGTCGTCACCGCTGAGTTACGCTTCACCCACTCAACCTTCGTTACGCTACGGAATCGCCGGCTCGCTTCGCTGACCTCCCCCCTTTTCCACTCGGTCTCGCAGGTTCGCTCCACTCAGGACCTACCTACCACCGGAAAAATATCGTGACCTTATCCCACGCTTTGCTTTACCGCTGGGTGAGGGGTGAAGAAAGGGGTGAGTTTCGAAAAATGATTTTGACATACTCTGGAGCTCTTGACACGAGTCTGAAAAAAAATCTTAGTCTTTTTTGAGATCCGCCTAAAGGGGGGGGGGGGGGGGAGGGGGGCAAGGGGGAACTTCGAAAATGATTTTTAATTTCGAGCCTCCTCTATACGAATCCGTAAACAAACAAAACACGGGTCTCTTAGTTGCGGCCGAGATACGACGGGGGAGGGGTGAAGGGGGGAGAGGGGAGAGTTTTGAAAAATGATTTTGACCAACTATGGGGCCCTTGACATGAATTGAAAAAAGCAAGTCTGACTTCTGAGACTTCACGAAAATCAGGGGGGACTTTTTAGCCCCCTCTAAATCCGTAAAAAAACAAAACACGGGTCTCTTAGTTTCCGAGATACGATGGGGAGGGGGGAGAGGGGGGGCGAAAAGGGGATCTTTGGGATTTTTCCCATACTCACGGGAACTTTTTACGAATCTGTCTTCACCATCTTGGATTTAATCGAGCTTTTATAGATAAAACTACAAGCGACAACCACAAGCAGATCATATTAATATTTGTTCCGTGCGAAAATCAAACCCGCTACACGTTGCGCAACAGCCGATTGCTCAATCAATGCGCCAACCGTGTCGTCAGATGTTATGTTTCATGTATAACTGAGTCACTTGTTCCAAAAAATAAAGGTTATATTGCTCGATTACTAAATCTTCCAAATATTAATAATAGGTATAACCGGAAAACAAATAAAAGTTAAAAACAAAAGCATAATCCTGTGCTGGCATAAAAAAACTTTAAGTATTCATTGACTACCAAAGAAAGCGGTCGGATTACTAGTTTAAGAAGCAAAGCACTTATCAACAATAATAGTTATTATTTCCCAACTAGTCGGCGACTAATTGGTAGGTAACATCACTAATTGTACATAACACAAATAACGAGATTATAAAGGGTTCTCTAATTTTATTACGATTTTGAACTATCACTTTGCGAGTTTTAACTGTTTTATTAATGTGTTGGTAGATAAAATTTATGAATTTATAGTTTGAAATTATTAGGGAAAAGCAAAGGTTATGTTGGATAGGATTTATTTTTTAAGGTCTTATACATTTATTGTTATGACGACTTGGTCATAACAATTTTAATGCATTATTTTCGCAAAACTGAAAAAAAACCTAGAGTGTACAAAAATATTTTAAAAATACAGGTTTTTAGAAAATCCGCTAAAAACTGGAAAACTGAACAGGAAGGCAGTCAAAATTTTATCACTTTGATTATTGATATTGACTCTATACAATTTTTTTATTTCACTTATTTTAGAAATACCTAAGATTTATTTTACTTGGGTTGGAGGACTCATTTGATGATATTACCACGTAAAAAAAAAAAAGATTTATTTTATTTAATAGAAATGCTAAGTTTTTCTTTTTGGATTTCCAATCAATAAGTATCCTTAAGAATACACACACTTGCGTAGAAACGTTTGAAGTACCTACCTACAGCCCTATTGAAAATCAGACTGTCATAGCTTATTTTTCGCTTGAAAGAAAACATCCTTTTTTCAAACGTCACACAACTTGTACAACATGCAATTTATTTGTGAAAACAAAACGTTATCTTGTTTTGACGTTCACATTATCAACAATCTTGTTACGTCTTTGAGATTTGTTTCCTTTACAACCTTAAACAAAACGAAAACGAGAAAAATTGGAAGTCATAACCGCATTACGCCATCATCAAAAGAATCTTTCTTTCGTAATTCAACCTTCCACCCATTAAAAAGTTACATGAAACTCTAAAGCTGAATACAGACTACTCTAAAATAAAGTCCATGCACTTTCATAGTTTATAACTCTAGAAATCCGGTCGTAAATTATTTTCGGAGCTGCTTATTAAAAATTAAAGATGTAATCCTTTTTGATATTTTAAATTTTTATGCTGCTTAGTTCTTAATTGAAACCGACAGTTTCAGGGCCGTAAAATTGAAAATTCGTCGTATCTGTGTCTTTCAACTTTATTTTTTGACAGTTCCTTTGTCTCTCATTGAGCTAAACTTTTAATAGTTACACGTGTGGACGGTAACCGTAGGAGGGTTTTCAAATACATATAGTAAGTTTTAACTGGATTAGCATTCAGTTAGTCCTAATGATTTTAATTGATAGATGGACCGGCAAGATGAACCGTTCACCTGAAGAAGGTAGCTGTCAGTGGCCGGATGAAAAAAGCGGGAAATCGTGTGCTGTGGCGCTCCCTAGGACTCGCCTTTGTCCAGAGTGAACTGCAATAGACTGAAATGATGATGATGATGATGATATGGTCACTCAATGCACTTACACCTCAAAAAGTAATAAGCTGAAAAAATGTGCTTAATTTACAATTATTTTTCTCTGCCTTAGCATGCTTATCTATTTTGTGAGGCTTTAAATTGTTTGGCCTACTTCCGCCTGTTTTTCATAGTTACCGAGACATCTACCTACCGTTTTGCTTGTCAAAGAAACAGGAGCATGAGCGGGGTCAAACGACGACCAAAGAGCCCATGATCGTGGTAATTTGACTGTCAAAATCATTGTCTAGTAACACACATTAAATTGTATTATTCTCAAACTTTCTCATAATACTTTACAAACAAGATATTTTTATACCTCTTTACTCAGTTAAGACCGTCTATGACAGCCACTTTCAACACCTTTTTTGATGTACATACAAATCTAGAAGCTAGATTTCAAAGCACAACTTTCTGAACAGGACTTGATCGCACCTCAGCCACTCCTAACAAAAAGGTAAGGTTCCTCACGACAGCTGGCTAAAAATAAACCTGCAGCTAGCACGAATTCACGACGTTAACTTTAAAAGAAGAGGTCATACGACTTTAAAAATATAATTTATTTTTAATAAATAATTCAAAATAATATGGGTACAGTTATTTATGATAAAACTTTATGCACTAGCTATAAAAGTTTGTACAACGGTTGAATTAATAGAATGTTTTTTGAAGTGAAAACTTCTTTAGCGGCGTTGTACACTTTTTCTGTAATGGGTAAAAAATTTAAAACTCGCGTCAGGGTCACGTGACCAAAACTCGCGTCAGGGTCACGTGACCCTGATCGAAAATGAGTAAGACGTCATTCAAATTAAAAATAAAACATAGTAACAAAAAAGTTTTCACTTCTACCGGCACTCCTGGAGTGCAACCTTTTTTTTTTTTTATAATTTTCGTTTAATATTAGACTCAAATGCCGAGAGATGATTGCATTTTCCTTTTAAATTCAATTTAAAATCGTCGTATGACGTTTACGTCACTCACTTTGTGCTAGCGCCCCTCGTTGCACTTTTTATATTACACTATCAATTTTTATTGGTTTATTTCTGTCGACCACTTTCTTGGAACCTGTTGTTTGGTATGTTCGCCATCATTCAATGTTAAAATAAGTAATAAAACGGGTATGAATTATTGAAAAGTGCAGCAAGAGACAAGGTGTTGGCGACATGATTTTTAATTTGCGTTTTTTTTTGAAGTGAAAACTTCTTTAGCGGCGTTGTACACTTTTTCTGTAATGGGTAAAAAATTTAAAACTCGCGTCAGGGTCACGTGACCAAAACTCGCGTCAGGGTCACGTGACCCTGATCGAAAATGAGTAAGACGTCATTCAAATTAAAAATAAAACATAGTAACAAAAAAGTTTTCACTTCTACCGGCACTCCTGGAGTGCAACCTTTTTTTTTTTGTTGCGTTAAAAATGTATTATTTGTATCGATTTGTATGCATGCCTTCACGCAATCATTCCTTCATTTTCCGGTACAATAAAGTATCAGCTACCTTTATGAACGGACTTCAGAAAAAGGGGGTTCTTATACAGATGGTTTTTAAAATCTCGGCTAACTTTATGATTATTAAACAATAACTCAATGTGTTAAAAAGTGATTGTAACTAACACACCGTAACATACATGGTATCTCAATCATGTATCCGAATGTATCGACTTAATAACTAAGCTCTCGATTTAATGGACTCCAATTTATCGTTATGAGTCGTGCTGTCGTGATATTATAAGTTTTCCGTTCACTTCATTTCACAGTTCTAATGGTGTTTTGAAACTCCGTTATTCATGAACACGATTAGGAAAATCAACATGGAATCAAACTTTCTTATTTATTAATCAATAGGGTTATAACTGTATCATCACCATCTTCCTGCCCATCCCATTTTACTTGGTGTCGGCGCAACAAGTTTTTTTCTTCCATTCCCCCTATCACACGTCATAGTATCATCTACTCCTTTTTCTTTCATATCATTCCTTAGACAATCCATTCATCTCTTCTTTGGCCTTCCTCTTCCTCTCCATCCATCAACATTCATACTCATCACTCCCTTAGTCACATGATTGTCATCCCTCCTCATCACATGTCCATGCCACGATAGACGATTCCCTTTCATTTTTTCTGTAACAGGCGTTTCTTTTAAACTGTCCCTTATAAACTCATCCTCATTCCAAGGTTATAAATGTATATTAAACGTTTTTCTTTAATGTAAGTTTAACTTATAATACTTAGGTTACTAATGACTGATTTCTTCCGAAAACACACTCTGTTGGTCCCTACTGACAGTCTACATACAAGAGAAGACCATCATCCAATAAGAATAACGTTCTAAATCCAATATCACGTTTTCCCAATCGACTTATCATGAATTAAATCCCCATTTTACCACCTTTTTGTTATCAATTTATCACTTACAAATCCTTTTTAATCAAACAACATGACGTGCTGATATCGAATCCCTATTCCAAGCTTGCTGCAATAATAACATGCAATCCATTTTAGTTTCTGTCCGTTTTAAATACAAAATAGTGTTCAAGGATTTAGAGATATTTTCCCATTTTTGAGGGAAAAAAAATAGAAACTGGAAGTCTTGGAGATGATGGAATAATTCAAAAATTAAAATACTAGGAGTAATTTTACATTCAAATAAGTCATTTTTGTAATCATTAACACCGATTGCATAGCGTCGTACATGCATGTGATCGATCAGGGCCCCAAGTCTGCTAATTTTGTAATGACTCAATTGAATATCAATTGGTTCTCAGTAGCAGTTTTAACTACATTTGGTATTCTGCTACTAATTTGCGACCGATGGTTTTCCAGTGACATTCCATTAAACTGCTATCAGAAAATTTTCTAGTCTGCTCTTCAATCGTGTTACAATTGTAAATTGATTGTGGACTTTATCGGTAGGAAAAAATGAAAGGGAACCGTCTGTCTTGGTATGGACATGTGATGAGGAGGGATGACACCCATGTGACGAAGAGAGTGATGAGTATGAATGTCGATGGATGGAGAGGAAGAGGAAGGCCAAAGAAAAGATGGATGGATTGTCTAAGGAATGATATGAAAGAAAAAGGAGTAAATGATACTGTGACGTCTGGTAGGGGAGAATGGAAGAAGAAAACATGTTGCGCCGACCCCAAGTAGAATGGGATAAGGGCAGGAAGAAGAAGAAGAAGAGATCGGTATTCTACTCTCTAATGGCAACACCTAACTGTTCAACTGAGAGGCAATTACACTTACACTATGATTCCATTACGACTCTGAGCTTATACACAAGTTTTTGCAGAATACCGAATTTGTTCTAATCGTAATGGAGTCGTGTTTGACTTTCAATTGAATATCAATAGCATGTGAGTTAAATAAAACTAGCAGATTTGAGGCCCAGGCAAGACAGATGTAGAATAGTTATTTATAAATATTTTAAAATTGTATATCAATGGTATATATTTTTTAAACTTTCATTTTAATTGGAAAATAAAATATTAATAAAATCTTTTGAACTAATGGTTTACTAATCATGAAATCAAACAACTGACCTATATTGTATCCTAAGTTATATTTCTCATCGTTTCTTTTACATATATACAAACAATACAGGAACAATTGGAAATCTCGAGCTAGCAACACTGAAACAAAGTGTGTGTGGGTAGTTTTCGATAGCCAAAGTGTCACGGATAGAAATTGTTTTATCGCGACTATCGGTCGGCAAGGAGATTTATGTCTGGAGAACAACAAATAGCGAAATAAATGGAACCAAATCGTTTGTTTCATTGGTCAAGCTTCGTTTTAGATTGCTTTGCAAACGTTTTAAAGGTATTGTTTTCAATTGCTAGGTAAGGCAAATTGATTCGGTTTTTTTTCTTTTCCAAGATTACTTTTTTGAGATAGAAGCCGTGTATGAGATTTTCAGTGGAATAATTACTAAATTGCATACATTATTAGTTGTTAGGGCCCGCATGCGGTGCGAGAGATTTCTGGAACGCATGTCACAGGGCCCGTATTCGGGGAACCGTTTTCATAAGTTGAAACGGCCCGCATGCCAGGTGCGAGAGATTTCTAAAACGCATGCCACCGTTTTTATTAGTCGATAGGCCGCATGCGGAGCGTAGGAAAACCTCCATGTTTGTCGCCGTTTGGTTGCAACCCGCAAACTGTATACCGACCGATGAATTTCATTGGTCGATATCACGAAGCGGCGAATCACTGCAGTCGGTGTAACGAACACGAATCGAATTGTAACTTTCATTGGTTTTTATCTCGCCTGCGAGGACTCCTCGCATGCTGTATACCGAACGAGTTAACGACCAATGAAAATGCGCCATTCATTCAATAAAGTCTATGCATAAAAACTACACCAATTTATGAAAATATTTACATAATTAAAATATTTATACTGATCAAGCCATACTATTTATGTTAATAGATTGTAGAATATTCTTTTACAGCACATTTAATATTAAAAGTGTTGTTGCCTTAAGGTATCTTAAGATTTTCTTTCTTCGTAAGATTTCGTTTATTAAACAAGCCTTCAAGGAAAAGCTATTGGGTTAATCTTAACAGCTCTTTTCTTCGGAATTCCGTTTAATAATAACTCTTTCACTTAGAAGCCCTACTTTAGGTTTTTCTTGGTAACGTTGATTTATTTTTCAAAGCTTTTAAGACTTTCAATTTGAATAGAAATAGGTTTAAACCAACTTAGGTTTTTATTAAGTACTCTGAATGTTAGGGTTCTTGAATATTGTCTATCAAGCAACAAGTTTCAATTGATTTAATGCTTTCGTAGCTTTATGTGAAATTTTGCGATTTTTAATTTTTTCTATCTATCTCCCTCTCAGAGGGCCAAAGCCTGACACCGCCTGTTACCGTGACCCCGGAACAGAAAGGGCTATTGAAGGACACCGTGGATTTTAGTCAGTAGAAGTCTGACAGTCCCTCCCGCCCTGCCCGGGGTCGGAGGACTCATTTGATAATTTTACCATGCTAAAAAAAAAAAATCTCTCCTTTTTGAGATTTTTCACTATGTTTTCAGCTGAACCTACCTATTTATTTTGTAACTTTTTGACTGTAACTTGACTTTAAGATTATGAATGCATACAGTTTTTTAATTCAATTTAACGGGTACACTGTTACCTAGACAGTTTTTGGTCCGAAACTAATAAGACCAGTTTTCATTGACTTTTCATAACTTTTTTATTATTTCACGATTGATTCGCATTTGACCACTATCTCGCCTGCTAGTAAGCGAAGATGTGGTTGACAGTGAAATACGCTTGCCTAGAAGTTACCAATTCACTTTTGACTTAAAGACACCAAGTTTATAGGTAACTATTCAGAAACAGCCCCCGGCGGGGAATTTCACAAAACAAAGTGCAGGATTTATGTTCAAAATTACACTTTCTTTTCAAATCTCTTCCTCTCACTCGACTTTTATTGTATCTTTGATGCACACACACAAATAGCCAGACCCGTAACAACTATCTTTAGTACAAATCAATTACTAATCTTTATTACACACGTAAGTGGTTATTTACAGTTGGTGAAGTCTCTAAGTCTTGTGCCAGCTTATCAGAACTTACATTAGCCAGAGAAAAATAAATATTTGTTCCTCGCGGATACTGAACCCACATCACACAGCGCAACGACCAATAGCTCAACCATTGCACCAAGAATCCACGATTGCTAGAATCATAGGCGTCTAAAAAACTTAACTTACCTACCCAAAATCAGTGTAATCAAGAAAAAAAACATAAATACTTTTATTTAATATTTGTGCCTGAAACAACCACTCTGAAATTCAAGAGCCATTAATTATTTTGGTAGTTAAATATATTCTATTCACACGTTAGGAGTCAATTAGTTGAGCCACGTTGATTTGTAGTCTAAACTGAATTTATAGTATTTCGCTGTCGCCGCACTAAATGAAATATTTGCTACCAAATGTGAACTAAATTCTGTTTTGAAATATTTTGGGTTTGACCTTTTAGGACCACAATTTTGTTATTTTCACGTTTTTTTAAATGTTTTAGATGTCTTATTTTGCTTTAGAGAACTTGATACTTATGAAAACTTAGCATTCACCTGTAATGTAACTGACGTTACAGATTCGAACATTTGAAGACATAGAGCATAAAATTGCGCACTTATAATTATGTTGCATTTTAGGTGAATGCTCTTGGTGAGGGAGCGCCTTTAGATAAAACTTGTACCTAATTCACAATCACTTTATAATGCTCTCAATGCTGGAACACAAGCCTCCTCCTTGTGAGAGGAAGAGGATTATTTTTTTGTTCTAAGACATAATGCGAAAGAAAGAAATAATTAAAACATCATGAGAAAATCGGCGTTTTCTCATGATGTTTTAATTCACCGTTGTGATGAAAATAAATTACGCGAAGAAATGTGCATGCCTGGATTGGAGTTCACGACTTACAACGTATATCTATTATCTCTGGCTTTATTGTTCAAAAAGCATACATATTACCGTTACTGTCAAGCTGTGTCATCCCACTGCTGGGCAAAGTCCTCTCCCCATGACGTAACAAATCAAATATTTTGATCTAGAGGTAATGTGAGCCACTGGTCGTTTGTTTTGTTTAGCTCATCTCGCCATCTTCTGCAAGGTCTGCTGCGACGCCTTCATGAAAAGCATAATTATGGTATACAACGTGTAACGCCAAAAGCGCAAAACCTCTCGTGGGATAACTCAGCTCATGTGCTCACGAAACAATTTTTGTTCCAAGACTTGAAAATTTGGCGTCGTGCGGTCCATGGCCCTCTACGGGGCCCCTGTGTGGGCCCTGAGCATCCGGACGCGACCACAGAAGCTGGTCGCATGCCAGAGGGTCATGGCTATCCGGATGATCCGGGGATACCGCACGATTGCCGGCGAATCGGCCAACCTCTTTGCCGGATTGCTGCCCTGGGATCTAGAGGCGACTGCCCTCCAGCGCGTCTATGAGGGGCGCGTAGAGGCGCAGCGACGGGGCGTGACCCCGCTGCCTCGAGAAGTCGAGGCGCGGCGGGAAGAGCTCCGGCGGGATCTCAGGGCAGTATGGAAGGAACGACTGTCGCGACCGACGGCCGGGCACGCCGCAATTGCGGCGGTAAGACCCCTCTTTGAGGAGTGGTTAGAGAGACGTCACGGCGTCCTGACCTATCGGATGACGCAGGTCCTCACCGGACACGGAAGTTTCGGGAGGTACCTTTGCCTGATGGGGAAGGAGGAAACGCCCGGGTGCCACCACTGCGAAGATCGTCCGGAGGACACAGTAGAGCATACGGTGCAAGACTGCCCAGCTTGGGCGGTGCACCGACGTGTCCTCACGGCGGCGATAGGCGGAGACCTCTCGCGCCCGGCATTGGTTGCGGCCATGCTGCGGGGCGAGACGGAGTGGGAAGCGGTCTGCTCCTTCTGCGAGGCAGTAATGCTCGTGAAGGAGGAGGCGGGCCGCGAGCGAGAGAAGACAGCGTCCTCCCTCCGTCCCAACCGCAGTGGTAGGCGCCCGTGGCGTCGGACGTCAGCAGATGATCTCCGGCCACCGTAGGCGCGGGCATGCGGGCAGCGAGTAAAGGGCAACTCGCTGCCCGACCAAGGACCATGCCCGGGTCGACGGCGCGTTGTGTCCCACGCGCGCCTCAAAGAGTGTCAGCATAATGACGGGGCCCCCCTCTCAGAGGGCCAAAGCCTGCCGGGGTTGCGGGAATATTCCATTACCGTGACCCTGGAACATAACAGGCTATTGAAGGACACCGTGGATTTTAGTCAGTAGAAATCTGACAGTCCCTTCCGCCCTGCCCGGGGTGGGAGGACTCATTTGATGAATTTACCACGCTAAAAAAAAAAGACTTGAAAATTCGCAAAAAAAAAAAATGGATTTTCATGCTAAATGAGGAATCGGTCGGGCACATCTAAACTATTATTTTTCTGTGAATTTCCAAAAGTCAAACAACAAAAATTTTTCAGTAACAAGGGCCGAGTTACACCACGAGAGGTTTTTCGCTTTTGGCGTTACACGCTGTATATCATAAATTTTATAAGTTGAGTACTGAAAAAGCTACAAAAGTAAATTAACGATCTAACCAGAAATAATGTCTTACCCACAACCAAACATTACAGGCAAACCATAATTACATCAAGATATAATAATAATTCACAATTTCCTATACAAGACCACCATGTACATATAATTTTCCAGACCATTCTACGTAAATCCAGTAAAAAATCCCACCCATCCTGTACTTCGCAAGTAAAAGTTATTACGGAACACCCTGTGGTTTTCGCAGGCTGCCATTAAAACCTGTTAACGAATTAAAATCGGAAGTTTGTGGTTACACAACCAAGGGAACGGCAGTTAGCAGACTTCTGGACGACTGGCTTGTATTTCAATCTTCCATAACGTACTTTTGCAAAGTTGTTTTGTCCCAGGTAAAAGGGGTAAATTTAGGGTTCTGTACCTATGTCTAAATCTAAAAACCCCCTGGTCTTTCTCGGTCTGACGGTAAGAGGCCTGACGGTTTGACATTGGTTCCGTGGCAGAAGGGCAGATGCTTGATTTGGGACGCCACTTGCGTCAATGCCTTCGCTCGATGTCATTTGGCGCGAACGTCGATAGCCGCTTCGGCTGCGGCTGAGACCGCCGCGGCGTCAAAGCATGTCAAGTTTGCTTTCCCTTCAGTCACGGTACATGTTTGTTCCCGTGGCGTTTGAGACGTGTGGTGCTTGGGTAAGAGAGGCAAGAGTTTTTGTCAAGGAAATTGGTCAACGACTTAGGACCAGTGGTTTGGACCATCGCTCAGGTTCGTTCCTGGTGCAAAGACTGGCTATTCCCATTCAGCGTGGTAACGCTGCAAGTATCCTGGGGTCTTTTGTGCCAGGAACGTCACGGGATGGTTTATTTGATTAGGACAGACAGACAGACATTTTTATTTTTAGACGAACCATTTAATGTCTTTATTGTCTCCTTTGTGAATATTTAATTACGTTTTCATTAGTGAAAAACTCTTTAAATAAAGCTTAAAACATTTAAAAAAAATCTAAAAACGAAACCCTAAAGCTATTGTCAAACAGACAGGCGTGGTGAACGCTAAGCGAGGTGTTTTTGTTTGTAATGTATGGAATTGTTTGAAGCCAGTCACATAGATTCGTTTTTCTATGCGACTAGATTCAAACAATTCCATACATTACAAATAAAAACGCTTTGGATCGCATTAGCTTCGCCTGTCTGTTTTACAATAGCTTCATAGATCACAAACGAGAGTATGTGTGTATGAGTCAATTTTTTAACACTGATTTACATTGTTTCATTTTGGATACAGCTTCACTGGATTCATTGCAGTGGACTGGCACTGAAGCAATGTAAACATATTGTGAAATGTGAAACTGGATTGAAATAAAGCACTCAGTGACGCTGGATCCAGTTACGATCCAGCCTAGGTTGAGAGTTAAAACGCTCGCAGTCGTAAAGCCAAAAGTTGATTGATAGAGAAAACCTTATGACATATAGTCCGTCTACGTACCACTTTTGTACAGACGCCAGCACATCAATCTACCACAACACAACCTGTCCGATTTTTGTGATAGATTTTCAACCCTATCACAATACTGGAAGGTTAATACTCAATTGGTAAAATTTGGCAGATTCAGGTAGGATGACCTGCTGGCGTCTGTACATAAAGTTCTATAATTAATTCGTATAAAAATATTCAAGATATAAAAAATGATTAATTTGTGTAAAATATTTAAACTTAATAAACATGTTTGAATTAAATTCATTCTCAAATAAATGTATATTATTATCTTCACTAGTTAGTACTGGGATCAAGGAAGTGCAGCTCTAATAAACCTTAAACATAATTTAACGTTTGTTTTCGCTATTTACCTACTCCTAGATATTCGGAGCAAATTCGCACCAATAAATTAACGTATTAGGTACAAATAATATTGAGAACTTCAGTTAAGGGTAAGCTTTGCTATCTAGTAATACTATAAAATGTAATAATTATGTTTTCTTTTTTTTGAAACGTCGCCGCTACACTTGGAATTTCTGAAGCTGGGATGTCCTAAAATCCAAAATTTGACATCTAATCATGCATCTAGCAATCCACCTGCGCCCGCGTCGTCGAATCCAGCTCACTCTCTCTCACAGAGTGCAGTGGGAATAAGGATGATGCTACTAAATGGATAGACATTAACATTCCCGTTTTTATTGTATCCACGTTTGTCTACGATAACCCTATTTTTAGAACTGTCAGTATTTATATCGCTCGTAAATTTCCCAATTACGCGCCAACAAATTTGGCGTTGTAAAAATAAAATGTCGGAAGGCAGGAAAGAGACGCTAGTAGTAATTGGTGACATCCGGCGGATAGTGCGGTTGTAACTGGCGCATACGCATCGAATTAACAAATAGGCAATAATTTGTCGACGGAGTGCAAACAATGCGATAGAGCGGTAGATGTATCGTAAAACGTTTTATTAGAAAGTACTCTTTTGATGTTTATATTGGTATATTATCTTAGGTCAATATGTTAAACTAACTATTGTTAAACTCCCGTAAATGATTTTACAATTGATTCATTTCATAAGATATAAACAATAGTTTCACTGCGATGAAACTACTCGGTCTAAAATAGTTTAATTTTATACGAATGTTTGTGAAAACTAAAGCTGGTAGACGAATCATTGTTTCACCTGAAAAAATAATTCAGAGAAGCTAGAAGAGTGTCGTTAATTAAAAATGTAATGAATAAAAATAATGTACTTGACGGTTTTTGTGGTTGCACTGCTTCGAATGAGAGATGTTTCCTTCATTGTCATTATATTGTCCAACGACACCTAAATCTGGTTAGATGTTAAATCTATATTGTACTAATCATAAAATTCATCATCAAAGGTAGGTATTCAAATCCAATATATTGACATTTTGCCTTTTACTCAGATATTTTCTAAAACATTCAAACACGTAATCGAATTCGTTTGCAAAACACAAATTCAGCCCGTTAATTCGAAAAAGAAGTCGGTAAATACCAGAAACGTCGAGCAAAATGCTCTTAGCAAAAGTGTAAAACGAATCACTGGGCCTTAAATAAAATATTAGCCAGGCGGGCGGAAACGTATGAAATTCTAATTGCCTTACGCCGATGATTCACATGCCGAATTCAATCTAATTTTGGTTCTAAATCTGATGGAGGATGTTTAGCATCAGTGCTTCGGAGTTTGTTAGGGGCTCTGGTCAAAATGTGCACTGATTTTAAGTAAATTTAGACTTAGTTGTAAATATTTGCAGGTAGGTTGTGTTTTGGCACATATATTATCTACATTTGGACCTTGTTTAGGTTTAAAGTTACTTAATAAGATTCTTCATGAAATTATCACATTTTTTTTCTAAAACTAAAGAAAGCTGTCGCACGTAGGTTTAGGATTCAATCATTTTGAAGAGGAAAAAATTGTGCGTATGGCTAGAAAATATAATTTGAAGAAAAATTACAGCCACTACTGAAACAAATGCTACTTTTTATAAAAGGTCTGAATTTAAATGTAAGCCTATTTAATATTTCACGTTCAATATTCCAGGAAAAAAAATGAACAATCCACAAACCATTTTCCTGCCGATTTATTTTAAAAACAAAACCTCAATTTGGCCTTTTCAAAAGCCAAACAAAAGAAAATCGTCCTTGAAATTAGACAAAGAATTCCACTCTTTCAAATGACTAAAACAAAACGATTGCTAAACAAAAACAAAAGGAGAGTCATAAAATCAAACTTCAGTATAAATAAAGCTTATTTTCCTTCGACCCGTGAACGAACAAATAGTGCCCTTGTGAGTACTTTATAGGCTGTTAAATGCCAGTAAAAGGTTTTAATGAGATTATTAAACCACGTCTTTTGTTGTTGCGTTATCAATTCTTAAAGTTCATTTGCTCCTCTTTATGATAGATTACTGCATTGTTTATTGATGCAGAAGGATTTGTTAGTATTTAATTTTGCTCCGGATAGGCGTGTCCTGTCTTGCGAAATAACGGATGTGGGGGATTTAAGTGCTGCACTAATTAATTTAAATGGCACATGCTATGGTAAAACATATTTTCATAATTCGTAGGCATCATAATAATATCATATTTCATAGATTGACCCAGAAACACTCTCTTAGAAGAGTTATCAAGAATTGTTAATTGGTCCTGGATAAAGAATCATAGTTGCTCAGCCACTGCGCCAATTATGCCGATGAATAGCGAATATTTTGCCGATTACTAATTCTCGCCATTACTGCCATAATGAAAGATTGCAAACATTCTTCATGTTGGCTAAAACCATCCCTTTTTTCCCTTTCTTGTTATGCAATCAGTCTTGAAACTATGAGCGGTTTGCCAGATTAATTCTCTTTGAGAGTCTTTTCTCTTTCTGGGTGGACTCGAACTAGACTTTCGTAAGTCTCATTTCAAACATCCCATTCTTCTTCTTCTTCTTCTAAGTCGCTACACTCTTGGCAGAGTGGTCGTGGTCGTCACATTAGGAGTGGTGGCTTCAAATTCGCCGCCATTCCTCTCGCACCGCTGCCATCCTGGTACACATCGTGAAAGACATCCCATACCTGACGAGAAAATCAGAGACGTGACTTTAAAAAAAAATTGACCCAAATTTTTATAAATGAACTGCTCTTTGTCCAAGTCCAATTATCACGTATTTAATAAAGGTCCTAGTTGCTCAAGCACTCTTCAAAATTCGACCCATAATCCCATGCACCACCCCCACCTGATACTAACATGCACGTACTCTTCATTAATCAAAGTGTCCCGTATCAAACTAAGGAACTGGAACATCCTCCACATCCCGACTGTGACACGAAGGAGATAACCCAAATAACTTTCTGAGATTGTTAACGCTCACATATAATTTATTGCGGCATGTGTGGAAATCTTCGCGAAAGATTAGAGTTTTATTGAGGATGTTTAGACTGTGTTTTTTTTTTTTCTCTTTCGTTTCTGAATGAATTGGTGGTTTGTTTGTTTTTTATTTTCGTTCTTGAGTGGCGTTTGTATTTGTGTGGTCTCCTAATTAAAATGTGGCTTCAAATTATGTTGGAAATAAATAGTTTTCACTTCTCTTTGGAATCTGTTAGTGCAATCTTCACTCTTCTTAGTTTCACATCCGTTCATGTATAAAAATATGTATTGACTAGCTGTGCCAGCGACTTCGTTCGCGTAGATGTCGGAACTTAACAATGTATTTTTTATAAAACTGACAAAGTTTCATACAAACTTTCATCCCCTATTTTATCCCCTTGGGGGCAGAATTGATCAAAATCTTTTCTTAGCGGATGTATTCGTCATAACATCTACCTGCATGCCAAATTTCAGCCCTATCTGTCCAGTAGTTTGGGCTGAGCGTTGATAGATCACTATGTCAGTCAGTCACCTTAGAGTTATATTATTTAGATTACTATAAATACGTACATATTATATTTTTTAAATTACCTTTGCTTTGTATTAACACGAACTTTCAATATGTAAATGCGGTCACCAAAAAGCATGACCGATTAAATTGCCATTCTTTTTTTTATTTAATCACCAACCACTGCTTTATAAAAGTTTTTTGAATATTTACATCCTAACACTTAACATTACCCCTTCTGCATACACCTTAACAACTTGTTATCATAACCTGTCTTCTTTTTCTATTATCAGATCAAGCTTACTTACTTCATATCCTGTTTAATACACATTACAAATTGCGATCACCTTACCATGATGATTTAATATGGCAATTAACAAGGCGAAGGCAATTTACTCTCATAACACAAATTAAACAAGACTGGTAAAGTCTTCGAATACTTTTATCGTTAATCAGTAATCAAACAAGGTTGTATGTTAGACTTGTTATAGTTTAAAGTACGTGACTATTTTTTTAATGGATTTGTTCACATTTAGGCAGAATGTGGCGCCAACATAACTCACACTTCAGATATGGGAGTAAAAAATATTACACATGAATAACGCACTGGCGTTTAATGAAGCATTTATTTACACATTATTGCAGTAATGTATGTCATGTTGCAACATTAATATAATGGAGCAAAATTATACGTATCAAAACTCATCCATTCGTAGGTATATTTCATGAAAGTGAACCTTATGTCATTTTATTAGAACTGCATACACGACTGTTACCGAGATTTTTCAAACCCAATTATGTATTACTTTCCACATCCAGAAACGGCCTTTGAGAATATTGTAGGTATTATTTTTTTCCATGAAGTTACATAATTATCTGTTTTTTAAGCTCTATACAAGGAAGACATCCTTTTTCACGCAAAAACTACTGAATGGATTTGAATGAGGTACACGTCAATCAATTTATAACCTGGATTAAGACAGGGATTATTTGGATTTTATCTTCCAGTGGAAGAGTTCTCGAGTTGTAGCAGGCGAGACCGCTGGCAACAGATAGATACAAACCCCAATGATCTATACAACAGTGGACTATAATATTAATTGAGTGGAGAAAAATCCAAACAAAAAAATGTATACTGTGGGCTACAAGTAACGTGTGCTGAAGAAAAGGGAATAAGTAGCTCTGATGAAAAAAAAAATGCTAGCAGCTGTGTTTCCCTTTTATCAAATGGGCCAAGTAGGCACTATAAAGCCCTGTTTACACAAACACCGAAAAATAAAAATACACGCGAAAGCAAAAGTAGGAGTGAAAAGGCCATCGCAAATTCAACTTGCACAGTTTCGCTTCAAGTAGTTTGAACGAGCGTTGTAAACGGTGTAAATATTTGTTTTGTTCGTTCAAACGCAACGAAAGTAGGTATCGGTCCCGCGGTGGTGGACGCCCACGGCGACGGACGTCGCAAGACGATCTCCGGCCACCGTAGGCGCGGGCATGCGGGCAGCGAGTAAAGGGCAACTCGCTGCCCGACCATGGACCATGCCCGGGTCGACGGCGCGTTGTGTCCCACGCGCGCCTCAAAGAGCGTCAGCATAATGACGGGGCCCCCTCTCAGAGGGCCAAAGCCTGCCGGGGTCGCGGGATTATTTCCTTACCGTGACCCCGGTACATAAAGGGCTACTGAAGGACACCGTGGATTTTAGTCAGTACAAGTCTGACAGTCCCTCCTGCCCTGCCCGGGGTGGGAGGACTCATTTGATGATTTTACCACGTTAAAAAAAAAAAAAAAAAAAAAAAAAAAAAAAAAGTAGGTATCGGTCTATCGCAGATGCTTCGGCCACTTTCGGGTGTTGTCGGGTCGTAATCGGAAGTGGCAGCGCGACTTTGTTTTTATAGTGCGCCATGTTTGAATAGGGTCCCCATATTGGAGTTTGGAAATCCGGAAAAGTTTGCATAGATGTCCGGCAAATGATTGGATGTCAATTTGTGATGTTTGCCGAAGTAGTTTAGGCGTGATTTTTTTATTTCCATTCATCCATTTGTGAAATATTTCATTTATTTATTTATAAAATTATGCCAATAGAACAATGCACACCAAAATTTCAGAACACAAGGGAAAATAAATCAAATTTTTAACCATTCCATATAATGGTTAAAAATTTGATTTATATCCCCTTGTGTTCTAAATTTTCTTGCAATCCAATCCCAAATAAAACACCACCCTAACTCAATTCTCAGCTGAATTACACTGTCTTGCAATATACAGTACCCACCGCATACCAATCTAAGATTCAATACATTGCTACTAGAAGTGCATTAATAAACTGTAAGGCAAGTTTATTGGCCCAGTTCGAACGTTTACACCTTTGGGGTTTTATACGAAGGTACTTATCCTGTGGACTGCAGGCGAGCGAGAAGTATAGCATCCATCGATCACACTCCTTGGGGAATAAGGTTTTCTTACAAGTTGAATTTCATCAATAGTAGGTATTGGAATGCAGTATTCTTTCTTTATCATGGTTTTCTTTTAATGTTTATTATGTTCGGTTTTATGTTATGGATTCTAAAAGGGAGGTAAGTTTGACGTTACTAACATAATGTAACAGGTATAGGTAATTTTTCAAAGAAAAAAGTATGCAGGATTAAAATATCAGGGTGGCGGGACTGTCTCATCATGTTATCGTGAACCTGGAACGTAAAGGTCTATCGAAGGATTACCGTAGATTTTAGTCAGTACAAATCTGACAGTCTCTTCTGTCTCGACTTAAGTGGGTGGATTCATTTGATAATTTCACCACGATAAAAAAAAAGGTTTAGGTATCAAAACGGGAGTCTGCAAAACTTTCTTTATCCAATAGTAACCTAATTTAATTTAATTTACTATACTTATTCGATTTTTGGGATCATTTTTAACCGACTTCAAAAAAGGAGGAGGTTCTCAATTCGTCGGAATCTTTTTTTTTTATGTATGTTCCCCGATTTCTGGAAGACGCCTGGACCGATTTGGAAATTTTTTCTTTTGTTTGAAAGGGTATACTTTCCAATCGGTCCCATAATCATTAGATCAGGATCTGATGGTGGGATCCCAGGGAAATCGAGGGCAACCTTCAAATTTTATGGGCACATAGTACCATTTTCATATATTTTATAAAGCTGTTTAGGTATTTGCATCTGATAATCATCATCTCAGGTGGATGAGCTGATGATGGAAGGTATAATTCCTCTAGTAAGGAGTCGGCATCGACTGATTTAGTAAATTATGTTTGTGTTCGCATATCTCTGGAACTACAAGTCCGATTTAAGTAGTTCTTTTTATGTTGTACTAGGTATTGTTCAACTTAAGGAATACTGCAAGTTTCATCAAAATCGGTTCAGTAGTTTTTGAGATAGGGAAGGAATGAAAGAGATGATAACGTTGTCATTAAAATCAGCAGAATTATTACTTAGAGGATATGTCAGTTAAGCATTTTGTATTTCATTAAATGATTATGACAGGAAACAATCTCATAAAAACAATAAATAATTAATTATACAAAAACCCCTGAGACACACACAAACATTTCGTCAGTTAAAGCCTCATTTAATAAGTGGCCAGCTTATTGCCATCAAAGGCCCTCTTTGCAGACATCATCATCATCCGCTTAGTATTTTCCCAACTAGTTTTGAAATTGGTAATCCTGACGTTGATATGGGAATCATATAAGCCAGGATAAGGCTCGGCTTCCTATCTCAAACTAATGTGGAAATCCTTATCTAGGACCTAAAATCGATACCTAGGACAGATGTTAGTCATGTTTGACAACACTTGACTACTATCTGTTGTAGTTATTATTAGAAATGCGACTGCGCCTATATACCTAGTTCCTACTGCAATCGTTCTTAAGACAATCGTCTACCGAGTGTTCGTCCCATAGATATATTAAAGAAGGAGATATGTTGTGAAGTTCAAAATGTATAGAAAACCGATGAAGCCGCAGTAGCCCCTCCATTACGCCTAATATTACACACAGCTCTGTCCCAACAATACTACGAACAAGTGCACACACGCGCCTTCGATAACTCAGTCATTTAAATATAAACCTTATTTTATAAGCCACAGCGTACCTTTCTCGTCTTATTTACTCACACTAAAACATTATCAATGTGTGTTGTCGGGACACGGGGGCGGATACGACTTCATGCGACAGTGCTTGACTATATCGAAGTGTTATCGATAAATATATCGATAATTTTTACAAAGGTTTTGGAAATAAAGAAAATGAAAACAATATGAAACCTTATTCAATTAATAAATATATTTCAAATAAAAACAATTACAAATCATATGACACAGTTACATGTAGCTCAAAATCAAAGCAATTACTGACCGGTAAAGTGGAGGTATTTGTGGAGCACTTGACGTTTAGATAAAATGGGGGTTGCATTCTTTGTTAAATAATGAAGTCTTAATGTTATATATTTTTCCATGACTGCTTTAATTAATAATATTATGTGATTATTCATTGGGGACTGCTCAAACTGGTGATATTTAATGTTTTCAAAAAGGTTTAATCCTACAAAATGTGGCAAAGCTTTTGCCGTGAGCTCTTGTTTAAAATTTTTAGATTTTATTTTTAATTTATTTTCTGAGAGGCAAGCTGTTTTTATTATGATTTCCATTCTCTTACAAATTATTACGACATCATGAGCCGGATACATGAGTCCACCTTTATCCTTTCGTTTTATAAAAAGGTGTTCTTCTTCTTGTTTATCAGCAAGCAGCGCACCAGTGCATGTGTCACAATTTATCGTTTTTATTAAGCTGTGTACTACAAAACCCGAAATGTACGCTATAGCCTGTGAGCCAAAGTCTGATAAATCTTGAACAAGAATGCTTACTTCTTCGTCAAAAACCGCTTGCTCGTAGAGTTTATCTATATCATCATCAACTTCATCGGAATATCATGGCTCAATAGTTAAATTTATATGTTGCACGGCGGATGAACACGTTAAAAAAGATATTTCCTCAAGAGACGTACAATTGCCCTTGTCTACATCTCTCAATTCGGATTTCACCAACAGTTTTTTATAAATAGCTTGAAATTGTCGGGCTGTGGGATTAGTATTACATCCACCATGAGCGCGAATGTGACCAAACATTAGTTCAATATGATCCTGGCTTATTTTGTAGGCAGGTAAGTAGCGCAGTGTCTGTTCATGTTCAATCAGTCTGACATACATATCTTTTAAACTTTTTATGCACACTAAAAAACCTACAAATCCAGTTTTTCTATTAGATTCCACTAATTTTGTCCCATCAGGTAATTGCAAGGAATTTATATAAATTTCAGTACTATTGAGAAATTCAAAAGTTTGGGATTTATTGCCTGAAAAAAGTGGTTTTTTGAATTTTATTTGCTGCATATTTCTGGAATTTAAAATATCAAATAGATTATTTATAATTTTTAAAAAGTTAGCTGTTCCATCAACGCGGTGAAATTTAGGCATCTTACGTTCAGCACAAAATAAAAGCGCATCGGCAACACTCTCACTAAATAATTGGGATGCTAATCTCACTTTCATTTTTTGATTTTTAAAAAATATGTGACCCCTCCTTAATTTATTTGCCAAGTGCAATTTTTCTTTTTCTTGAATTTCGTTAAGCTGCTTTAAATGACACCATTTGATATGTCTGCCTAGATCATCCACAAAAATGCCATATGCTTCAAACGCATTTCTTAATAGTTTGAGCATATGACATGGATCAGGAAATATAAATATTGGTTTATTTGTTACTGGGTGAAGAAAATAAGATTTGATATTTTCTGTATTAAGTGAGCATCCGAGTTCTTTTGCCATAGAAATGTTCGCTGGACAACCGTCAAAAGTCAGCGAAGTTACTTCAATGCCTGTTTCTTCCAGCAACTCCAAACACTGTCTTACTAAGCCAGATCGCTGTTCTCCTGTAACGCCAGCGACAAGAAAATACCCTACTGGTATTTTAAATGCACCGTTAATAGCTGTCACTAAAAATACAAGTACCTCTTTAGCTTCAGCCAAGTAATCGCCTGATGATCCCTTATTATTACATACGTCAACATATCCATGCATTTTTTTACCGTCCCACTCAATACGTTGCCTGATAGCCATTTCATCTATGACTAAATTACATAATAATTTATATTCAGTATTGTCTGCTTTGTACTTTAATGCTTTAAAAGACTCCTGTGTGAAACCTGGCTGAGCATCAACTGATTCGTACCATTTTTTTATAGTGCGTGAATGAGGTAGGCAAGTATGGAATTTTTTTCGAACATATTCATATGCTTTGGGTGAGTAAAAATGAAGCGTACATGCAAACGTTCTTAGAGCTGGCGAATACTTCGTTTTGACGATTTGGTTACCTTGTGTACTGCGTTGATAACGACTAATTAAATCCTTTACGCCAAGGTTATCTAATTGTGCAGACTGTTCGGAATTTACAAAATTTTGTTTTTCAATCTCTGATAAAATGTCTTTTAAATTTGCAATTTTTTTACGATCTCGACGTACATTCTGCTGTAGGCGTTTTATTTGTAATCTTTGTTTCTTAATTAAATTTTCCTTTTGAGCAATTTCGGTGCGCATTTTACGTTTTCGTGGCGTTTCTATTATTTTTGAACTATCAGGGATATTTGCAAGATGCTGAAAAAAAAAGGAGAATAAATAATAATGTCCAAATATTTTACTATAAAGTATAACTTAAATTAACCGCTTACCAAGTCTTGGTTCCGAGTATTTGTATTTTCTTTCTCTTGAGACACATCACGGCATACGCGTTTCAAAGATGGCTCATCAGATTGCTCGTCAGGAGATTTTAAGGGGTCTGACAACTTCAAGACATTCAATTCTTGCGGTACCTAAAAAAAGCAAAATGCGGTGTTATTTGTTCTACTTTTTTTATTTAAGCAAAAGATTAACATTTAAGTCATAAACATAAAATTAATAGTGGAATTACTATTTGAATGCTTTAAATACAAGAATAAGAAAGTTATGATAATAAACTGAACCCACTTCTGCAAAAACCAAACGCAGTTTAAATTTTGGAATTGCCCAATCAAAAAGCCTGCGATTTTTCGGTAAAGGCTGGAACATTTCTTCTGCAAAATGAATTGAGCATATGGTGCTTGTTTTTGTAGGGAACCAGTTAGGTGGCCTTCCACTGGCATCTATCCACTGTTTTTTTAAACTTGCTTCTTTTGGGAAACTGAAACGGTAAAATTTGTTAGTGACTTACTGAATTATCAACGAAGCTGATCATATACTTCGAAGTTAAGCAGGCTCTTAAAAAACCCCTAAGCAAGCAGTATTTTTAAGAAAATAATTTCTTCTTTCGTTAGCAACCACGGGTTTGTGTGACTAAGACACATGCATGCATAATAAATAAATGGCATGAATGTTGACCCATTGGCAAAATTTTAACATGACGTAATAACATTAGTTATTTTTATATTATAATTGTTTATTTCAGAACGTGCAAGTGTTAAAAAACGTGCATGACGTCACAATATAGCGTCTCCAAGCCCTCTTTAGAAATTCTGCGGCATAGTACATCAATAGGACTATTGATGCTAATTATTATAATGCATACTAAGCTAATGGTGCATTTATGAAGACGTTAAATACCATAACCATAACAAGTGACGAAACCCAAGGACATTCCATAGATTACTTTACTAAACATTAATAAACTTACTTCACGATCTTTGATTACGCACTACGCTGTAAAATAATAAAAAAATGGGTAAAAATGCATAGAACCACATCGGCCTTCCAACCGGACACAAGAGTTAATAAATTGAAGAAAATTCTGAAATAGTATTATAAAAACTCGTAGTCGACCTTCTTGTCGATGTCTGTCAAACCTCCACGAGCACATCACTAGTCGCACTCAAATACGGCGGACCGGAGCAGCGGAGCCACCATGCGCCATTACGGTATAATGATGTTTCGTTATGTCAGCTTTACATTGCTTGTTCAGTCACTCGGTGACAGACTGAGGTGGTTGTAAAAGAGCAATGTATTTAATGCAAACACAATACAGTCGGAGTAATACAAGAAAACAAAAATAAAGTAGTACAAGTCAGATGTATTTTAGGGATTTTTGTTTTTCGTGATTTTTAAGACAAATATTGTAAAATGCTTGTACTTACCTGTGGTAACTGATGCCATGACTTCTAATATTTTTTTCTTGGCTTCTGTTTCTACACGAAACCACCGAACAAGACGGCATAATCGTTTTTTTCACGAACGCGGTTGACAAGACACTAACTCGCGGTGACGGCCATTTTTTCACTTTCTGAGCGCCGCGCTCAGATCACGTGGTAGCGGACACGCCCCCTTGCCACTTCTCCTGTTTTTAATATTTCTGTGGTTCGTCCATACTAAAAGGGAAAACGTTTTCCTGCCCCGTAAATGTTATCCTATCTCAATGTTTTTTTAGAATACTTCTGACACAGTAAAAAACTAGGTTTATAGGTACAGCAACGTTAAATCGAAAAGGTACAGGTTACTATATTATGTTCTAGCTGCGCTCCGCGACTTCGTTCGCGTGGATGTCGGAACTCAACAATGTATTTTTTTTTATAAACAAAGGAATTTTTCTAAAATAAAAGTAGCATAACTCTACTTTACGTTACTCCTTATTACATCAGCTACCTGCCAATAGAAGTCCCGTCAAAATCGGCCTAGCCATTCCAGAGATTAGCCATTACAAACAGTCAGACAGACAAGAATTGTTAAATAAATTATTTTGGTGTATGTACCGTAATATAATTCGTATGGATGTAGTAAACAACGGTTATTTCAAAATTACAAACAGACACTCCAATTTCATTTACGGCTGTTTTTTTAATAGTCAGATAACTTTTATCTCAGGAATGAAAATAGAAGTTTGACATATTTTCTATAGATAAGCTGTCAAACCACCATTTTTATTCCTCAGATAAAAGTTATCTGACCATTGAAAAATCAGCTCTTAGATGTAAGATTAATTCAGGTGGTTATTAAAAATGGGACTTTCATTCAAATCTGTACTGCCAATTTTTAAAGAGTTCATGATCTTCACAACTATCCTGACAAATCTACCTGCGTGAATTGTACTATGTTCCCCATAAACATCACACTTGTTTAATTTAATCCATGTTGCAAATCCATTCGGTATTTTACTTGTGAAAGAGTACCAAACATCAATTCATACATTCATCATAACAAACTTTCACATTTATAATAAATAGTAGCGACTCAAATAACGCTCAACTCTCAACATGCTTTCAAACCTAACCCTCCAATTAGCAGAGAAGCAAATGCGATCACGTTGATTGCAGATGAGGTATACAATGACACACAAATACAGTAAATGGCGCTTTGCAAATATTTGCTTACGTTGCTCGTTTTCAATCTCATTTGGAGTGTAACGAGCTATTTGCAAGTACCCCGTTTATGGCTCGTACGCTGTACCGTCAGCATTTGTAGGGTTAGCACAGGTTGAATATTATTTTAATGGTTTCAAGTGCTCGTTTGTGTATCGTGGTTTATGAAGTTGAAACTTGTTTATGTTTGAGTATTTTGATGGTTTTGCGAATGTATTGCAGGTGTAACTTTACAAATAGAGTCGTGGAATTTAGTGTGTAATTGCGAATAATGTTTTGTGTTATGTTTACAGGTACAGTGTAGTCAAATCTTTTGCTAACATTCTATTTTTTCTTTACAGAATGTCAAGAACTTCTAGCAGCAACACCCATCTGTAAGTTTCTTAATTTTATTTTCTTACTTTTGAATCCAAGTTGTAAGTAAGTACTAAAATATCTATTTATAAAAGGATCATCTATGATACATTTGTAAATAACTAATTTATAATCACTCCCTCCTGTGATAAATAAAAAGATCGTCGATCCTATAAAACAAATACAAAACAAAAAATCAGAAAAGACGAGTTCAACTTTATGACATCAATTAAATACGGTAAGAAAAACTGAGCACCTCGCCTTCGATATCAATACCAGTAAAATGAAAGTAGAATAGGAAATAAACAAAGTACTAGCGAAGTTGGAAACGTAAAATACAAACCTCAGTTCACTTCAAAAAGGACTGCAAGAGTAACAGAAAGTACGGTATAAAACTCATCTCATGTCCCCGCTCTAAATCTCCAATTTAAACCGATACTTAACGATATTGTGTGCGATTCCGAACAACACTAGATAGTAGTGCAGGGAAAGTTTTGCAATAACAATATCGCTATGTGGAACTGTTGCAATTTTTTTGCAACAAGGAGCAATACAATTGAGTTGAGAGGTGTTCCAGCAACGTTTGTTGTAACCCCACGATAGAAATTGTGTCGGGAATTTTAAAGAAAGTCAGTAAAGTGTTTTGTTATATACTTGCAGTGTCCCTACTTGGGGATTTGTCCCGACTTTATTGCTAAGTCCAAACGTACAGTAGAGGTATAAAGTATTGAGGTTATTCGATTTCCATAGTGTTCTGACTGTTGTAGCGGAAGTCTGAAGTTCTTAGCCGTATAGGGATTTCAATAAGTGAAAAATTCTTTAAAGTGAATATACGTATAAAAATAAATGTACTTTCTTTGCGTAGTGCGCTTTATTAGCAATATTTAACAGCCTTTACCAATTTTCTTACAGTTAAAACTAATATAAAATAGGGACCTGTAGTTTGGATAATAATGGATTAGAACGAAAGCCCAGTCTTAATAAATAGCCTCACAAATGTCCCGAACCTAAGATAATTGCATAATCTCACTTCTAAACTTCTCAAATAGCCACCAATACAAAACATCTAAATTATAAAGTGCGTATTCGTTATGCATTTTAAATGGATATTTTCGTTTTCCAACCCAAAAATAGAATTTTTTAAGACCCATTTGTAAACAACAAGCGTACTAAAATCCAGTGTTAAGAATCAGGAACACGGGGAAAATCCTAAAGGATTCCAGGAATTGCTTTCAAAATTTACTGTTACCAATATATCTGGAGATTCGATCCGCTGGCTTGCATTCAATAGCGCTGAAGGCCGGATCACAAGTTGCTCCACACTTCCTGCTTTCGATCTCACAAAAGCTTTTAAACACTCCCCGCACGGATTCACAACACGATACGTTCAACCTCTGGTAAGAAGTACCATAATTTTCGCTAACAGTTTCCTTAGCACAGAATATAATATATAAACTGTTGTAAAACGCCTTCCTCTTGATTCTGAAGGACACATCATAAAGGCCGCTCTTGATGTAAAAGACTTTTCACACAATGCTGCTTAAAGCGTGCTTCAGTGACCCACTTTGGGTTTTAAAGAGGAGCAAACAATGGTTGTTGGTCACAATTGACAAACGTATTATGCTGTGAGGAAAGAATTAAAAGTTGACGAATTATGTCAACCAATTAACTGAGTGTTTTATGGTATAGCTGGCATGGTTTGGCGGTTTGAATGTTTCATGTTTTAGTCCACTTGAATGGTTACATTGGTTACAGTATTGGAAGTAGGGACATGTCTGTAGATAATTCTACTAATGAACAACGACCAATCGACTCTCAACAAATTTCGTAATCAAATTCTCATAGGCTAAACAGACATGATCACTTAGTTCTGTCATTAGAACTTAAAATGTGATAATTATTTACCATGTTTATTATTTGTTTTGGGTTTCTGATGCATATGTACTGTTGGAAACCAACCATCGATTAACACCGTGACCATAGCACTGGTAAATATCCTACTTTAAAAGTGCTGTATTATTAGTGACCAGGTGGCCTACCATGAACTCTTAAAGCGTGTGTCTTTAGGCTGTGGGAAGGAGATGGCGCTAGACGACTTGTACAGCTCTGTTTCTTTCCCACAGCCTAAACTGGATCGCGTTAAGAGCTCGTGATAAGACCTCTGGTCTGTTTAAAAACTTAAAAATCAACTATAATCTGTGACTGGCCTGTTGGTCTAGTGGTTAGTGACCCTGACTGCTACGCCGGAGGTCGTGGGTTCGATTCCCACCTAGGACAAATGTTTGTGTGATGAGCACGATCATTTGTTCTGTGTCTGGGTGTAAGTTATCTATAATATGTATGCATTTAAAAATATATAAGTATGTTTATCAGTTGTCTAGTACCCATAACACAAGCTCTGCTTAGCTTGGGACTAGATGGCATTGTGTGATAGTTGTGGAATATTATTATTATAATCCATCAACCAACAAAGCGTTTTCCAGCAGCAGAAAATATTAACACTGAAAATTCTTCTAATATTATTAGAGCAAAAATTAACAGCCATCAATATCTAGTTGGATGGGTTTTTAATTCATCTGAATGAAGCTTACCGTCTCAAGTCCCAGAGGGAAGCATCGTTCGAGCTTCGCAAACATTTTCTATACTATCCGCTGCGTACCTACCTAGCTAGCTGGATACTGGGGTATCTCAATGGATGCTTTAGTAGAACAGGTGTAGAATTTTGATGTTATTTTCCAAGAATAAGGACCTATTGCTTCTTTGTTCTGTAGGAAATTGAATCAAAACATTGTATAGTTTCCAAGCTCGCAGCAATTTAAAAAGTTCGATAGATTTCTTTTCTTTGTTTTATCAAAACGTAAAAATCTTTTTCACGTTTTTTAAACTTCACTTAGATTAATCACTGATTGAACAGTAACAAAGATACAATACTTATGAGTGAAAATGAGACAAAAGTTAAGCAAAACTGATTCCTAGAGTCGATGGCCCCTGCTGACGCTACTCTTGTTTCTGTTCAGGTAGAATTAGGTAATAACAATGATAAGCTGAACCGACAACGACCTAGGCTCATTAGTTCACCGCTTTATATGAATAAAATTATCCAATTTTTGGCTAGCTATTGTTTTTTTCCTACTCCTCTTACTATTTCTTTTCTGATTAATCCAAGACAGGTAAATTCATTCTCAAGGACACGTCGAGCTTCATTGTCGCGGCGCTTTTCTGGTGGTTGCCACTGTTGATTCTGGCTTTCAGGAGTTGCAGTGGTTTGGGAATAGTGTGGTGGGTTTGTCCCAAAGTTAGCTTTGGTTTGAGGTGGATAATTCCCTCTCTCTTACGCATTCTACCTTCTCTCTCGGCAATATCACCGCTTTCTCAAACAAGAATAAGTAAGTACTAGCTTTGAACATTGTTACGGAAAGTTCCAAGTTTTGTCAACTCCATTAGAAAATGAGATAAGAAAATGAGGTCACCGTTGCTTGTTAATTAGTGCACAACTAGTGAGTTTGTTATCTAGAAACAGTAGCTGACCTAATCATTTTTATGTGAAGTTTTAAAAACCTTACTTGGGTTTTATATCTAGCTCTTGATTTTCTGGGAATAACAAGAATTTTCGAAGGAAATGTGTCTCGTATATGAAGCATTTATACTTATGTTTGCAAAATGCTTGCAGAGAGACAATAGTTACTTTTAGTTCACGTATTCATAATTATAAAATATTTTCTTTTTTAAAAAAACGTCAACATCATCTGACTCGTGACTAAAATAATACAGCCTTTGTGAATTCGCGACCCAGAACAACTACTTGTCGATCATTCAAATATTTCCTCCGTGCGGGAATCGAACCCACGGCATGTAGGGCAGCAGTCCAATCTCTCAGCCAATCGTACCGTCGTAAATGCAAAGGGTCTTTCTTTACGTTCACGTGAAATCAGCTAAGCGGATTTTGATGGTATAAATTAGCACAAACTTACACACACATTTATAACTTTAAAGTTCTATAATTACGCCCAATTTTAGTACCTCTAAATATTCCATTTATTACTCACACACTTTACAACTAGTTTTAATCTTAGTTCAGACTGTGGGCACGGGAATAAAATTACGTTATTACCCTATAATGATTACACGACATTGCGCTGTTAATAGACTCTTTATAATACCGCAAAATACCGCGTATGACTTGCCATAATTATGTGAGCAAACCGTGTAGACTAGGTCTTAATTTATGTTGTTATTAGAATTTTATGGACTATAATAATTTCTTGAGAAAAGCCAATTTCACGTGTTAATTTGATACACTTCCTTATTTAGGACTCTCATGTTTTTAAGGGCGTGTGGCGTAGATAAAATAGAGAGTAGACCTGTGCTCTCCATTTGTAATAAACCGATGTAATTTGCGTCAAGTTCACCTTTGCCTAAAATGGCGCAGAAAATAAGCTGTTCTTTTTTTCTCTTGCTTGCTCTGTAGTAGTGGATATAGACTTCCATTCAGCTTTTTTGACATTGTGCACCCTCCTTCCAGTTCAGTCGGAACTTATCCATATCATTCCATTTAATGACATATTTACATAAACCGACAGATTAAGCCTGAATAAAGCCTTCTGCAATAAATGAACTACCTAACTGAAAATAGTTTCTCGATTATAGCCACTAGTTTCTGAGAAGTCACCAAAACTAAGAAAAAAAAAAAAGGTTGCACTCCAGGAGTGCCGGTAGAAGTGAAAACTTTTTTGTTACTATGTTTTATTTTTAATTTGAATGACGTCTTACTCATTTTCGATCAGGGTCACGTGACCCTGACGCGAGTTTTGGTCACGTGACCCTGACGCGAGTTTTAAATTTTTTACCCATTACAGAAAAAGTGTACAACGCCGCTAAAGAAGTTTTCACTTCAAAAAATTTCGGCTTTATAATAATTATGAAGTATAGATTACATTACTATGATTATTCTTGGGAACACGGGTGGATTTTGGTCAGTAAGAGTCTGACAGTCCCTTTCGCCCCACCCAGGGCGTGAGAACTCATTTGATGATTTTACCAGCTAAAAAAAAAAAAAAGATTATTCTTTTGACAAACGATTTCATCAAAATATTTAAATTATACCATCCATCAGTGTCAAAGTCATCAGCTTAAACGACTTTTTTGAATGAAATTGGTGGCAAAATATCCTATGAGCTTAACGGTAAAGCTATCAGTTAACTATTGGAAACATTCGATTTTGTATGTAATCGAACAAAATAAAATGTAGTTTTTATTATGAATATTTATTTTGTAATACGTATTTTGGCTGTGTTAATCGACCGCTTGTTAATTTTCGGACTTGTTTTAATAGTGTTGATTATGTTTAATTTATGAATAACTAGCTGCTGCCCGCGGCTTCACCCGCTAAAACTCGAAAATTATCCCACAGGAACATAAAATCGGGATAAAAACTATCCTATGTGTTAATCCAGGTTATAAACTATCTGTGTACCAAATTTTAGCTTAATCCGTTCAGTGGTTTTTGCGTGAAAGAGTAACAAACATCCATACATCCATACTTACAAACTTTCGCCTTTATGTAGTATGTAGTAGGATGTTTTCGAGTTTGAAATGTTGACATTACAAGTTACGTCACTTTGAATCTTTAGACTGTCAGATTGCTTAATTGGAACTTAAGGAGGATTTATGTAATGTAGGTTTGTGTATAAAAAGACTTCATCATCATCATCATCATTATATCAGCCGTAAGACGTCCACTGCTGAACACAAGATAATAAGAGTTGCAAGTTGACTATACCACATTTTAAAAGAGTAACCATGGAGTTTCTTGCCGGTTCTTCTCCATGGAATCGACCAACCCGAACCGAGCACTTGTTGTCGACGTTTTATAAGTGCCCTCATGGGCCTATGTGAAATAAAAATATTTGATTTTGATTTTGACAAAATATCATAATTCTTCTGATGTATAAATCTATCCTCATCTTTCAATGGATTATCAAGGTTAAGCAGTTTCTACCGAGGTCTGTCAGTGGATAAGTATAAATTGTCTTAAAGTCTAAGTCGAACTAGAAGTCGTGTTGCTTATTTTTGTTAATTTTGTACCTTTAAAGGAGCCAAACATCAGGGGGTAAAACGCTGAGGAAACCTACTTTTATTTATGTTGTTTAGCATTGAACTTAAAATTAAAATCAGAAAATTTGTCAAATTGATTCTAAATGAGTAATTTGAAACCACGGTTACTTTAGTCCTTGAAATATTCTGCTGTTTTATTTTCAAGCTGGGATGACGATTCAAACTTGCTGTGATAATTTCCCCGTAGGTTGCTATTAATATTCTTGCTGACTGCGGATTCATTTTAATCATCATCATCGTAATGTTTCAAGATTTTTATGAAAACAATCATGCTTTAGATCTACTTATACATGACGTCCAAGCTTTAGCAACTGGAAACCCTCTGGATGGACGTTAAAACTAATTGAAAATAAACAAAAATTACGCCTGCCACACCACATTCTTGGGGAAATTGTTGAGAACATAATGGAGAAAATTTTCACAGCACAGTGCCTTGCGCCGGAGTCTCGGCACTAACAAATAGCGTGACCCCGGAACGTCAAGGGCTAATTGAAAGACACCGTGGATTATGGTCATCACGAGTCTGAAAGTCCCTTCCGCTCTGCTAAAAAAAAAACACAGTCCCATGTCACAGTACTTTCATTTGTTTTAAAAACGCTATCTATGAATTTTACGAACAAATGCGTAGGTGCATAAAGCATTAACACAACTTATGTAAGCGTACAACTTACTGGACCAGAGTCACCTGATTTTAATTTTTAAATTTTGCTTGATAAATTGGCTTCAGAGGCAAGTACCACGAATCTGTTCAGCAAAACATTTCCCTGCTCTTTTACACTCACAGACCGATTACAGTATTACTAGAAAGAAAACATTTCAAAATTAAACATCAATCAGAATCTTTTTAATGTTGCAAATAAACAGTCTTTCATTCATTAGTTAACCCAACTGCGTATCTATTTATATCAGAATAAAAATAGCTGACACGATTTCATGTAACGCTATGATTGTTTTAGTATGCAATGAAATCGGATATACAGACTTCACACGATAGAGTGATTCTCCTTGTTTTGTTTTTAACAAAATAAAAACAGTAGCTATGCGGTTTAGAGTTTTAGAAGTCGATTTTGTAACGGATGGCCTATTTCATAATTTGTTAGTATCATTTTACGGTTGGGTTAGTTTTTGTGGCAAGAAGTGTGAGTGTAGGGTAAAAAAAAGTTGTTCGCTTCTGTTTCGTTTATCACGTGCCTTAGTTGGGCATGATTTCACCAGAAGCGAGATCCCTCATATATTTGTATGTGACTTATAATTATTTGAAAGACCTTTTATACTTGGAATTACTATATTGTTACTTGAGTCTCAATAAAATGAAATGATAATCAAAAGTACCTGAAAACCTTATCAAAGAGTTTTACCTATTTCTGTCTAATGCCTTTTGAACAGCCTTGTCTTTTGATGAGACAGAATAATAATGGATAACTGGGTTACTTCAATGTAAATAATGTAGTTTGATATGGACAAGATTAAAAGTACCTAAAACACAAAAGAGTGAATAACAAATGCAGTATACTTATGAGAAACAAAAGTGACCCTAACACAGGCAGTAACATAATAATAATCCGAATAAAAACTCTTCCAGTAACACTATTTTGTGGCATGAACTCAAAAACGAATCGTACAAAAATATATCCCTAGTGCCATCTTCAAAATCATTTCCACAGTAGACGAAAGAATTTCCAGTTATAGAACCAATACTAGGTGTATCGCAGATTCCATAAAGTCACATAGATTTCAATGGAATTTTTATTTAAAGGATGTTGTATAGGAAACCGTTCCACGATATCGGTTCGAGACTTCACTACATTGCGTTTTGTTCATTGCTTTTGGCTTGCTTAATGGAGTATGTGAAACATAGAGCTACCGTTAGGGCTTAGGAAAAAAAGGTTGCACTCCAGGAGTGCCGGTAGAAGTGAAAACTTTTTTGTTACTATGTTTTATTTTTAATTTGAATGACGTCTTACTCATTTTCGATCAGGGTCACGTGACCCTGACGCGAGTTTTAAATTTTTTACCCATTACAGAAAAAGTGTACAACGCCGCTAAAGAAGTTTTCACTTCAATAAACTGCTGCAATGGAAGTTCGATATTTAGTATTCTTTTAAACATTTTGTTCACGGTTAGTATTTTGTTTCATGAAGAGTTTATCCCGGTTAGGGTTTGCTTTCCGTTAGCTTCAGATTAGGATGACTATGCTATAGATAGCTTAATAATTTTAATTGGACGTAAGGCAAGACATTTTTAACTACGTATTTCTTTACTATTCCAAAACGTGTCTCTATAAAAATCTGTCCAACCATTTCCATTTTACCTGCTACTTCTTGTCAATTTCTTTTTGTTAACATATATAAATTTCTTCATGGAAGAATTTTATATATGTTAACGTTTACACATCCATCAAATCGTTGTTCCTTTTTCTTTTTTTACGTTGCCTTTACGTTACCTTATTCCTTCAATTACGAACGCAAAGGATTCCCTTTCCCGCAATCCCGAATACTGTGCTTACCGATTATAATCGACTAACATTAATCGAGAAACATTATAGTCTGATAATTCCACTTGATTAGCTTGCACTTAATTCCCTAATCCACTCCAGCCATCAATACTTAAGCCAACATCACTGATACTTGCCTTGTCAACCCAGAGATCACTGATTATCTCATTTAAGCCGCTTCCCGCAGTGTTATTAATTGTTATCTTAAGAATCTTATCACGCTTGCATATCAAGTGGCTCACTAAATCAATCACTTTATCTTTCTCGCTTAAAATTCTACGTTGCTTCATTACACTCATTACGGATTGCATAATATTATAAAGGGCTGTACACACAATACACATCAGAGAAAACTGCCGCCAGTCAATTCACCTGTATTTTCTACCCGCTGACATTTCGGTTTGGTGCATGATTATGGTTACGAATATAATGTTCTACTGCTGGAACACGAGTTTACTAGATTATTATCTGGCCCAGTACGATAACTCAGTCAAATCTTATTTTTTTTTAGTTTTACATTCTTAGGTTTTCTCACGATCTCTCTTTTCACCGTTTTAAGAGCAGTGGTGATGAAATAAATTATAGTTTAGCCAGTGTAAATTAAAATTGCACACAGTTTTTGGTTTAGCGATGTTTTGAAGTCGCCAACTAATCGACCGCCGACAGCAAATTCACCAATAACAACGTAGCGTTGGTGTGTAAAACCCATAAATGATTTCTAACAGTACAGAAATTGCCGCCGACTTACCGAAGTCTTCAGTGTGCAAGCTCCGTAAGAACTCCAACGACATTAGAAAGCACAAAACCGTTTGATCAGTTACAATCGATGTAAAGCTCAGTTACAATCGGATGATTTAAAGCACACTCCTCGATAATCTTGTCGGTAATTTTTCAATCAGCGCCTTGTTGCTGCTCACACGATTATAATCGATAATCGTTTCTACGCGGTTGTGTTAAGAAAAACGAAGAGATAGTGTGTGTTTGAATACACATTCGGTTGATTTATCGATACTAATACTGTGTAATCGATATTATCGATAACGATGAGTATGAGCCTAAATAAACACAGACACGATAAAAATCATTGAATAAGAAAGATTTAGGAAGGCGTGGGTGTCTTTATTTGCTATGTAAATACAAACCTTTTTTTCTGCCGCCGGGATATCGATAAATAGTTCAATTTAATAGTCCAACTTAAATTCATGCTTTGTTACAAATGGACGCTCTTGAATTCCTTGACTGGCACATAAAGTAGTTGATTATCCTGTGAATTATCGAATTAGAATATTCAATGCAGGTATTACTAAATGGAATTGAATTCTTCAATTGTAATCTGTAAGTACTACCTATAATAAAATATGAATGGAGTCACTGCACCCATTGAATAGGCAACGGATCGTCAAAATTATGTCGCAACTGACTTATGTATGAATATGCATTAGGATTTAATTTTATTGCATTTCCACATAACTATTCGAACGTTCATCGTTCATCATGTTGAGTTACGCAAACCTCAATACAGAAAAACATTCAACATCACTGTCAAAAAGATTTTGATAGTTTCAATTTGCATGCAAAGATCCTACTGCCTTTTCTCTGTAAAAGAGAGAACCTTGTTTCCATTTCAACCAACTCAGCGCTAAATGTTAGCTAACATAAATATTATTTTGGCTTTTGTTAAATAGCCATGTCAGTCATGATAGTGTTCATCAATCTAACCAAATGTTATTTTATTCCAATCAAAAATGTATCTTCTATTGTTGTCATTAAATGGAAAATCTATTAAAAAAGACAGATTGGCGTACTTTCATAAACTGGCGGCTGGTAAAATAAAGTATATTCTGTGTCCCCTATTTAAGGCTAGACTAGGTCTCAAAATACCTCGACACATCATACAAATACCAAAGCACATGACTATTTAGAAGCACCAAGTTCCAACACGAGTCACCGACATTGAATGATTCATTCAAGCGTTCACTCGTGAGATAGGCGCCACCGTAAAGTGGAGTATACTTGGCAACGGCTACTGTATGACAAATCACAGCAGTTGATCTAGTGTGCAGGATGTCCTTAGATATTGTTTACGAGTGTAGTTGGTTGTTTCTTTGGAGCTTTGTGATTGTAGTTGTTAGCAGTGGTTGCTAACTGAACATACTACTGAGGTACTCGTAGAAATGTCATGTAGTTCTTCCATCAGGATCGTCAGATTTCTTTGTCAAGATGAAGAAATTAACGTTTTCCTTTTCAAACACATAAACATTATGACTATTTAGGAGCACCAAGCTACACCTCAAGTTACCGACTGACATTGAATGATTCATTCTAGAGTTCAGTCGTTTATTCGTGAGATAGGCGCCACCGTAAAGTGGAATATACTTGGCAACGGCTACTGTGTGACAAATCATAGCAGTTGATCTAGTGTGCAGGATGTTCTTAGATATTGTTTACGAGTGCAGTTGGTTGTTCCTTTGGAGCTTTGTGACTTGGTTGAGATTGTAGTTTGTCATGACTGAACTTACTAGTAAGGTTCATTGGCAAAGGATATTCAATGTTTCGTATTTCTTGCAACCAATTTGTTAAGTTTGTTTTTATTTCAAGATTCAAGATCAACAGTCAAATGTTTTCAAAGTCAAAAGGTTGATAGAATTAGGACGAGCAACCTGCGTCTTCTAGATAAGTACTACTGACAATACCAACAGGCTACAAGGTGACGATGCTTGCACTAAAGTTTTTCTTCCCGCAGAAGAAAAAACGTTACGATTAGCGAATTTATCGAGAATTTGGAAGCGTTTGGCAATCCAAACTTATTTTGACCAATTTTTGCTATCGTCATTACTGAAATGTTACGTACTCTGTATCAAGTTATTATAATTTCCTTGTCAAATTCTGGTGTCCCCCAGAATCTTCGACAAGCCCTAAATAAAATTAGCGTTTCGGCTATTGACCTTTGCGTCTCGGATGACTCGCCTTCCACTCATTGAAATAAATTAATGTATGTCAATAAGTGACAATATACGGTCCAACGACTGTTACAAATGCACTCAGGACCACGAGGTCATAAGTTGATATTGTAAACCGTTGCACTTTATGAAGAGAAGTTCCAGAAACTTCGACAAAAATTCTAGAGATTGTTTTCATAGGAATTTAGTCAGTATTTTATGTGCGTTTATTGTATCTATCGGATATTTGCCAATACCTAGAACAAGAACAACTATTTTTAAATAAAATATATTTACCATGTGGGAGTCTGATTTTCGAACCTTTCGCAAAAATCAATCAAAGTACTGAACGCAATATTCTAGAAGCGCATTTTCAACGATTTTGAACATACCTTTTTTTTTCAAAAGCTTTGTACACTAGGAAGTTCTCCTGTATCATGGGTGCTTTAACGAACATTTAAAATCACATGCCTGAACCACCAGATTCGGGGCAAACTTGTAGATCGTAAGAATTTTGTTCCGTGCGGAAATCGAGCTTCCGACACGCTGCATAGAATGACTCACGCGCAGCTAAGCTAATTCAAGATCCATTTATTGAAAGAAGTGCCTTGAAGAAACTTACTACATATCACGTGCGCATCCATAAACGCTCTATAGAGAATAATTTACCGCAAAGAATATTTACGATGACATATCGAACCCAGCGACTGGTTCTAAGGCTCCCGACACATTAATGTCCAATAAAATTTCCGTATGTGTCGTCCCATAATTGATACAAATACAATAAAGGTGTTGCCACACACAATGATTTATGCGTCGCGCGTTTCCGGCTGCGTACGACAAAACGTGCCGCGCTTTGGTTACCAAAAGTGTATTGTTACAGATTAAAAAGGATTCTCTTTTTTTCGAACTGTTTTTTTTTTTTTTAAACTCAAAGTGGATAGTTTACATGTGTTTTAAGAAGCTTATGCGTTGTGGGGTAACTTGAGATGTCTGCTGTATTTGTAATCCGTGTCTTCCTTTGTCGGGCGAAGGACTGACAGCTTAGACTTGCATCGCTCAGTGAAATGATGATTGAATTTGGACAGTGAAATTAAAATACCTTTTAATTTGAACATACAATCATTTACTATAGATAACATAAATATTCATATCATTATCATTACAAACTTAGTAATTAGTAGCAGTTATCTTAAATTATCATCACACTAGCAGTTGCCAGTGGCTTAAAAAATATCCAACGTGAAGACAAAATCGGGATAGTAACTATCCTATGTGTTAATCCAACCTCCTGTGTTCTCCAAATACTGAACGAATTTTATCCAAATTCGTTACAAACAAACATTCACGTTTACAATATTAGTAAGATATAAGATTTTCAATGGTTAATATTAGATTCAAATCGTAAACATGATTTACATTTTACAAAATTAATATTAATACAATTACTCTACTCCTTATTTTTGTGTGACATTTGCTTTATGTGGTTGTTGGTTGGTTTTAATTATGTGTCCCGTTTAACAAAAGTTTGAAAATTTAGTCAAAATACAGAAGCTAAAATCAGGGCACAACTCTCTTTGTGACCATAAATCTAAATGAAACCCTTTTGCCAGCACTAGTAAATTGAGCCAAGTCATAAACACCTCCATAATACACGTATGTACCAGCACACATTACCTCAATAACCGAACTACAAACAGACCTGTCATGTCCTTTACCATGTCGATACTTCGATACTAAACAATGCTCAGCATTGCAATGCAACGGAAACTAAGCATAACTGATGAGGTTGTCCTCAAACGTTAGCAACAGAGGGTCTCCAAAATTTATAGGTGGTACTGCTTTTGAGCAACACTGTAAGTGTGTTCATAATATAGTGAATAAACGGGGGCCTTGGACAGTGGTGGGCGCGGTAGCGGGCGCGGTGGCGGTGGCGATCGACGGCCATAGTCGTAAGCGATTATTTCTTTCTTTGTTACTGTCACTTCAGCTGTTCAAAACGGGAACAAAAACATGTTACTTTCTTCTTTTTTTATAAGTTACTTAAGAATTGATACAACTGAATTATAAGCCCTTCTGCATTATTCTACTCAGGTACAATACCTAAAAATAATTGAAATATGGATGTAAAAATCCTACTACGGTAAGCATAATATGTCTAAGTAGGTACAGCACGGTAAGTTTAATTGGTTAGTGTAGGTCCTGATAACTACATGGCGCTATAAGATCAATACGGTTTAATACCCCTGCCACTGACCGGCCCGTTGATTCGCTTGATTAAGAAACCACAAGATTTAAGAAACTCCGTGAGCGATCACGCTTATAGCCTTCGCGCTAGGCGACCGCTTCAGTCACTTCTGCATTAGGCCGAGACTCCACCAAAGCTGTGCGACTCGAGATGTGTTTTGAACAACCAATAGAATTGCGTTGCCGGAGTGGAGCTGTGTTAATAACGCAATTCATCGTGTTTTCATTATGTTTTATATTTCCGCACCCGCCGCCGCTACCGCTCTATGCTCGCAGTGTATTTGGGCACCTACGCCATACGTTTGACACCTCATTCATCAAAATTGATCGACTCATTTAGGTGGGACGATAGACTATCCGGAAATTGATGGTCGGTTTTTTTGTTTAGTGTGATGTTACTTTGCAAAGCAATTAGTATAATTGGTATGAAATTCTGCCAAAAAATAACAATGTATGTGACGTAATTGAGTGACAAAATAAATGATAAAATGAATAGGTATTTCAAAATTTTCAGTATTACTAACGGTGATGGTAGATCAAAAACATAACTGTGCTTCTTACGCAATGGGTTAAAAACCGTAGTCTACAGTTAAGATACGTCAATCTATTATATTAATGTAAGTGTCTGGATAAGTGCTGGACACTTATCTAGATGCTTGCTATAAGGAGGGCGCAAAATAGACAAAAAAAAAATTAACGATGATTATGTTTCTTTACTCAGTCACTCAGGGAAGAGACAGACCAAATCCCAAAAGCAAAAAGATATGTCTCCAGCTATATACCTACCTCTTAAATTTCGAAATTATCACGTCCACAACTTGACCAAAAAACCGTAGGTTTTGAAAAAAAAAAAAAACACAATTAATTTTAATACTAACAACAAAATTAGGACAACCGTTCTTTACCTTTTTTTATTTCCTCAAAAATTACGATGAACGTCGCATGCGTAAATGCGCTCAAAAATAATTAATTTGTTTTGCAATGTTTGCACTGTCCAGGTAAAACGCAAACGCGGGAATTTAAAACTTACTCTCAGCAAATAACTTCAGTACAATGGAAACCCAGTATTTATTGTACGATGAAGCGGGTAGGTTTATTATTTTCAGTAAATAACACAGGTAATAACTCCGTACTTCCACATCTACGATTTATATTACTTTTCAGAATTTATGTGTTCTATAAATAGCTGGATTACTGTGATGTTTTGTTTTTAACTTTACGTTGACGCTAAATGCTTACATAATTATAAATTCATCGTCATCCTAACTACGTTGGGGTCTGACGGGCCACTCTTTAGAGGGCCAAAGCCTGCCGGGACACAGGGACTCACGAATTATCATGACCCCCCAAAGGGATATTGAAGGACACTGTGGTTTTTAGTCAGCACGTGTCAGACAGCTGTTCCTCCCGCCCTACCCAGGATGGGAGGACTCATTTGATGATTTTACCAATATAAAAAAAAACTATGTTGGGGTCGGCTTCCAGTCTAAAGTACTTAAGTATTTTACATGAAGCGATTGCTTATCGATCTTCACAACTTCCACAACTCAGTAACTGCCAGATGCGATACCTCTTGTAAGACTGGATATCAGACTTTAGAGCTTCTGACTAACAGTAAAAACTGTCAAAGGTCTACAAATGACAGCACGGACCAACGGCTTAACGTGCTTTCTGGGACACAGGAAACTCGCTACGACAGATGGTCACCCATCTACAGAAGAAACTCAGCAAGCGCGGCTTATCCTTGAACCCACAAGCTCTGCTTTCATATTTAAAAGTAATCGTTAGGAATGAATGATTCTTATCAATCCTTTCGAAGAACCTTCGATTGTTTTCTTTCATTCAACCATAATTATTGTATTTTCATTCAACAATATTCCCATAGTTACCTTCTCCTTCTTTACTAGGCAATCGATGTTTCAATTCAAGCAAAAACTACACACAAACTCAATAACAACAGTAACAGGAAATCACCAAAACCACCAATAAACCGTACCTTTAATAAATAAATCGCTGCAGAATTCACAACCGCAAATAGACGTCGCAAACCAACAATGTATAATTAGTAGTATTCCCTCGTGACATCAACGAGAATACCCGAACTCAACCGAATACGATTTATTAATTCAGCTAACAGAAATGTTAGGATGCCTGTACATTGGTACACACAAACAGTATTTTCACCGGTGTCCGTAATGTAAAAGAAAAACCTCAAAAACTACATAATCTTTTAAAGAGATTTTCACATTGAGACTTGCCCGAGTTTGAACTTACAACTTCGTGCATGAAAGGCTAGATACTTCTAGGCCTAATAATTAACAATTTAAATTAACAACTTAAACATACTAAATAATAAATATCTAAGCCACTGGAATTCCGCGAAAATGATGGAATTTTAAAATAAAAAACCACATCCAAAAATAATAACAATTTGATAATTTTTGATGTAATCGTTTTTTTATGCGTAATGTGTTTGCTCTTGACCTTAGTCTAGACCAGGAGTGACTAAGACAAGGTCGACATTGGAGCGAGCTTACCCAGAAAAAGTCTATTCCCTCTAACTTTGAAGAGATTAGGGTTGTACGTGTTCGGAAACTCAGACGCAGACAGAGAGTTGCACTCCTTCGCTACAGACTTTTTCTTCTGATAAGTGAAAAATGTAGTAAAAAAACCAAATAAGGTTAAGGTTTACCATTGCCATCATTTCATTCTCACTATCCCTCTTGTTTCTTCTTTACAACTCTTCAGCATCGTTAAAACGGCTTTTGTCGACGGAAAAGTAGACAAAATGCCAGAATGTCGAAAGGTTTCTATCATCCTAAGCATGACAAAAATAAACAATATCTCTATTCTTTAGTCATCTAAAGGTCATGACAAACTCGGGCGAAATTAAAAACTGTCTCTACTCTTAGTCGAATGGAGATAGAATTGATCACGCTACGCGATTTCTATTGTGTAGTCGAGGATATTCGTTACAATGCTTCAAAGTCCTAACTTTCCACACTTTTCACTCCGATTAATAGATGATCAAGCACTGTAATAGACATGCAGCCTTATATGAAACTATGTGACGAAGCTGGCGCTCGGGGCATTCCGGTGATAATTAATAATTAGCGGTACATGGATAATGTTGAATCAACGTGGGACAAAGGAAGTACCTGATAATAATAATCGATTTAATTATCCCCTCTAGCGATTCAGTTGATTGATTTCTATGAATTACTCGTAGATGGTTAATTGTATGGGAGTTCGTTTTGGCTATTCATTTCGTCTTAATAGCTTGATTTAATAGTTCTTGTCATCGAGGTAAAATAGATTTAAAGACTACCTTCAAGAACAGATGCAGAAATAAAGAAATTAAAACAGATGATGAAGAAATTTTGCCAATCGAACAGTAACCTTCCACTATTGTGGTAAGGTTGAAATCTATCAAAGTAATTTGAAAGAATGTGGTAGCTTGACGTCTGTACAAAAAACGAGTCGGACTAGAGCACAAACAATTTGATTGAAAGACACCGAAAAATAAACATTATTCGGGCCTACATAAAGCAGTTCAAAAGATATCACCGCGCGACAGACGGACATACAATCAGTTGCAGCAGCTTTAATAGTAAGATCCCTTAAAAGTAAATATTAAAAAAATTTACAAAATATATTTTGTCGACAATATGATAGAAACAGTTAATTGAATCGTTTCTACGTAATGACAACTCAGCCACACACCGCTTTCCTATCAAAATAATCGTCCCCTTTCTTGCTATTGAATTGATTGATGGCACTCAATCGATCAGTTCTGTGAATCGTAACTGATGTGTAAAGTAAGAGAATACGTTGATTGATTCATAAACAGCCCGCAGCTTTAATCAGATACAGTACGCGGCTGTAAATATGGAACATTGGGCTTAAGCCACGTTCTCGCTTTGTGTATGTGAGACCGACTTACGAGTTTGAGAGAGACTTTTCTTTCTTTCTTTCTAGATTTTAGATTACAACTCAGCCAGGCACATAACTGTGTTATTTATTTCGCCATCACCCTCAAAAGGGCAACTCGCTGTCCGACCATGGACCATGCCCAGGTCGACGGCGCGTCGTGTTTCACCCGCCCCTCAAAGAGCGTCAGAAAAATTACGAGCCCCCTCTCAGAGGTCCAAAGCCTGCCGGGGTCACGGGACTTATTTCCTTACCGTGATCCCCAAACATAAGGGGCTGTTGAAGGACACCGTGGATTACAGTCAGTACAAGTCTGACAGTCCCTCCTGGCTTGCCCGGGGTGGGAGGACTCATTTGATGACTTACCACGGAAAAAAAAAACACCCTCAAAAAATGAAATCAAAAATTCGAAGACTCATATAATTATCTTCTAACCCGCATTTGGCCCGCGTGCTTGACTGTAGCTCACTTCATCTCAATGACAGGAAGCCTATATTTTTCAGCAATTTAACATTATGACCTGGTTATGTTACTAATTTTGTTCTGCGCTTGTCTGGTTCATGCAAGTCTTCATTAGGCCTTCGCTCCAACTTTCTGTATATCTGTGAAACTGACTGTTTTGTATCAAGAGTCCTTTTATCGAGTGGTTTTAGGACAGCTAAAAGTTTTGGACCACAATATAATAGGTCGTGATCGTGAGGATCGCGGGCAGCCGATGGATGCAAGTGGCGAATGTCGTTCGGCGTGGCGATCTAAGGGGGAGGCCTATGTTCAGCAGTGGACGTCCTCCGACTAATGATGATGATGATAATAGGTCAAATAAAACGCAGATTCTTTTGATCGTATGCTATCAAAAAGGTAGAGAGTTCTTCATTTGTAAAATAATAAAGAACTTCTAACTTATTTTTTAATTGAAAATCCCTCGTTTGGCGTGGCGGTCTAAGGGGGAGGCCTATCTTCAGCAGTGGACGTCCTCCGACTAATGATGATGATGATAATAGGTCAAATAAAATTCAGATTATTTTGATCATATATTATGCTATCAAAATGTAGAGAGTTCTTCGTTTGTAAAATAATAAAGAACTTCTAACTTATTTTTTAATTGAAAATCCCAGCAGTTCCACAAACACAGATATTAAAGGTGAAACGGTTGTAAGTACAAATTACACAAATCCGGAACATAAAATTGGTAACAAAATAAACTAAATAATACGATCGTTATTAAGGTTCAAGTCTAAATCGCTTACAAATAGCAGGAAACGATCCACATTTACAATTTTATGACCGTAACGTAACTATTCGGATTAGAATTAAGTTGAACTTTATCATTAGCTTTTGATCAAGGCGGCATATGTACGATAATGTTTTTGACATAGATTGTGTGATATTTTATTTCATAGGATTATATTTGGGAATGGGGGAGGAATAACTTGGGTACATTTTTTTCTTTGTAAATACTCGTACATTATGACTGCATAATATTCCGGAGCTTTTGTGTTTTATTATATCTATCTGTTAGTCTAATCTGTGTAATCTGGTTTTGTCTATCTAAAAATAATCTTTAATTCATTCACCTCTATTAGATATATTGTGTACACTCATTACACAATATTGCAAAAACTTTCATAGTATCAATTGAATTACTGATTTTTCGTTTATGTTTGAAAATATATATTTCTATAGAGACATAGGTATTCTCCTAAAGAGGTTTGATATGGGATCATTTTTTGTATCCTAGTAATTTATTTGTTTAGGTATTGAAATCCCCTCACGCAATTAGCTTTTCAGTTCATTACAATTTTTATTTTTATTAATGTCAATACTGGATGTATCAATGATTTTTTTGTTATTACAAATAACACAATCCATTTGATTTCATATTTACAGATGCAAATAACTTTTCAAAACAAATATCAATACTACACTCGATCAAACTAAAATATCAATTTCATAAACTAACCAAAACTGTATAAAACCCGTCATAACGATAAACAAACTTAGAAAGTACAAACAAACGATCAAATTACAAATGAATGGAGGAACATTTAATTTTATAATGTAATACATTAAGAGAAAAGATTGAAAAGCAATTAATTATAGGTTCGCTTTGAAATAATAGTGGCGATAAACGTCTACCCACGGTACGCCTACGCGAAACAAAAGTACAGGTACAATAACATCGGATCGAAGAATAGGAATGCAATAAATGTAACTTTTACGACCTTACTAAAGGTTTGTGATCTCTGATGATTGGACTCTAGTGTGATAAGAGGTGCAGAGGTCGTGAGATTTTACGTGAAGTGGCGATTATGGGCAGTAAGGGATCACCAATCTACGGATAAGCTTTAGAAGGTGATAGAGACGGGTAATGTCTTAGTTTCACCTGGCGTTTAGGAACAGAAGGCGGCTTTATTTTTTATTTTAACAACGTCTTTCTAATGTGTATTTTAACTAGTTGATGAATGGAAACATTAGAGCAGTCAATTTGACTTATTAGGTCCAAGTAACAAACAACAAGGAGAGAAAACTAAACAAAGTATTTCAGACAGACGGGACAGTAGCAGCGGAATGGATGGGTCAAATTCTTTTCGGCATCCTGTGGTGTCTACCCCGTTAAACGTCCACATCAACTCTAATAGGGTCGATGAGACCATTTTTCCCATCTTTTCGGTTGACAAGGCAGCGAGGTATATCGCTACAAAAAATCCTTTATCCTGTGCCATTTACCCCATTAAAGTCGACATCGCAGCTCTACAGGTATCTATAAAAAAAACTTGAGAGGTGTCAAGGGACACCCGGATGGAACGAAGTTAACAAAAATAATCGTCGCAACACCACACTGTTCGATGCGAAATAGAAAGACGAAACGAAAATATCTGGCTTGCTTTCTATTAGAGAGAGAGAGAGACAGAGAAACATGTGCACGCCGCAATACGACAAGAGTTACGAGGAACGGGGGTTAAGTGAGGGGTACGGGGCGCGGGGTGCAGGCGTGAGGTGCGGGGCGAGGCAAAAAAGGGTCGTGCTAACTTTTCGTAAGATTTTTTTCCGTCTAGCCCCCTTTCACAACGCGCGATATGGAACTTCGTTCCAAAAATATTTTTCCCAACATCCCCGTTAACGAGGCAAGGATAACGGGGCGGATGCGAAGACAGCGAAGGAGTGGAACTCTCTGCCTGCGTCTGTGTTTCCGAACGCATACAACCCTAATCTCTTCAAAGTTAAAGTGAACGGACTTCATCTGGACAAGCTCGCTCCATCATCGACCTTGTCTTAGTCATTCCTGACCTAGACTAAGGTCAAGAGCAAACCCATCCCACATAAAAAAATTACCTTTAAAATAGCAATGATAGTTATACAAAATATAGCTCAAGAATTTCAGTAAATTATTTCACATTTCTCTACACACTTTCCTAATCGTATCAAACTGGGTACAAGATACACAATCTCCTAAACTACACACAGAACTCCCAAATGAACGTGGGAGCTTAATCAAAACAATATTATGGTTCGCAAGCTCCTCTGCTTGAGCTAGTTGAGAAAGACAAACAGGGTTATGGGGCATTTAGGTGCTTTCAGGCGAGGCGAGCAGTCATAGTGTAGTGAGCATCTTATACTCGAGCACAGCATTTGCATCTATTAACCTATTGTCAAACAGACAGACGTGGCGAACGCGGAGCGAGGCGTTTTTGTTTATAATGTATGGAATTGTTTGAAGCCAGTCACAGTCATAGACTATCGGATCGCTTTCGCATTTTCTATGTGACTGGATTCAAACGATTCCATACATTACAAATAAAAACGCATTCGCTTCACCTGTCTGTTTAACAATTTAAAGTATGCTTGATTAAAATAGTACAATAGATATTCCTGTAAAGTTACGCCCAGTACCCTTAGCACGGGTTTTCACTCTTTTACTATTTACAGCGTCTTTCCAGTAGGTATTTACGTTTCTTGTATGAAAAAAAGGAACAGCGCTTCTGGTGTGTGAAGGAGGAAGTAATTTTTTCCTTGAAAATTGTCAATTTGATACTGTCAAAGTTCCAGTTTACGTCTCAAATACTGAAAAATCATGCCAAGGATACTGGTTGTAGGCATTTAAAATCATCTACCTAACCGTCTACTTTTTGTGTTTGAAAAGTCATCAAGTAAATTACTTCTGTCGCTCTGGGTGGCTGAGGTGATTCTGAGTGGAAGGGATTGTCACATTCATGCTGACTAAAAGCCAACCTCTTTCTTTATCAAGCCAAGTCATAGTCACGGCGACGTCAAGCGACTCACGCGACGTATTAGGCGTATTACTCACGCACCGGAAACAACGGACGCGCTTTTATTCCTAAACATTAGTCGCAAATATGTTTCCATCAAAACAACCATAAAACCTTAACCTTTGTTAGTGGGCTTGCAAATGCAATGTATCTGCAATTAAACATTCTCTAACATTTACTTCAGAAGTAAGTGAGACTTCCGCTTTTTAAATGTTTGGTGCTATCTACCGAATCAAATTTAATGTACCCCTTAGGTATTAATATAAAGTCGATATTATATGTTACATATAATATCTTACTACCATAATATTTCACTATAAAATATAGTTACTATTGTTCGAAATGTCCGTATTGTCATTGGAATTCATTACCGGTTAAACTTTGTGATAATTGCCTTAAAATAGAGAAATTGATTTCCATATTTCGATTAATCTGTCATAGCATACAACTACCTACCAATTAACATATACCCAATTATTTACTACCCACTGACTGCTTTTCATACATAAATCTCACTGAACATCAAAAAAAGTCGATGACAACGTAAAGATAAGTAAAAAGCCACTCAGAGCTCATACTTAAATTATTATCAACTATGCAATTTGTCGAACATCAGATCGTTTACCTACCGCATACATAAATATATTAACAAAAAGTTTTTTGTAGAGTAAACACGATGGTTTAGTCGATATTTAGGTCGATTTACAGTTAATCGATTTGTAAGAACTAATAAATCAGTAATAAGCTAATGTATTTGATAGAGAAACAGGCTGTTGTCACGTAGTTACAAAGTAGTTTAAATTGTATTTTCAACGGATTTTATTAATTACCAAAACATAACACAGAACACATAAAAATGAAGATCGTCAGGTAAAGAGCAAATCTACACAGATTTTTTATTTATTTTAAATGTTTTTTTTTTCCTTTTGGCATTATTTGGCACCATCCATTTTTATTCATTTGTGTCAATTCAAAATAATCAAGTCTTTCTTTTTTGGGTGTAAACCATTAAATGAGTCCTCCCACCCTGTGTGTAGCGGAAGAAAATAAAAAACTATCAGACTCTTCCTAAATAAAATCAATCCTTTTTTTCGGTTTCCCTTTGTCAGTGGTCAAAAATAGACAGTTAGTAGTGCAGTACCCATCTAAGTCGATCAAAAATCATACATGATACGACACGTCCCACCAATAAAGTGTTAATTGTCTACTCAAACTCCAACCGTATTATAACAGCTTATAATCTAAAATTAAGTGTCCATTACAGCGTAACAGTAAGTCGCGAGTGAGAGTCAATTATAGTCGAGAGGTTAATAGTGGTAGTAAAACGCGATCCATCAACTTTTGTCAATGTATACTGTAAGTTGACACGTTGGAAGTGGACGCTTGCGTGTTGAGGGAAGAAAGGATATTTTTTAGTAAAATTAAGGATTTATTTTTCATCATTATTCATGTTTTGTGAAAAAATAAAAGAACTTATATAAAAGAAAATTTACTTGAACCGATTACCTTGTAGGAAAAAAATGAATTCTCAAACTGCAATGAGCATGTTAGTGACTCATACTTCTACGATTTTTGTTTTTTCTTTTACTTAAGTTTTACTTTTGTGCGTCATACGTGTATAAGTGAACAATAGTTAATTTGTTATACATTTTCAAGCCTCATTTTGTTTTACTTGAACTAGTCGCACACCAGAGAGGATTTGTTTATAAAATGTATAAAAGTAGTTTCATAAACCTGTTTGAATAAACATTGGCTGGAGCTAACCCTGACCCGACTGTAGTGAAATATTTCAGCAAAATTTAATTTGCATAGTAATCCTCTCTACTAAAAAAGCAGCTATAAAAATTCTAGCTGCACATAAAACTAATCTTCAGCCGTATATCAAGAGGCAGTACCGTCATAATTTTAAAGAAAAATGGCTGTTTCAGAATTACCTGGACTAACTGAAGTTTAAATAATCTCTAAGAAGCTCTAGTTAGCGACTTAACGGACCATTAACCTATATACCTATTTACCAAATTCCACGTACCTGTCATTATAGCTATGGTTTAACGATCAGTTAAACAAACAATAAAACAAAGTTAACACCGGTGGCTCAGCCGTCGAACTTTGCCAGTTGTCATCCATTAATTCAAGCGCTCGTGACGAAGTTGTCACTTTATATAAACGTCTCTGGGCCATTTATCTTAGTGTGACAACATAACCAATGTCGGCAGCCAAGTAAGCGTATTAAAACTAAGCCTGCATCGTTATATGTTGTATTAACTTAATTTCTTAGAACGAAATTGAACTTTACGCCAACGACATAGGAACTAAGGATGAGTTTCTATTCTGTAGTTTGTACAAGGCATAAATCTTCGCGGATGTCTTAAGTAGTGTACTTGGAATGTTTGTTACAAGTGTACAATATCGCGAATAAATCTTTTTAAAGGATCTCTCGCGTGCTTCTTAATGAATCACTTATTTGTAAGACTTGTTCGGCGTCTAGTAGTACTTTGTAAACAGGTGATTTGATTCCTTAAAAGGTTTTCAAACCGTGACCGCATTTTAAACTTTATAACTCAATCAAATACAAGGCAACTGCTTCAATTTAATATTATTAGGAGAGAAACCCCAAATATGGTCATTGAAATAAATGAACACGACTTTAACCACTGATTAGTAGTAATCGTATAAAGTAGTCGTTGAATTACTTTACAAATGACAGAATAACGTATTTTGCTACTTGAATAGTGTTATTTGTCTATTTGATTTAGAAGAGGTCAGTAAAGCCGCCTTAAATTCCATTTTCATTATTATGACTTGAGTGTAAATTGCTTGTAGTAAGACCTAATTGGCTCAAGTAAAATGTTTATAGGCTTTGCTTATATCATAAGAACTGAAATTAGTACTCTGAATAAATGAACAGATATTAGCCTTATCAATAATTTTGCTTACTGTTGTAATAAACAAACTTATTAAAAGTCATATATGCTGCTACATGTTGAATGGAGTTGGAAGGAGTATCTGAACGTGCCAGACACTCGATAGAAGTTCAAAAACCAATTCTTTTGAGCACAAAAGAATAGGTTTTTGAACTTCTATGCAGCAGGTATTCTACCATACCTGCTGCAATGATAATAATAAATAATCAGCAAAAACTAGGCGCGAGTAATCGCACTGTGCTCATACGACATCCAGCGATATGAAACCTATACACTCATTACTAGCCGACTCATTCTATTAGTCGCTTTCCGCTACTAGTCTAAAATGATACAAGTCCCTAACGCATTGCATGCGCCGCCTGCAGCCGCCGGCACCGTGTTGAGTGAACTATTTCGTGTGGCGACTGCGCCCAACATTTGTGTGGTTAAACATACATTCACATTAGAGATGCACTGAATAGGCAGTTAGGAGGTGTGAAGAGATTGGTTGGTGATATATGTATGGAAAGTTCGGGTCATTAACGTTAGATTAGTGGAAGAGGCAAACAGAGATTGCGACAGGAAGATTGATACAGAAGAGTCATTCATGAGAGTAATCGAAGTATGTTGAAATGAGATCAAATTACGAAATGATGGCTTAGGTTATGTAGATCGTAACAAAATGGATGATAATGAAAGAACCAAAAAACACTGCCATATAGCAAGTTTAAAACCGGATCATCCTCAGAATTGTTCTAAATTTAAAACAATAACCGTCACACTTGTCTAAAAGAATGTCAGATTAAGACGTTGAAATAAGGTCCGTTATGCAGTCACACTTTTTGACAAGTGTTCAACAGATGTTTAAGTTTTTGTAGTAAGGCTGTACATGTACAAGTCTGATATCATAAATAAGAAAACAAATTCTACATCACTCATAATTTTATTCAAAATTACAGTAAGTAACTGCTACCATTTTCAACCCTATAACCAATAACCTAATTCAGGTTGATTAGATAACCCTCCAATGTACTCCTGACCACCACCACATTCCCAAACACGACTTAACAAAGTCCCTTACAATAAGGCCCGTATTGTCACTATCGATAGGCACAGCAGGTCAGTCAGTGACAGCAGTCTTACCGCTCTTGTCAACATTTCCTCTTCGTGTTGCCGTGTCACGAAGTTCTTTACGTGTTGTCATTGTTTTACTGGTTATTTGGTTTGGAATTAAGCCAATAGAAGTGTACTGATTGACCTATAAGAACAGCTGTATGTATTGTGTCGCGTTCTTGCTTTGAAATGGGTTGGAGTGTGTTACAATGAGTGTAAATGCAATAATTGAGACAAAAAAGCAATCCAAACAAATGGTTCTGTTATCATCGATTATTTTTTGTAGAATTTAACTAGATTTTCGGTAATATTTTACAAGTTACATTGGGTTTAGAATAAAATGATAGAGGAATTAAATTAATTATGTGAATCTATTTCTAATTCAATCACTAGTTTTTAATCCTCATCAAACAACTGCTTCAACAAGCCCTCTTTAAAGTTTGAAACAAGACAAGATATTATAACGGCAGAAATAATAAAACAGTAGAAAAATTCTGTTACAAAATGTTTACTTTTCAGGCAAAGCAAAAGAATCCCCGAATTTTTCGTCCAAAAATGTAGATAAAAATGCATATTTAAAATCACTCAGCGCTCGTGGTCAGCTGTTCGTTCTTCGCACAGAGCTCAGTAAATTAGTGGAACTAACTCGAGAGGAAGCACGCATTCGTAATGAAATAAAATGTGAGTGTAAAGCACTGAGAACAGAGGAAAGTGGCGCCACCTGTGACCGAGTATACGGCGGACGTAGCACTAATTTTATGGAGTGTGTTTGAAGTATTATTTACGGTCTATTTAGATAATGAGAAAGGTCGGTCAAAGCTGACTGTAGATGGTGGGGCCGTGGCTAGGTCGCAATCTGAATGAGGTCTAGATATTTTGAAACACGTCTTATTACCTTCCTATACCCGCGCGTTGGTCTGTGAGACCGACGGAATGATTTTTCTAATTTATTATTCGAAATTATTTCTCAAGCGAGGTGAATCTCTTGCTAGCTGCCGGATTTGTAGTCAACTTCATGCCAGTGCTAGCCACACGTTTGTGGAGAAAGTACAAGTACGCGTATTTGACGCCAATCGGTCTGTGAGACCGACGCGGGTATATGTGTAATTTTTTGTGTAAGTATAAAATTATTATTTATAGGGTTTTTCTGTTTTTTTTTGTACTGGCTAATTGTGCGTGTAATTGTATCAGTATTTTGGTATAAATTTTATTATTTTACCGATTGTATGCTGCGCTAGAATGAATAAAGAGCGAATCCTAGAATCCGTCCACTGTTGGAAGAAGACAGTTCTGACACTGATGACGAAGACGAAAATGACAGTGAGGTGGAAGACGCGATTGAGACACAAGGAGAAACATATCACACAGGGCAAGAAGACGATGAAGAGGACGAGATCGAAATTTTGGCTGAGAGGAAGATCCAGAGATTTAGGTATATCCTGATTGTTATGGTGAAACTGAAAACTATGTCAACCTGTGTTTTTTATTAGTATGTTAAGCCTTCTTTAAAATGTAAAAGATAATTTATGTTGATTACAAGAAAAAAATATATTTTAGTTCTGTTTTTATGGTACCTGAGAAAAAACTCTGTACCTTGAAGGCTGTTTTGTATAAGTCTGATAGTCTGTTAAATAATTAACAATAAAGTGGTTGCACGATATATTTTGTTTCATTATATTCTTTATTTTTTAGGTCAAATCTTATTTACATAGGATTTTTTAGGAAAATCATGAGAAACGGGGTTCCAAACTTTCGGTCTGTGAGACCGTACGCGGGTATAGGTGTCACAAAAATTGGCGCGGGTATAGGAAGGTTAAATTACATTAGCAGATTGTTATCCAATAATGATACTCGTATTTGAAACTATCCCGGTATCATGCAAGTAAGAACAGTCCCTTCTCCCACTGTACCAGTAAAGCGATCATTTTTCTTCCCTGAACGGTTTGTTTAATACAAAACATAAAATAGTAATAAATAAGTCGATTTAAAACGATTGTAATAGCCACACTAGTTTTAGTTTTTTCTTGTTGACCACACCAGTGGATATTTTTTCCATTCACTCTTTTCAACTGTGCAATGAGCAGTCACATTTTGTTCTATAAAACTAAATTAAATTAAGTATAAAAATTCATTAGCCTTTTACTTAACAGGCTAAAGTGGTCCTTCGGCTATATTTCACCAGTACAAGTGTTTTCTCCGGTGTGCGCGTATCAAAAATTGTGTTTCGACGACTTGCTATACCGAGGCGTTGGAGTACCGGTCGCCGCGGGCGGAGGGACACGGAAGATTTTCTCGCAGATTCGCATGGTTGCGAGTCGCGGGGGACCTACATTATATTTGGAAGGACACTAATAACGTGTCTAGCCATATATTTCGATGCTATATCGTCGATTCATCAATTCATCATCATTTAGCAAACTTGGCGGTATTACGAAAATTTATCACCAAACCAAAGACAAGAAATCTGCTGAACTGACGAACGAACTGAAGAGTGAAGAACGAACAATCGCATGCGCTGGAGCAACTTCACACTGGTCCAAACTTCACACCGCTTCACAGTTATCGAGGTCGAAACGTCAAACGTCATTTCAAGCAAGTGTCACTGTCAGCTGTCTTCAAATGTCAAATGTGTAAACAACAAAGTTGAATCAAAACAAAGGTTTCGCAAAACTTTTCGGCGAAGTTACCGGCTAAATAAAAATAGTCTGGTGTGCAATAAGTGCGGCATTCGTGTAGTGCGGTCTAAATCTATAAAAATCAGTGCGGTAATGCGTAATATTAGTGCGGTCAAGAAGTGAATCACAAGTTGGTTGTGTTACGTTCGTTTACCATGGCAGAGGTTGAACTTAGGCGGCTGCGTGCTCAGCGTGGACAATGTAAGTCGACAATAACACGTATTGAGAACTTTATAAACGACCCTATCAATGTCGCATCATCCACCATAGACACTTTAGAAGCGCGCAAGGAAAAACTAATTAGCACGCTTAAAAGCTATGAGAGTGTACACTTAGATATATTGAACCTAGATGATAAGGATTCAGAATGTGTGGGTGAAATTGAAGACAAATACTTCTCTGTCTTAGGAAAAATCAATGTAGCATTAAGACAATTGAAAACTAGAGTAGACTCTGAAAGGCATTCCATTTCTACCTGTAAATTACCAAATATAGAAAGGACAATCGGCAGAAATGTATGGAAGCTGGTCTAGAACTCAATAACAACCAAATGTATGTCATTGGATAGCTCTTTAAATGTACAACAATAGTCATTATGACGGGTCATTTCAAATCGCTGTGAGAAAGAAGTTATGGTGTTGCATCGCAAGTAATATTGGTACATATCTGGAAAATGGTGTAGTTTAGTACCTAATAAAAACAAATGAATGAAGTAATAATATAAGTATCATTATGTCGTTCATTCTATTACATTAGCAGCAGGTCTAAAAGTCCAAGTTACCGGTGGTTAGAGCTCCAGAGACAGGAATCTTCTCACAGTGAGATCCAAGATGAGGAATTTTAGTCTGAGATCACAGTTTTCACTAAAGTGATCTGAATAATATTATGCAGTCTAGATGTGACCAAGGCCTTACGACATTCTAGTGTAAGTATTGAGTCAGTGTGCGCCTGAACTGTACTCTGTAGGCAAGGTTTTTCCGTCTCTTTCTTGTGAAAAGAATGGTGCCAAAATCCTATCCAGTGCTCAAAAGTGGCGATCGTACAGACCTACTCATTACCATCCAATAGCCATTACCTTCTTTACTCATAAAGTTATGGAAAGGACAGTGAACAATAAGTTGTTGACTTTAATTGAAGACAGATCTTCTCAATGACCATCAATATGGCTTTCGCTAACGACGGTCCACTGGCGATCTTCTTGTGTATGTTATGAACCACTGGGGCAAAGCCCTTGTATTGTATTGTATAACGGGCTGGTATCCGCAACTCCACGTCATATGCGCGTATTTTGCGTGCGGGTGGGATAGAAATCATTCGATCCACCCCGGGGCAAAGCCATTTAGAAACATTGTGAAACACTACCGGTATCGCTTGACGTCCCGAAGGTTTTTGACAGAGTCTAGCACACTGGTCCATTCAACAAGCACCAGACACCGTTAGTGCGCGATCGATCAGAGTAGTTGTTGATGGTTGCTTCTCATAGTTTATGGCAACAGATTCTGTTCTTTTTATTTTTCTGCTGCACTTTAGTGACTTTCTTCAGCCGGATATCGTTAGCTACGCAGATGAAACTGTATCAGAGAGATACTTGTCCAACGCAAGAAGCAGCGAAGATGAAGTTCGTTCTCTGAAAGATGCCATGGTAGAGTTGGCAGATTTTGATCTTAAGCCATGTCTCTCAGTGGTGTGATGACAATCTTGTCTCTTTTTCCATTTCTTTGTAATCGATCTACATGGCATGTATAATAATTATGTATATCTTGGCATGAAGTTAGCATCGAGTTTTAACTTAGGTGCAACCATATTGAATACAAAGGCAGAGGACAAAGTACTGGGCATCCTAAATTGAGTGAAGCGATACTTTAATAACTTGGACAGCTTTTGACTCTATAGAAAACGCAAGTCCGATCGTGTATGGAGTATTGCAGCCACCTTTGAGATGGCTCAGCTACACATACCAACTTGCCCCTCTTGACTCAGTTGAACGCAGAGCTAAGAGATTCGCGTCGTAAAACTGGGTGGTAGCTTCAAAGCTTCAATCATCGATTGCCTACTTGTCGGTCATCTATAGATGTGTACTCGAAGAGCATGCGCATGATCTCTACGACATTAGACCACCAGCTTCTTCTACTATTGGAATTTTGGACGTACTACTTTTAATATTAATTACCATCTATACTTAGTTACCATTTCCACCAATTCGAATATTAACTGCTCGGTACTCCCAATCATCCTACATAATAATTATGCACTACAAAAGAGTGGAACTCATAACGTGCTTCGCATTATAAGAGAAAATCTTTTTAAGAGATTTTTTGCACAGAATAAGTATTATTAAATGGGTTCCTACTCAAAAAAATATAGGTTATTTTTCCTTCGGTTGTCTTTTGCATTACAGGGCCGCGGTATCCAGTTTAAACAGTCGCGCGACCCAATTACCCTTTCGTTCTTCTTTTCCCGCAGGCATATGCCAATGCTTTTGAATGAAGAATAGGATAACCTTAGCGCCATATCGTGAAAAAAAAACCGGCCAAGTGCGTGTCGGGCCACGCACAGTGTAGGGTTCCGTAGTTGCCCATCAAAATACTTATGCGAACTAACTAAACTGATTCGCTGAATTTAATTTTAAAAAGAAGAATTTTCAAAATCGGTCCAGGAGTCTTTGAGAAATCGGGGAAAATACATAAGAAAAAAGATTACAACGAATTTAGAACCTCCTCCTTTTTTTGAATTTAGTCAAAAATAGTTGACGATAAAAACCTACCTATCCCCTAAAAACATACCTATAGAAGCTGTAAAAATAAAGTTGACAAACTTACATTTGCAGTTGTCTCCGATACATTTTGTTTAAGAAAACATGGATATAAGTACATTTTATAAGTTGGTCGACTATTACTCGTAAACTTGTAAAGCCTACTTAGTCATGATAATTTTCTTTTAAACTTCGTTATATATACTACTATTGCGAATTTTTTCACACCTCCAAACATAACCGTTTAGCTGGTAGAGGGGGGGGACACTCGAATCGAGCAAAATTTAGCACTTTAAAGCTTAATATTTCACAAACAAATTTTTTTATCCAAAAATTGTTAATGGAAACTATCATTATTTTTTAAAGGCCTATTTAATGATACCCCACACTAAGGGGTACGCGAGAAAAAAAAAATCCTCACTTCACGTGTAAGTACTGGAGGTACCCTAAAAAAAAAAGGTTGCACTCCAGGAGTGCCGGTAGAAGTGAAAACTTTTTTGTTACTATGTTTTATTTTTAATTTGAATGACGTCTTACTCATTTTCGATCAGGGTCACGTGACCCTGACGCGAGTTTTAAATTTTTTACCCATTACAGAAAAAGTGTACAACGCCGCTAAAGAAGTTTTCACTTCAAAAATATTTTACGAGATTTTATTTTACCACTTTTTTGGCACAACAAATCCGTATATTTACACCAAATTACAGCTCTCTAGTACTGTCCGTCTCTGAGCTAAACTGCGGACAGACGGACGGACGGACGGACGGACGGACGGACGGACGGACGGACGGACGGACGGACGGACGGACGGACGGACGGACGGACATGGCGAAACTATAAGGGTTCCTTGTTGACTACGGAACCCTAAAAACTTAGTGCAAATAATAAATATAATGTACGTTTGTCTCGCTTTAACTCCGAGTTTAAAGCGAGACAACATAGCGGACAAGCCTTTTAAACTCCCAAGACATTGGTTGCTAGTACTTAATAACAGCCGCATTAAAGTGGCTATAACTTTTTTCTCACAGCGATTTGAAATGAACCGCCATAGTAACTATTGTAGTAAATGAAAAAAGCTTTCCAATGATATATGTATGATCGTTATTGAGCTGTAGACCATTTCGCCGATGATCCTTTCAACTTTCGATGGTAAAGATTTTGCTCAGTTTAAACCTTTCATGGACTTGTTTAATGCTGTCATTGATAGAAACAATTCGTTGTCAAACGTACAGAAGTTATTTTACCTACGAAAATATTTAACTGCTGATGCATTGGCTGTTATTATCAACTTGCCACTTGTCAATGAGTCTTACCCTGAAGCAATAAAACTGTTAGAGAAAAGATTTGACAATGAAACGCGAATCATTTCGAACCATATTGGTATTCTCTTGGATATTCCCCAAATGCAAAAGGGTACTGCGGCAAGTATCAGATCATTTATATCTGAAGTACGTCAACAACTTTATGCTTTGATAAATCTGAAGCAACCTGTTGAGAGCTGGGATATGCTGCTGATATCTATATTATCACGGAAACTCGATAGCTATACAAACCGAGCATACCATCTTGACAGGTTGTCTCCGGACAAGTTACCTACTATGGGAGAATTTATGTCCTTTTTAGAAAAAAGAGCTATAGCATTGGAGGACAGCTCTCCTCAACAGAATACCTGCCATGAAGGTAAGTCAAAATTAAACAATAACAAGGTTTCCAATATTGTAACCAAAACAAATTCAAAGCGATCTTGCACATTCTGCAGCAATGATCACCCCATCTATACCTGCCCTAAATTTAAATTGGCTCCAGCCTCACAGCGTATAAAGTTTGCTACTGACAACAAGTTGTGCACTACGTGTCTGAGAAATCACTCTGACAAATGCAGATATTCATTCAAATGTCAGGTCTGTAAAAATAATCACAATACTCTTTTGCATGAGGACAAGCCTAAGGAAGATGAGGTGAAGTTGAATGTAATGACATTACATTCCAATCTATCAACAAATGAAACAAACATATTATTGCCTACTATGAAGGTGAAACTCATTGACAAAGCTGGTCAAGAAATTGAAGTTAAGGCGCTACTTGATTGTGGTAGCCAAGTATGTATTGTAAAGCGTACACTTGTAAACCAATTGAACGTGAGCCCTATAGCTCAGAATTCAAACATTATTGGTTTGGGCAATACTCCAAACAAGGTAAATGAATGTGTTAACATATTGTTGCAATCCAGTCTATACAATGTAAAATGTTCAATCAAATGTCATATTGTAGATACTATTACTACAAATTTACCTCAAAATTACTTTGATATTAAAAAATGTAATATTCCAGCTAATGTGCAGCTTGCAGATAATGATTTCAACAAACCGTCAGAAATTGCCCTATTGCTAGGGGTAGATTTTTATTCTAAAGTCATAATTGATGGTGTAATAAAATTAAACAATGGTATTGTGCTACAAAACACATTATTTGGTCATGTAGTTACTGGTACAATCAAAAATGAATGTAAAATCAACTTGTCAAGTGTGAACTTGGTTTCAAACTTTGCAGTGCAGGAGAAGGCTGATGATAGCTTGGAAAACATCATGAAAAATTTCTGGCTCTCTGAAAAAATTACTGAAAAGGTAGTTGATCAAAATTTGGAGTTTGAAAAGGCTGAAAAAATATTCAAAAATTCAGTTAAGTTAGAAAATAACAAGTTTTCAGTCGACATTCCATTACAATGCCCTTTAGAACAATTAAATATTGGGGATTCCTTTTCACATGCCTTGCAAAGATTTCACACACTTGAGAGAAAGTTTGAAACCAATCAAGACTATTTTCAAAAATATAAAAAGTTTATTGATGAGTATGTAGAGTTGGGTCATGCCAGGGAAGTTGACATAAGTCAGTATGATGTCCTGAACGATCCAGTGTATTTTCTTGCACACCATGCTGTACAAAACGAAAGTAGCAAGACAACCAAATTGCGTGTCGTTTTTGGAGGGAACATGAAGTCCAAAAATGGTCTCTCATTGAATGATGTGATGTTAAATGGACCTATAGTTCAAAATGAGTTATTTAACATACTGATACTCTTTCGTACCTACCGATACACTGTAATGTGTGATGTAGAGAAGATGTTCAGGAATATCTCTATAAATGAAAAATTCAGACCATTGCAAAACATTCTTTGGAGAGATCATCCATCTAAACCCATTATTTGCTTACAGTTGCAAACAATAACTTATGGTCTAAAAGCCTCTACTTTTTTGAGCACAAGATGTCTCATAGAGTTAGCCAATCTCTATCATGAGATGTACCCAATGGCTGCTGAAGCCATACGGTTAAGCACGTACATCGATGACGTCATAACCGGCGCTGATAATATAGAGCAATTATTGGAGCTCAGGACTCAACTTATAGAGCTAATGAAGTTAGGCAATTTTAAGTTACACAAATGGTGTTCTAACTCTCCAGAATCAATTAAAAACCTTCCTGACAATGTAAAATATTTTGAACAAATTGACCTCAACAAAGATAATATAATAAAAACATTAGGTTTGAAATACAACATTAATACAGACACGTTGATGTTTTCCTGCCCAATGGCAGATGACTATAATCTGCTCAAAACAAAAAGAGAAATTCTAAGTTTCATTGGAAAAATATTTGACCCTCTTGGTCTCATAGGACCCATAGTAGTACAAGCTAAATTATTAATGCAAGAGATCTGGAACTCCAAAGTGGACTGGGACTCTACTTTACCTGGTAATATAATGAAATCTTGGAAAGAGTTCTTGATAAATTTGAATGACATGGGTACTATTCAGATACCTAGAGCAATTAATAAAACTGCTGTAGAAGATATAGAGTCAGTGGAGCTTATTGGATACTCGGATGCTTCATTAAATTCAACCGGTTGTTGCCTTTACCTTAGAGTTTTGTCCAATGATGGCCAAGTTAAGGTGAGCTTATTGTGCTCTAAGTCCCGTGTCGCACCTCTCAATAGAAAACTTACAATTCCAAATCTAGAGCTCAATGGCGCTCTTCTTCTAGCAGAACTTGCTTCTAGAGTTCAAAAATTCTACAAATTAGATATCCAAATTTAAAGGTGTTTTTACACACTGACTCCCAGGTGGTTCTAGCCTGGATAAATTCCAACAATTCAAGAGGTGTCTATGTCTCCAATAGAGTCAACAAAATTAAGACCCTAACTAAAGATTTTATGTGGTCTCATGTCAAAGGGGTCAATAACCCTGCTGATGTACTATCCAGAGGCACAGCGCCACACAAATTAAAGGACAATCAGCTATGGTGGTATGGTCCATCCTCATTATTAGATAAACATTTTCAGCACAATATTTCCACCGCCATACAAAATAATGAACAGCATGTTGCTGTCTCGATTTCAGAAACTGAAGATTCCCCCGCACTTAACCATGATATTGTGTGTAATCTGCAACAAAGAACTGCTCCAGTTTCAGATGATATTTTTGAAAAATACTCTGACTTTAATAAACTTCAAAGAGTTATCGCTCTACTCTTACGGTTCAAACATAACACTTTAAATCCGAATGATAAATTAATTGGTTCACTAATGCCAAAAGAGCTACAGTCTTCTAACTTAGTCATTATAAGACATGTTCAGCACAAAGCATTTTCAAGTGAAATTCAATTGTTAGAGAAAGGAAGTCAAATCAAAAATCACATGGCTAGTTTGCACCCCTTCTTAGACAGCAATACTATTCTAAGAGTAGGTGGTCGCCTTCAAAATGCAACTAACTTGTCCTATGACAAAAAGCACCCAATTATTCTTCCAAAGTCTAACCACATTACTAATTTGATCATTATAAAGGAACATTTAAGATTATTGCATAGTGGTGCAAAGTTAGTATTGAGTTCTCTTTCTCAAAGGTTGGCTATTAAATGGTATAAGAGAAGTTAAAAAAGTTATCCACAAGTGCGTCAAATGCTTCCGCCTTAAAGCAGTAGCTGCAAAGCAATTAATGGGATCTCTACCTTCACATAGAATATCAACAAGTAGAGTCTTTGAAATAACAGGCGTAGATTTTTGCGGTCCATTTGACATTAAAGTAGCACGGATTAGGAAACCAATAATAAAAAAGAGTTATGTCGCATTATTTGTTTGTTTTGCTACAAAGGCAATCCACATTGAACTGGTGAGTGACATGACTACTGCAGCTTTCCTGGCATGCCTTCAGCGTTTTATAGCTAGGAGAGGATTGCCATCCTTAATTTACTGTGACAATGCCAAAACGTTTAAAGGAGCTGAAAATAAATTAAAAGAATTGCATGAATTACACTCATCCAAATGTCATGTAGAGAATGTAGAGAATTTTTGCTCCACTAAACTTATTAGGTTCAAATACATACCTAGTTATTCTCCCGAATTTGGCGGGCTCTGGGAAGCCGGAGTGAAAAGTGCCAAACATCACATCCGGAGAGTGATTGGTAATGTATCTTTGACATTCGAAGAATTCAATACTGTACTCACACAAATAGAGTCGATTTTAAATTCAAGGCCACTTCTTCCCCTGAGTAGTGATGTTTCTGATTTAAATTACCTGACCCCAGGACATTTCCTGATAGGAACTGCACTCACAAGCTACCCAGAGTTGGATGTGACCAAGAAAAACATTAATAGACTGAAATTTTGGGAAATATGTACAAAATTAAAACAAGATTTTTGGAATCTCTGGTCCAGAGACTATTTAACTTCCCTACAAAATAGACCCAGGTGGAAGTACAGTAGTGATAATTTAAAAGAGGGAGACTTGGTTATTGTCAAACAAAAGGACATCTCTCCTCTAAATTGGCCCATAGGGCGCATTGTTAAAACTATTCCTGGACCAGATGGTAGAGTCAGGGTAGCAGAAGTAAGAATGGGGCCTAAAAATAATGTTTACTTAAGGTCCTATACCAAATTATGTCCGGTGCCCATGAAAGAATTAGATTAAGTTAGTTCATAATTAGAAATAAATTCGGATTAGAATAAGTTAATCTATATATATAAAATTCAAAACTGACTGACTGATCTGACAACGCACAGCCCAAACCGCTGGGCCTAGAAACTTGAAATTTGGCATAAGCCCTCCTTATACCACGTAGGTGAGCACTAAGAACGGATTTTGCGAAATTCGGCCCCCAAGGGGTTTGTTTTTAGTTTGATAGTTTGTATGAAACTTTGTTACTAGGTAGGTACAAGTGCTAGGCGTCTCAAATTTTGCGAGGGGTTCTTTTTAAGACCTAAATGTTTTGCGGAATTCGACCCCTAAGCGGCTTTTTCGGGGTTGATAGCTTGGAGGCTCAAATTTTGCATAGAGATTCTTTTTTGGACGTAGTTGCGGGTATTTTGTGGAAATAGACCCCAAGGGGTTGATATTTTGTACGGATTATTTTTAGGACCTAAGTGTTAAGTACCTAAAACGGAATATTGCGGGTTGATAGAATTTTTGTTAAATATTCATTTAGTTTTTCCAACAGTATCCCTTAAAGAGGGTGGGTGGCTGGGACTAGAAATTCACAAAGGCAAAGTTCGAAAATCACGCGGACGAAGTCGCGGGCGTAGTGCTAGTTTAGATATAAAAGTAAGTTAGTTCATATTTAGAAATAGATTGGAAAAATTGTGTTACACATTCTGTGTTGATATAATTTAAATATGTATCCATGTTTATAACAGTCATATCATATATTTTTCTCAAACACCTATCTATGTAAAATAATTCATAAGTTAAACTTAAACTTAGCAAACCCAGTTACCTATGATTAGTGCACTTTGCCCGCCCCAACTTATGTTTAATACAAAACATAAAATAGTAATAAATAAGTCGATTTAAAACGATTGTAATAGCCACACTAGTTTTAGTTTTTTCTTGTTGACCACACCAGTGGATATTTTTTCCATTCACTCTTTTCAACTGTGCAATGAGCAGTCACATTTTGTTCTATAAAACTAAATTAAATTAAGTATAAAAATTCATTAGCCTTTTACTTAACACGGTTTATTAGCTAATTTCATTACCTAATAACTTATCTATCTTCAGATAATTGATTAAATGTGAATGTTTATTAACTGTATGAATTACCTATCTAAACCACACCTTTATGGGGCTAAAATTCAAACGACTCCATTAATTTTATTTTCAAAATAAAACTTGAGATCCCATTTCCCCTATAAAGAGTACTTTTATTACCAAGAAAACGCTTCTCTCGTTTTAAACCTCAATTGTTAGAAGAAGGTGTTCGTTTTAATCACTCAAAGTTGGCATATCAATTACAAAGTGCCAGATGTCCCAGGAACTCAAGTTTGTTCCACCGAGTTCTGGAAAATACGTGACCATAATGCTTCCAAAGTTCGCTCCTCTACAGAATTACGTAATTTCCTAACTCGGATAGTTTTATTCTGAGAGCTTCCTTTAGAATCTCGTTGTTTGGAAATGGGGGAGGTATCTTCGCACCTGATTTCGTGAGCTTTTTATTATGTATTTTTTTTTTAATTCATGTTAAATCTGTATCAGTGTTAATGCCAGAGTTTTGTACATTAGAAAATTATTTTATCTGCCATTTACCCTTTAACGCCTGACCAACGCGTTCGATTGTAAGACATAATATGAGTACAAAATTTCTCATAATTTCTTTTTATTTCGAATACTTTTTATTTCGAATCATACTTTTTGACTTGTTTGTGCTATCTTATCATCGAGGAATGTCCAACCACCGCATCAAAACTGCCGCGGGTAAATTCTAGTCTTTTATTAATCCTTATTACATTACATTACGTACTAATTAAGCAGACCTTTCTGTTGTCTTAGTCCTGTATAGATAGGGAAATTAGTTTAAATGTCACCAACTAAGTCTCACCTTTAACATAACCCTTAAAAGGTCGTCCAGATAAAAGTAATGTTAACGGACAACCTATTTAAATGTTGTTACATAACAAAAGCCAACAGTCGCGTGCTTAGGTGACATAACTAAGGCTCAAAGGTGAGCAAACTCAGACTACTGTATAAATACAAACGAAAACAATTTATGGTATTCTCATTTAATTGGCGATGTAGCTGTTATTCTAATTAGCACTGAGGAACGAGTCTGTTACGGAGATTTCAAGAACTAATTAACGGGCATCCAATTAGTCTGCACTGGAATATAAAAGAGTGAAGAACAGAAGGTTGAGTCCATAGAAGGGCGGACATGCACACACACTTTTTACGTAAGTGCGTTTACCCCGTTCATAGATGTTTCACATACAGCGACTGCAAGAACACTAAGGCCGAGACTTCACCAAAGCTGTGCGAGTCGATAGAATTGCGTTGCGGAGTGGAGCTGTGTCAATAACGCAATTCTATTGGTTGTTCAAAACACGTCTCGACCCCGCACAGCTCGATACAGCTTTGGTGGAGTCTCGGCCTAAGAGTCTAGTATTAGTCTGGCATAGTTTACCGTCTCCACCGTACAGTTATTTAAAATTTTATAAAGTTTCGTTGTTGAGGAATATTGAGACGTGCAGAAAAAGTGACAATTAATAACGAAGATCTTGTTTCAATTACAATTTCCAACATCGCCTGTTTTACTGTCATTTGGGACTTGACACTGTCACTGTTAATTTTACCACTCTATGCGTGTATGTGCTTATACTCCAACGCCCTTATTAATAAAACGAGAAGTAAAGTTACGCCAAAGTTAATCCTTAAAAATGTATGGTTAATCCGAAGATTATTCTGGTTGTAATTTTAGTCCAAGATTATTAATAAGGGGATAAGGGAGCTTACCCAATGCGCGATGCGAAGGTTGATTTTCACTTGTAGTTGGAATCGGTCGATTCGCGTCTCATCGCCTCATGGGTAAAGTCCCTTATTATTGACCTGTCCTTCTGTTTCTATTCACTTTGTGACAGCCGTTAGGAACGTCTAAGTAATTAGGACCGTTTCCGAATGGAACGTATCGGCCAAAAATGTTTTTAATGAAGTAAAATCTTCTTTTTCGTTGATGATGTCTTTAGTGTCTTTTAACGTTTTTATTTCTTCGTTTAATTTGGTTATTATAGGGAACGAAATGAAATGAAGACTGGGACTTAAAGTATTATTGAAATTGGTGTGGTTTGTGAAACGTATTTTTAGAGCTTCAAATTAATGTTATGATCAACATTTTTCTAAGGAAAAAACATCCAAATGTTTTATACCAATAAAGAAAGACAATAATGGCAGTACTGCTATAGAAAAGTAACAAAAGAATAAACCCTAGACGAATGGCACGAGTTATCTATGAAAAATGAATCGTCGATCCTCGTAATCCTACGGATGACAAAGCCATTTATTAGAGATTTTTCTAGAAACATTCATACAAACAAATGAAAAACGTAAATGCAGAAAAACTGTTCGAAATCCTTTTCTCTCTTTGTGTGAATAATAAAAGCTCTTTCAAAGAACTCGGCACACATACGAAGCCTAATCAATATGTACAACTAAATGAGACGGTGAAAATGGTTCCAAGATAATTCTAGCGGAGTCTATTTGCGCCGAAATTAACTAAGAACTCAATTCAGGAGTTCGGAATCTTTCAAAATGTAACGTAATAGACCAAGGTCTACCCTCTTTAGACAAAGAGCTATTGTATAAGGATCTTTTCAGAACAACCCTGTTGGTATAAGGAATGTTTAATTGATTATTGTAATTGTATTTTCAAAAATATTAATTTCGTTATTGTGATTGAAGGACGATGCCACATTGTTTGAGACGCCCTGAATCGGTCCGAATTTCTAAAGCGTTTAAGATTCATAATAATCAATTTAGTTGATTTGTTTGTGTTTGTGAATTAGTATTGTTATAAATGTAGGTTAAAAGGTCAATATAAAGCTCTCTCCGTTTATTTTAATGTGAAGTTTTTTTTTTTTTTCTCTTTGAACAAAATTAATCAAAGTTTTCTATCAGACAGATCCGAAAAATTATTGCTGTAATTCCGTCACAGTCATACAAAATGCTAATTAATGCACCATACCCAAACTAGCTTTGCACCATGACGACATTCTGAGACAATAGACGATCGTATCAGCCAGTTGGCGCTCGAGCAATAGAAATATTTAGATCCACTGAAACTGACACTGGACTAGAAACCCAGATCCGAAGTTGTACCCTAAATTGTGAAGAATCTGATTCATTTGTCACTTTGTTTGGATTGTCACCATTCATTAGAATACAAAAATATAACATAGTACTGGTATATCTATAAAATAGCAAGTGTACCTAAGACTCGATGGGATTGGATCCCCCAAGGATGTATCTCAGGTCCTAATGTGATCAATAAAAACTCTAAAGCCCGTATTACAGAACGAAACTCAAGCACTGATCTCTATTTAAATCTAGATTTTAACCAATCAAATGCTTTGAATCTAGTTTTAAGTAATACTTGAAACTAGATTTATTTTGTGTTTATCGAGTGACGTTCTGTAATACGGGCTTAAGATTTAACCTTCCTATACCCGCGCCAATTTTTGTGACACGTATACCCGCGTACGGTCTCACAGACCGAAAGTTTGGAACCCCGTTTCTCATGATTTTCCTAAGAAAACCTATGTAAATAAGGTTTGACCTAAAAAGTAAAGAATATAATGAAACAAAATATATCGTGCAACCACTTTATTGTTAACTAGTGTTTGCCCGCGGCTTCGCTTGCGTTATTTTAGAATTTGAGAAACAATAGGGATCGTGTGGCGCCATCTGCAATATGAACGTAATTGTTTTCTCGGCAACAGCTCTCTTCTGTTATTCGGGATGTAAGATACCTTTCAATATTTTTAAGTATTAAATACATTAACGCATGCGTAGCGAATTTTAAAGATTTACTTAGGAAAGGAAAAATTCGATCCGCGGGCAGGATTCGAACCTACGACCTTCGGATTCAGTACATCCGACTCTCATTTCCAACCAAGCTACCGAGGATCTTACCTGCCGCGGCGAATTCTTCCTTCCATTTCTAACGTCTCATGGTGACGTTCAGCGCCATCTATTGTAGAGTATTAGAACTACTACAACCAACATGTGTCGGATGTACTGAATCCGAAGTTCGTAGGTTCGAATCCTGCCCGCGGATCGTATTTTTGCTTTCCTAAGTAAATCTTTGAAATTCGCTACGCATGCGTTAATGCGTTTAATATTTTAAAATATTAAGTATGGTTGACGTCATCTGTTACAACATTGTTTTAACTGTAATGTTAACATGTTGGTTGTAGTAGTTGAGATTTTTTTCTAATCCTTAAAATTCCACACCTCAAAACAATTACAATTTAAAAAAATATCCAACTTACTACCTACAATTTAAATCAGTGTAGATTTATATCCTAGAGAACTATAGAAAAAAAATAGTAATTATTTAAAGTCGCGAATAATATTGAAACAAAAGTATGCACATTTTTTTTTAATTATTTGACACTCTCAGGACAAATAAAAAAAAAACTCAAAAAGAAAATAAAACTGCGAGATTTGATCCAGAGACCCCTTGCACGAAAGTCAAGAAGGTTACCGACCGGACTGGCTAGTACGCTGACAGTGATTTTCAAATAGCGGTTCTTGTACAAATGTCAACAATGACTGAAAATCAAAATATTATAAAATTGCTAATCCCCCAAAGGTAATAGCGTAACTATACATATCCTATTAATAGAAGAACAGTTTAAGGAATATTTGAGGAAAAATTGACTAAATAATATCCAGTGGTTTAGCTTCCAACTATCAACAAACATCTAAAAACAACAAAATTCAAAATTGCTTATCTCCCAGGATAAATAGCGTAATAATACATAGCATATTAACAGAAGCATATTATTAGGAATATTTGAGGAAAATTTGATCGACAACTTTACAGTAGTTTCGGAGATAGATCAAATCAAAAAAACATAAAAAATTTCGAAAAAAAATAAAAGTTGATCTAGCATCAGAATCGATCCCTTATCTCGAAAAAAATACAAAAAGAAAAAAATATTCAATGTACAGGAATGACATCTCTACGATTTTATTATATGTAAAGATTATTTAACAGACTATCAGACTTATACAAAACAGTCTTCAAAGTACGGAGTTTTTTCTCAGGTACCACAAAAACAGAACTAAAAAATTTTTTTTCTTCTAATCAACATAAATTATCTTTTACATTTTAAAGAAGGCTTAACATACTAATAAAAAACACAGGTTGACATAGTGTTCTGTTTCAGCATAACAATCAGGACATACCTAAATCTCTGGATCTTCCTCTCAGCCAAAATTTCGATCTCGTCTTCTTCATCGTCTTCTTGCCCTGTGTGATATGTTTCTCCTTGTGTCTCAATCGCGTCTTCCACCTCACTGTCATTTTCGTCTTCGTCATCAGTGTCAGAACTGTCTTCTTCCAACAGTGGTCGGATTCTAGGATTCGCTCTTTATCCATTCTAGCGCAGCATACAATCGGTAAAGTAATAAAATTGATACCAATATACATACACAATTTCATGCACAATTGGCCAATACAAAAAAAAAAACAGAAAAACACTATAAATAATAATTTTATACTTACACAAAAAATTACACATATACCCGCGTCGGTCTCACGGACCGATTAGCGTCAAATACGCGTACATGGACGTTCTCCACAAACGTGTGGCTAGCACGGGCATGAAGTTGACTACAAATCTGGCAGCTAGCAAGAGATTCGACTCGCTAGAGAAATAATTTCGAATAATAAATTCTAAAAATCATTCCGTCGGTCTCACAGACCAACGCGCGGGTATAGGAAGGTTAATGCAATTAAATTGTAAAGATCATCCAAATTACGAGTTGTAAGTTGCTAATACAAGAAAATGCGTCAGTTTCTGATGATTTTCATCATCACTGCTCTCATAACCAACGAAGAAATTTTAGTGATCTTCCATGCACTGATCTAACAGGCCGCGCCTAATCAAAAGAAGCAGTGACTGATAATGCTTACGTAGTCGTGAAGATCTTTAAATATTGATAATGACATATCTCCACACTTCGTTATCTAAAGCTTCGTGCTTAAAGCACATTCTCTGATCGAAAATTTCAAAACATGTCCACCTATCTAAGTAACATGATTTATAAAGACTAATGCGGCGTTAGTGACCGTTGCAGAATCCCGATAACCCCTCCATTCGCAATACCCACTTCGATCGTTCATGTTTTATTGTCTTAAGTTGATGTATGGCCTGCCATAGGTTCGCGGCGACAATTCTGACTGGCCCCTTCGTGCACACGTTCGGTACCAATACATCATGATGTTCTGTGTCAATATATCACAGTGCTTAGTTCATTGCAATTTCTGTCTATTGTCTGTCGAGCGTTTCGTTGTAAACCTCGATTGCGAATAGAATCATTATTAATTTCAAGCTTTGATAGAATTTACTGGTGAACTGTTAGGATGGCTTTGTAAGTATTTGTCTGAACGTAATTTCGAATGAATGCTTTGAGAAGAAATAAATATGAAAACGTCTTAGACAGGCTATTTAATTGGTGTACTTCAAAGTCTTTAGACTCATTTCTCTGTCTAGAATTGTTAATTATGATGTATAATTTAACCAGTGCTAATAACATGCTGAATCATAATGGCTAGGATCTGAAAGCTAAACATAATAAGCAGATCATATACCATCCGTAATCAATATTTCTCTCTGAATAAGCGTAAAACTGCCCAATAACCTTTTACGGTACAGCAACCTAGATATAAAGAGTCAATTTAAAATAGTGCACCCGTCTCTATAACACGATTACGGTCATAATATCGTAATTCATCTCATAAACTCAGCCAGTTGTGCTGTTTTTATTACAAAACAAAACTTTATAGGCTAACCGGGTAAACATAAATACTGTAATTTTTATCAGATTAAATTCTTTAACTGACCATGTTGTATGCACTGGTCGGTTTGCATTAAAATGTTTACTAAAAATAGTTTTATTAATATTACTAGTAAGCTATTATACTGGGCCATTAGCGTCTGATCTTATCACAGGAAGATATGCGGACCTTATGATTTATTATCTTTTAATTGCGTTACATCATTTACGGATGCCTTTGCTGGCGGTACAAAAAAGGAATGAGCTTTAACTTTTGAACTAGTGGTCAACTAAAAATGGATCAGGTAATTTCTTTCTGTGATTGCATCGCAAACATGTGTGCCGCATGCTGCATGAATGTTAGTAAAATGAATGCGAAGCTACGAAAAACTGCCCAGTAAGTAGTTCGCAGCTTCGCAATTCCGTTCAAATTTGGGTAGACTGTTTTTTATAAACAACTGGTAAAAGACAGAATTATATAGAAAATCTTAAATATAGACTATTTCGTCTACAAGTAATTGATAATAACAAAAACACAATGTCAGTTGATCAGTATCATTTAAGCAAAAGGTGAAAGGTGTGTCATGACGAAGATTCGATTAAAGAAGACAGTAACTAGCATTGATAGTGACGTTGATATTTTTGATTTTTGAAACGTGCAGAAACCAATTCAAAACATTGAAAATTATAAACTGGGAAATGAATTGAATTTGAGTAAAGGGCATATAAAAGACATTGCAAGAAATCAGAACATAACAATAACAAGGTAAGAGTTACAAGACGCGTGGGCACAAATACAGTTGACATTTTGTCATGAACCCACAAACCCTTCAACACCAAATACGGCACCAACAGTTTCTAGCAACCAGTAAAAGGGAATTCCAAATGAGATTAGAAGATTTACAACAGTGTGTAAAGTCTTGCGGATTCTAAGAATTGATAAATTGGTGTCAGCTGCGTTTGCGCAGAATTTCTCCAAAACTGCCTGGCAAAGAGAAAGACATGACTTTAAAGGACAGTGACAATATTAATGGATATTGTAACGCTCCAGTAAAAATGGCTGTGAATTAAATTAAGCGTAAGATTTATGTTCGCAGCAAGTGTGAGAGAAAATAAAACAGAAAGGCAGGACTTAAAGCCACCTTTACATTTTGCTAAACTTAATGCCCTTATTTACAATGTAGAAGTTAAGATGAGCTAGACTGTCTAGACATTTTAGCGCTCTGAATTTTCGTGTAAGATAATAAAGTTTAGATTTAGAAAAGCAAATACTAATAAAACTATCCATGCATAAACGATGTTCCATCAACATTTACTGCGAATGAAACCTTAACAACTAACTCATTCAATATGTACTTTGAACTTGAACACACAAAATTCATTATGCAAGTCTACGTGAACATTCAAAATTAAACCACGACTCGTCAAGACTTCAATTCAGAATAGCAAAGTTGAACAACTCAGCACATTCGCCCGAATATTTCAACAGTAAACACATAAATCTAGAAGATATTGCAACCAACTTTTACAAAAGGGCAAAACAGAACTATTTATGGACACATCTTTCATCTCAACTAGAGTTGAAGTGTCTTTTGAAATCGCACCTAATTGGTGTGCCCTGTCTGCGCGCGAAACGACTGCAATTTATTTTCATACTCTATGATTCAAGTGTGATTCATTTAGTACTATTGACTCCACGAGGGTAGAGTAAAACAAAAGGTTCGTGTACTGAACATTTCCATTTTCTTAAAATGGAAATCAGTTAAGTTGTGTTACAAATCAGTGTCGTTACTGAACTTTGTTATTGTAAATTGTTTTCAGATTTTGGTGTTGTTTTCTGTTACACGGTTGTTTTAGAATTATATTCATGAGTAAGTATTGCGTTGCTATTTGCTCTTTGTAAGAAAATTAGTATAGTTACTGTTAGTGTGGTCGTAACCAGCGTGTAATGAGCTTGTTCAGCATTGCTTAAATCTCTCAATGCTTACTCCACATTTCAGCTTCGAACTTCAACATTAAGCAATGTCCCTTTGTAAAATGAACGGCTATGCTGTGAAATACGCTGAGCTTATTCAATCTATTATGAAATAATAATATAGTTATAGATAATATAATTTTTATTTAAAGAATAATAATATTATATTATCTATAACTAACAAGTTATCCTTTTTGCACGTATTTTTACTGTTATCGATAGATTAAAACGTCATGTAGAAACTGTCCCAAACTTTGTCAAAAAAACCAAACATACGTAAGCTAACATTTTTCATGCTAATTGTACACTTTTCCAAAGTGATTTCGAAAAAGTGTACAATCAGCAAGAAAATAGTTACCATTGTGTCACCCTATGTCTAAGATATTCTTTATACTTGTAATTTTAATGTGCATAATAAAGTGTATTCTATCTATCTATTCTAAAACTAACTACCTTATCTCAAATTCAACCCTGAAATTAATATTGTGATTCCAAAAAAGTATCTTAGTGCAAGCTTAACAAATGCGTTTACACTTCAAGAATGCTAGCACTAGAGTATATGTAGATACATATACATAAGTAGGGGAGGAGATACATACATAGGGTACTTTCAGTACTGAATAAAATCTAGGTAGTTGTGTAGACGTTGCCACTTCCTTCCGAAGTAATCCCTTAGTGCAGCCCCTACAGCGAGTGATGGAGTGTTTTCTGAAAGTAGTTGATGTTGCTTTCTTCTCGTCATGAGTGAATAATCTTCTCCTACGTTTTACTATGACACAAGGTATAAGTAACCTAACCTACCAACCATATTTATTGGCATTTTTTACAAAGTAATAACTTAAATTTAAATATTTAAAAATATTATTTATTTCAATATCAAACTTATATAGGTACTTTTAGTTATTTTTGCATAAAACTTGAACATAGGAAATAGCGGGCGAGCGAAGCTTCAGTGCGAAATTTACAAAATACGTTCTGAATGAACACACATACCCTGTCTTGTTAGGTACATTTTTACAAACTAAGAAGTACATTTTTTTACCAATTTTAGAGAAAAGGCATTAATCGCTACAGTTATCTGCTAAAATGTAATATTTTTTGCTGTGGACGATCCGAATAAATGAAAAATTATCTAAAATGAAATAGATTAGACCTAACTATAATTAATGCTGTAACGTCACATTAAACTAAGCCACAACTGTCACACAAAACAAAATTAATACCCACGTAATTGTAAACATCAAAATCATAGGGGAAACCACAGACGTCAGATTCTGCCTCCACCAGCACAAAATTCAGAGACCCTTTGTGACATAACCATTGTTTTCACTTAATTTATAATATGTCACAGTATTCCGTATGAAAGACAGGTAATTTCATGTGTCGCTATTATTCTGGAACAATAGGGGTGTGTGCATGACAGTCCATTAGGGCGGCCCATCATACCGACAATAGAAGGTCTATCTATATCACTTTATTAATGATTAATATCGAAAACATTGATAGTGTTGGGTTTCGGTATTAATTGTTTGGGCCATTTGTCTTTTGGTGGTGCTGTAACGTTTATTGTTTCGGTTTGTAATTGTGTTTTATTATTGGGTATTGTGGGAGCTGCCAGCCTTTTTTGTGGCCACATCTCTTTGTATGTTCGACAGTGTATTGCGCTTTTTCATTAAATTACATATTTCATTTTTTGTAGAAGAATGAAGAGGGAAAGCAATGGAGCGTGAAGAGGAGTGGTGGCCCAGTGCATGGTATCGGTCCCGACTTACGAGTTGTAGGTTGTAGGTCGTACCTACACATTACTTTGTGTAATTTATTTCATCACCACTGCTCTTAAAACGATGAAGGAAAACATCGTGAGGAAACCGGCACGTATGTGACATCTACCAACCTGCACTGGGCCCGCGTGGTGGATTATGGCCCATTCTTCTCAGAGAGCGGAGGCCTGTGTCTCAGCTGTGGGAACTTAATAGGCTGATGATGATGATGATTTCATTTTCTCCATGAAAATTCATAAATCATCAAATAACCAATGGACGGGTTGGGTGAAGGATGATAATTATAACTGGAAAGGTGACTGCTGAAATTACAAGTAATTGTAAAATGTGGAAAAAGAAGCAATTTTGACTCATTTGAACTCAATTAGAATTAAAATGATGATAATAGTGAATCATAATCGGTATAATTATGTGATTACTACGGGGACAGCAGAACTTAATTAAAATAATAAATTATGTTTCCGCTGTCCTATTGACCCCTCCACATTACGGGGACAAAAGAACATGAAAAAAAAATAATATAAAATGATTCCCAGTGTCCCCATCGATGCGGTGAGAGTAATGTATAACATTATAAAATAAATGAGATGGCGGGATAAGCTGGACTCATTTTTTAGGGATTGGCCTACAATTGCATTGGATCGCGAAAAGTGGAAGGAGGGAAGGGAGGCCTTTGCCCTGCAGTTTGACGACACGGGCTTATAATAAAAATTATTATAAAATAACCCCAAATTATTTATTTAGTGGTACTCAAAACTTTTCTAGACTGTTACCAAAATTAACTAAAACCCCTTTGCAGAATAGGATCATGTTCTTGAATGATGAATGGATTAAATAGTCCAAATTGGTACGGATCGAGTGTGATCACGCATTAATAAGGTATGCTCAAATCTAATCATGTGAGTAAATTACTGCGGTTTGAGTTAAGAGAACGATTCGGAAACTATTTGCTTTGTCTTTTAGAAATTCCTAAATAGAGCTTTTGACTACTTTACTCGCTGACGGCTTTTTTCGCGTATAACTCGAAATTGATCCCTCGGGGACGTATTGTAAGATAAAAGGCCGCATATGTGAGATTTCAGACTTTAAATTATCTTTGAGCCAAACAGAGATATCTGTTCAGGCGTTCTAAAGTCATTACTTTAGAACGCCTGAACAGATTATTGGCTATTTATTGGCACTCCATTGAGTACCAATAAATATCCAACCAAACATCTAAACTTTCATATTTTCATTTATGTACTCAAATAAAACAATGGACTTTGAACTCTGCTAAATCCTTTTAATTTCTGTCTCTTTTTGTGCACGGCTAATAATATATGTTTATGTTTAGACTAGTGTCGCAACGGAAAAATATCAGCTCGTAGCTTGAATTCAATATCCTATCGTGTGTACTATTCTTTATTGCGAAAAGAAAGAAGTAAAACACACTAAGCAATACCTTTTCATACTAATGTAGAAATATGTGAGTTTCAAACCTTTCAACATAAGCCTCTCTAAGTAATGGATAGGCGTTCACGGTCCAATTGAAATCTATAGAATAAAATCTATTCAAATCCGACACTATCCAAAACGGGAAACAAATAAGATTTACTTAGAAAACATGTTCTTTACATATAGATGTTAGTATAGCACGCAACCTCTCTTGAGGGATTGAAGAAAATACTAAACCAAAAAGGCGTAAGTGCTAGACAAAAAAGACTTATTTACGTCTTATGATAAGATAGTTTACTACTAAAAAAACATTACTATCTAATTAAGATTCATAAAACTAAAAACGTGTTATGCACCAATACTAAAAAAAACAAAAGGAAATTTTATACGATGTGTTAAAGTTCAAAATTGCTTTCTCATCCAGAATGCCTGAAGTTGACGTACGCCCTTTTAAACTAGATAGTCCGAATAGTGCTGTTACAATTGAAACACAGTGACGCGACGGGAGTTACAAAGGAACATTGATTTACATCTCAATCTAAAGCTTTCTTAGAATTTTTGCGTGTGTTTTATATCCCTAATTCGGTTTATGCACAGTGTTACTAGAAAATGTATAAGAATATTGATAGTGCGTTGTAAGCATTCCATGGTAACATGTTTATCAATTGATTGATCTGTTACCACCACAACTGCTTCTAAGAAATCGTTGTGGGAACATTTATCGGTAAATATAATTGATTAATTTAATGTTCCCGTTTTAGGCCCATTTAAAGAGAATAAGCTTTTTCAATAAGCTCTAACTTTATTATGTTGTTTATTATGCACTGGCGATTCACGTTTACTTTATACAGTCTAAAACTTATGATAGGATAAAATAACTAATATTACATTATAGAATTACTGATTTTACTATCGTTTAAAAGTATTATTTTATTCCACACAATATTACATTTTAATTATATAACCATCTTTCTCACTCAGCAGAACAAAAATAGCACACATTGATCACAAATTAAACACAAGACAGTCTAAGAACAGCCATAAAATAAAAACAAAAAAACTTTAATAAAAGATGATCTAAAGTGGGCTTCAGACCATATTACTCACACACTTTAATCATAAATCTAAATGTGCACTCGCCAATCACGCAGGCACTTTGCAGCTGCCTTTAATTTGTCTCGACATTTCACACTGCAAACGTACAGTGTACTCTTTGTAAAGACCCCTACAGATCTAATCGGGAATCGCTGCGTAAAAAGATCAAATCAGTTTATGCCTGCTTGTGAACACAGATGGTTGTAGTCTGGAATTTGTTTTTCTTTTAGTTAGATTTACTTAGAAGTGCTTATAATGGACTTTGTGTACCATTTGCAGAATATAAATCATGATGCAAAAGGAAAGATACATTGTTCTGTAGCGGGTTGACAGCAGCATATTTGGATTACGATTAGGATCAGAGCAAAAATGTATTTTTAAACAATACGAATTTTTACAGTAGCTTTGTATCACGTCAACTTTTCTGCCATTTATTTTGCAAAAAATAGATCCGAATGAGGGTTTCAAGTCGCTATATTTTTGTTGCTGTGAATTTGTTTGGTTTCTCAATAACGAAAATTGTTTGATTCGTCACTAGAGAACTGGCGAAGCATTCACATAAAACATGATGTTTGAGGAAGAATAAATAGAAGATTAATACTTCATACTCATATATTAAGAAAAGAAAGAATTGGAGAGTAATAAGGCTTTCATCATGCGAATAGTTCAAGTGGAAACGCAGCGTTTGTCTAGCGACTAACTAAACCATTTTACACATTCCTTTACAATTTCTATGTGGCGTCTCTCCTCCATGCTTGCTCCTTTTGCTAATCAACAAGTGTGGATTGTTCCCTTGAGGATATTCCATTGAGTCAATTATTTAAAGCAAGAACACTCATTGTTTATGGAGATTAAAATAAATGTGCATGCGGATTTAGATGTTTAATTAGCATGTAGATAGATTGATGTAGATCATTAATTACTACGGTAAATGCAACGATGCGATCTTTAGCGAGACGTTGAACTGTTTGAAAGTTCAAATAGGACGGACACACCTGGCGTATGTACGGATTTAAGATGTAATTATTCATCCACTCACTTCTGTAGTTAGGGGCATCGAGATGCTTTACAAACTATTCAACAAATTCGTTTATCATAACATATAATATTAGCAGAGGTATCATCAACATCATCATCAGCCTATAATGTTCCCACTGCTGGGACACAGGCCTCCTCTCTGTGAGAGGGATCGGGCCATAATCCACCACGCGGGCCCTGTGCGGATTGGTGGATGTCACATGTCTTCGAATTTTTGGTTCTAGGACATGCCGGTTTCCTCACGATGTTTCCTTCACCGTTTTGAGAGCAGTGGTGTTGAAATAAATTACACAAAGTAATGCACCTGGCGGGGTTCGAAACCACGACCTAGCTCGTAAGTCGGGGCCGATACCACTGGGCCACCACTGCTCATGTCGAGGTCAGCAGAGGTATATTAAAGATGTAACATATCCTACGAGTGCCCGTTGACCATATACCTATAGTCGACTGTTAGTGTTCACGCGCACTTCAAAGAGCTGTCAGCAATCTGAGGGAACCCCCCTTAGAGGCCCAAAGCCTGCCGGTGTCGCGGGAATGGCTCATCAGGTAACCGTGACCCTGGAACGTAAAGGACTATTGAATGATCACCGTGGATTTTAGTCAGTACAAATCTGACACTCCCTGACTCCCCCGCCCCAAACTGGGGAGGATCGACTCATTTGATGATTTTATCACGATGTAATCTGTCACGTCTTCTTTTCACAAGCTTATTCAATTTTTCCCATGAAATTAAAGATGTATGTTATATCAGTGAGTGACTGCCTGAATAACTGTTTTTCCAGCAAATTGCTAAAACTGTACTGAAATTAGATAGAACCGGAAAGATTTGTACTTCTGAGAATCGCAACCCATCTGAAGTCAAATCTTGATTGAAGCTTACACTAATTGCTTCACAAGCAACATTGAGTCCTATATAAAACGGAAACTAAGTAAATATTTACAAAATCGTTTGAAACATTTTGTTTGGTAACGATACATGAATGACGAGTAAATGATAGCCGCTAATCAAAGTTTGTTTAAAGCTGAATACGTTATTTGTTTAGTTTGTGATCATGTACAATTTAAACAACTCCATGTAGACATGTTTATAGTTTATGGTGCAATTCAATGCATTTAAAATGGTTTTATGTATAAGAAATGAACATGGAAAAGTTAGATTATAAAAAATAGCTGTTGCCAGCGGCTTCACCCGCTACAACTCGAAAATTATCTCACGGGAACATAAAATCGGGATAAAAACTATCCTATATGTTAATCCAGGTTATATAGCCAAATCCGTTCGGTGATTTTTGCGTGAAAGAGTAACAAACATCCATACATCCATACTTACAAACTTTCGCCTTTATAATAGTAGTAGGATGTCCAGACCAGATTCAGTGTTCAAAACAAAACTTGAAGTCACATTTTTATAAATGTGTGAGTGAGCGCCAGTGGTGTAGCAAGCCCGAATCTAAAAGGGGACAAGGCGCATTAAATTTGAATTAATTAATACTTAATAATTTTTGGGGGGAAGGGGAAAATTAAAAAAAAAAAATGAAAAGTGCTTCGTGTGACATATCAAATAAAAGGTCTTGTTGAGAAAAACTTTTTTATTTTGTAATTTTAAAATAAATAGTTTATTCAAGATAATAGACGAAAATTGACCATTCCCCGCCTCCTTATCTCCGAAACAACTGAACCTAAAATTTTGAAAAAATACAGAAAGTTTTCTACTTATAGATTATAGGGAAACCTATAATTAGTCCATGATATTAAAATAACATAGTAAATCACTCAATATTGTGCGTACCAATCTTGAATTATTCGTAAAGTCATATTTAAAACAAACGTGATAGGTAACATCGTAGGAAACTCCCTTCAAAATATTTCCCAAACGTAATTATGTATAACACTATTTTATTTTTATACTTGCGTATCCTGCTAATAGATATGAGTTTTTATAGAAATCAGTTCAGTCACTTAAAAACATATTTTTTTTTTTTAGGTGGTAATATCATCAAATGAATCCTCCCGCCCTGGGTGGGGCGGAAGGGACTGTCAGACTCTAACTGTCTAAAATCCACCCGTGTTCCTTCCTATGCACTTTACGTTCCGGGGCCACGGTAACCTGGGTTAAGAAAAAACCCGCGACCCCAGCAGGCATTTGGCGCGAAACACGACGCGCCACCGACCCGGGCTTGGTCCTTGGGAGGGCAAGCCCGCTCCGCCGCTGTGCCCTCTGCTGATCAGAGGGACACGCGTTGGAGCAACCACACGACAGGCTATTCGCATACGGGCAAAGAGACCACTTAGGCACACTGTGCCTAAGGAAGAGTTTTTGCCCGCATCCCAGGGTGCACCGGCACGAAAAACTGGTCTTCCCCCCGGACGTATCCGAGAGGGAACTCCAGTCCACGGGCGCACGTGGAGGTTTCCTGTCATAGCACCCCGTCACTTAAAAACATGGGGACTTGATTCGAATGAACTATCAATCATCATACGCGCTCTTAAGAATCAGTATCATCTGCATTATCCTGTAATCATACAACCTCAAACCACCCTCCAAATAACATACAATACAAAAGTCTAAAATGCATAATATTGATATGCATTCACAGCTCCACGATTTGCACCCACTTAGCTTATAATTACAGATGTAACACCCAGCCAACAATGGGTTCAGTTGAGCCACATGACAATCTGCAGGGCGATGACCTACGGAACGTAGGTGGTAATGCGTTACGAATTACCGGTGGGTAAATTATGAGGCGCCGACTAATGATTCTGTGTTTATGTGGTAAATATCGAGAAAGGTAATTGGGATAGCTTCGTGATACCACTTAATAAATTATTAAATGTTTAAATTGTCGGGTTGAATAGTTTATTTATTTAAATTCGGGGATAAAGGGATTACTTTTTAATGATAAGAATTAAAATAAAATAAAATATTACAATACTAGGTTGCCAAAACAGCTCTTTTTATAATAATTTGCAAAGGCTGGATTAAAGGAATATCTTAACCTAAAATACCTAAAATTTAAACAAGTCATATTCAAAAACATTTACATAATTTTGATTTCAAAGAAAAATTGTAAGGAATCAATCATCAATCCATACATTGAAAACATCATCATCATCTTCCTGCCCCCCATTTTACTTGGGATCGGCGACGTCACAGCATCATTCACTCCTTTTTCATTCATATCGTCATTTCTTACGCCATTCCATCTTTTCTTTGGCCTTCCTCTTCCTCTACATCCATCTACATTTATACAATGAAAACATTAAAATGCTTATTCGCAAAACCTAATCTGTCAAATTTTACCAATTAAATAACCTTCCACGATTATAATAAGGTTGAAAATCTATTAATATTTGACAGATTGCGGTTGGTTGATGTGCTATCTGTACATACAGCTGCATTAATTATTTACAATTCTCCAAGGTGTTTTAATACTATCTCACCCATTTACCCTAGATATCCTTACCCAAGTAATACAGCTGTCTGTACTTCAAACACCAAAATAATACATCGAAAATTAGCTATGATACTAGCACCTGCTCAAATATTGGGTGAGACAACATTAATACGTGATTCTATGTGGTCCACTACGACCAATATTGGTTGAGCCTTTGCGCATTAGAAATCATTGAGAGAAATTTATCGTGAGTCCTTGTTTTGGTTGCAAACCGTGCTCATGTGTTAGAGAGGTAGATTTAAGGACATCTGTATGCGTATATTAGAATTTGTGTGCATTTTTGACTGATTCAGGACTTTAGAAAGTTAGAAAAATATGCCTAAATTAATATCGACGTTATTCGCAGTGGTTATAACGAACTTTTTACTGCATCTCTTATAGATTACAATCATACAATTATTATGTAACTAGTGTTTGCCCGCGGCTTCGCTTGCGTTATTTTAGAATTTGAGAAACAATACGGATCGTGTGGCGCCATCTGGAATATGAACGTAATTGTTTTCTCGGAAACAGCTCTCTTCTGTTATTCGGGATGTAAGATACCTTATATCCGTGTCTATACTCCTGAAAACGTATATGCTAAATTTTGGGACGATCGATTCAGTAGGTAGTAATGCGTGAAAAGGTAAAAAACAAACATACTTGCATTTTTATTATTAGTTTAGATCAATAATGTTATATCTAGGTACATAGTTTGCATAGGAAACGTCCTTATTTGAGCGACATTAATTTTAAAGAACCGTGTTTATTTTAAACATTAGACTATCATTTTTGGGTTGATTTACAGTATTGCTGCAAATTGAACGTACGATAGCATTGCTCTTCTCCCTTGCATTCCGCGTGATACCTAAAAAATAACTAATTATCTGACTCGATGAGTACCTACAACTTGTTGCCGTTTAAAACAGAATCTATGCACTGGTTTGAACGGATACATATTTGAATATCGAAGATAAAAATATCTACGCTTAAAATATCTATGATGTGAACGGATACATTTGAATATCGAAAATAAAAAAACGCTTAAATCGATGTTAGAATATCGTTAATCAAATTAAAATATCGATAGTAATAAAATGTTACATCTACGCTTAAAACGTCGAAGATTAAAATGTCGAGTGACTTTTAAATGTCGAATGATTCAAAATATCGAAAGACGTTATGTCGAAATTCAAAATATCGACGTTTAATACATCGCAGTTCATAATATCTAATTTCAATATGTACAACATGTAATATCTACGTTAAAAATACCTACTAGTTGAAATATCCACCTACCAAAGTAAGTCGACGGAGCCCCGCTTTGCGGGGCTCCTATTTCTGTTTGCAAGGTTTAAAGTAACCTAACACGAAGAAGATGGCGGGGTCTTTCAGACCCCGCCACCCTCTTCGAACCTAACCTGTCCGAGTCGGGGTGCCCCAAGTCCCGAGCTCGCTTCGCTCGCTCTGGCGTCCTCAGTCAAATTACTGATTACTACCCAACAAGGTAGCTGGACGGACTTCGGAAGCAAGAGCGAGCGAAGCGAGCTCGGAACTTGGGGCACCCCGACTCGGACAGGTTAGGTTCGAAGAGGATGGCGGGGTCTGAAAGACCCCGCCATCCTCTTCGTGTTAGGTTACTTTAAACCTTGCAAACAGAAATAGGAGCCCCGCGAAGCGGGGCTCCGTCGACTTACCTTGTCAGGTTTGATATTTCGGACATTTGATAATATCTGTACTTCGATATTTAGGACATTAGATAATCTGTATTTCGATATTTAGATCTTTCGATGTAACTTTTGTAGATATTTAGATTTTAGATATATTGGACGTAGATCATTTAATCATTCGATATTTTAAACTTTCGATATTTTAATTTTCGATTTTATCGTCGTTCGATATTTTCATTTTCGATATTTTGAACATCGATATTTTAAGCGTAGATATTTTAATCTTCGATATTTAAATATGTACCCGTTTGAACACCAATTCAAAACATAAATAAACACAATTTTTTCTAATCTTTAAAATTCCACACCTCAAACAATTACAATATAAAAAAAAATCCAACTTACTACCTACAATTTAAATCAGTGTAGATTTATATCCTAGAAAACTATTGAAAAAAAATAGTAATAATTTAAAATCGCGAATAATATTGAAATAATAGTATTCACATTTTTTTTAATTATTTGAAACTCTCAGGACAAATATAAGAAAACTCAAAAAGTGAAAAAAAGAAACAGCGAGATTTGATCCAGAGACCCTTGCACGAAAGTCAAGCAGGATACCAACCAGACTGGCTAACTTACGCTGACAGTGTTTTCAGATAGCGGTTCTTATACAAATGACAACAATGACTGAAAATCAACATATTATAAAATTGCTAATCCCCCAAAGGGAATAGCGTAATGATACATATCCTATTAATAAAAGAGCAGTTTAAGGAATATTTGGGGAAAAATTGACTAAATAATATCCAGTGGTTTAGCTTCCAACTAAAAACAAACAGATAATAACAACAAAATTTAAAATTGCTTATCTCCCAGGAAAAATAGCGTAATGATACATAGCCTATCAACAGAAGCATATTATTAGGAATATTTGAGGAAAATTTGATCGACAACTTTACAGTAGTTTAAGAGATAGATCAAATAAAAAAAACATAAAAAATTTCGAAAGAAAAAAAAAGTTGATTTGGCATCAGAATCGATCCCTTATCTCGAAAAAAATACAAAAAGAAAAAAATATTCAATGTACAGGAATGACAGCTCTACGATTTTATTATATGTAATAATAATAATAATAAAGATTATGAATATGATAGTCAGTATTGTTTTTATACAACTCCGAGAGTTGATACAAAACAATAAAGTGGACTGGAATCTTATCTAAATTAATTGCCCTGTAGTTATTTCTGGTTATTTTTTTTTACATTTTTTATTAATCACTTTTACATGCAAGGCTGACATAACTATTATATTATTAATGCAAAATCTGTTGGAAAGGGACTCCTTTACTTTACTATTATTAAAAAAAAAACTGTTAATGCCAAACAAGGGCTCATAAATTTCTGTCTTATGAGAGAGAGGAGGAGAACCAAAAAAAAAATAATTCTAACCTCAATGTTTGCATTTTAAAAATCGCAGTAAAGTATTCATAAAAGGAAGAGCGGGAATGTAAATATAAAGAAAGAAAACCTTATTCTAGATCACGCTAATAAACACGTTTATTTGCAGGATAATATTATTCTTAGCAACTCGCTTTGTTGAAATAATTTCAAGAAGAAAATTACACTCATATTAATCATGTGGTTATGAGAAATAAACTGTATTACACTTTGTTTTAAAGCTGCTTATTTCTTTGAAGTATTTGAGTAGGGTGTCCTAGATAAAATAATGTGTGGATATTTTTGCTAGCTAGCTGATTGTGCCGACATTTCTAAAATATACTAGTTTATAGTTCCTTGGTATCAGCTCACAATTTAGGACCCATTAATATTAGTAGTCATTTTTACCCGTGGTGCTAAGCAACTGGGCTTCTCCCACTTGTAATGTCCCTTTGTGCCTATTGGCCTTGTTTTGTTTTGTCTCCTGCTTGCATGGAGGGAAGTGGAAACATATTTTTCCTACTCCTCCACTATTCTTTTGTGATTAATTTCATTGCAGGATCCAAGACAGGTAAATTCATTCTCCGGGACACGTCGAGCTTCATTGTCTCGGCGCTTTTCTGGTGGTTGCCACTCTTGATTCTGGCTCTCAGGAGTTGCAGTGGTTTGGGAATCATGAAAAAAAATGTTTTACAAAGATGGTCAATTGTAAAAATGTTTCATACAATTTCTGTTCTTCAAAGTAAAGTGATAGATACTACTTTATTTTTTATCTAGAAACTGTATAACATGTTCTTAATATAAACAGACAAAAGTGTGGGTAGTTTTGTAACAATGCTTCTGTGAGAAAGCGCAAATTGCATGAAGCACTTCAAGTTGCCACCTATTAGAGATAATATAATTGTCCAGAAGTGGGCGGTGTATTGTTAGCATAGAGCAGTGTAGGTAGTTTATACCAAAAGTTATTTATGTATAGCGTAAGTCTAGAATGTTTAGAGGAATTAAACGCTTGTAGGCAAAACGACGGTTGGAATCCGGGGGTCGCAGATTTAAATCGTAGAGAAAGAGGAGGCAGGACGCCACGATGGAGTGGACAGCGTCCACCTCACGGTCCAGCCGCCGCGCCGCGGTACATGCCCACGACAACAGACGTCGCGACAACAGACGATTTCCGGCCGAAGCCGCCGTAAGATGCGGATGGCGACTATGGGTGACACGCCTTTCGATCATATGGACCTTGCCCGGTGCGACGGGCAGCGGGTCGTATTCCACACGCGCCTCATTGAGCTGTCAGTAAAATGACAGCAACCCCTCAAAGGGCCAAAGCCTGCCAGGGTCGAGGGACTGTCTCATCAGGTAACTGTGACCCTGGAACGTAAAGGGCTATTGAAGGATCATGGTGGAGATTTTAGTCAGTACAAGTCTGACAGGCCCTCTTGTCTCTCCATGGGCGGGAGGAGACATTTGATGATATTACCACGATAAAAACAGTTTTAAGTCCTGCTTGCAATCGAAGTTTTCTTTCCACAGAAAGTATTTGATAAAATCAGGATTTACTTTCTTTTTGAGATTTGTATCTCAGTAGTCTAACATCGCAAGACGATCTCCGGCCACCGTAGGCACGGGCATGCGGGCGGCGAGTAAAGGGCAACTCGCTTTTAGACCATGGACCATGCCCGGTTCGACGGCGCTTTGTGTTCCACGCGCGCCTCAAAGAGCGTCAGCATAATGGACTGGGCTCCCCTCTAGAGGACCAAAGCCTGCTGGGGTCGCGGGACTTATCTCATTACCGTGACACCGGAACATAAAGGGCTATTGAAGGACACCGTGGATTTTAGTCAGTACGAGTCTGACAGTCCCTCTCGTCCCTCCCTGGGCTCAGGAGTCATTTGAGGATTTTACCACGATAAAAAATGTTTCAAATCCTGCTTGCTATCGAAGTTTCTTTTCCACAGAAAGTATTTGATAAAATCAGGATTAACTTTATTTTTGAGATTTGTATCTCAGTAGTCTAACATTATACGTTACGTAAAGAAAGGAAGAATTTTCTCAAGAGTATTTGTATTGTTTTGTTTGTTTTTTATTGTGTAACGGGCTGGTATCCGCAACTCCACGTCATATGCGCGTATTTTGCGTGTAGAGTATTGCGCCAAACGAGTTTCACAAAAAAGTTTTATTACATTGTAGTGTAAACAATTACCATGATCAAACAACATTCCACATTTGAAAATACCTCGACCAATAAACGAAAGCATATCACTAATAAAACAAATGAATGATTTCAATGAAGACTGAAGGATCCATTTAAATTGGTCTTGATATTCTGATGTGCCCTCACAATGGAACGATTAAGTCTTAGAGCTATTGAGCCGTGGATTTCAAATCTCTTATTATGTTTCTGATACTGTTTCTTGTTTTATAAGTTCAATAACCTGAGTAATTACATAATTTTAATTTCAGAAGAACAAATGACGTCATTTTATAGAAGACTCCGTCAAGTTTTTAGCTTTAAATAATAGATTTTTCGAAATAATCCGTGATTTTAAGGTAGAAACGAGATGAGATTTACAAAAAAGAGGATCTGAAGTTAGTAAGTGAAAGAGCACAAGATGTCGATTATACATATTAATAAAAGTAAGAATACTTTTTATTCGATCAATTTGATATTTTAAACAATTTCAATACAAAAAATTGTCTTATGATGTAACCCAATATTCAAACTACGAGTAAATTCGTCTAAGACTGCCCCAATGCGCCCCATTGGCACGATTTTGTACCACCAAACCCCGACCGATTTTGAACTGTATTTTTGGAAAAATAAGTCTTAAAATCGATCAGGGTTCGGTGGCAAAAAAAAATCTCGGGGCTCGAGAGGATGTCTCATTACCTAATGAATAAAACACTTAAACGCAAGCTTTTACCTCAAGCGCACAAATAATTAAAATGCAACGCAACCTCATTGAAAAAACACATAAAAATTTGTAAAACAATGCAATTCCCTTCCTAAGGCAAAAACCCATCGACTTACATTATACTCTAAACCGCTACCACTTACCGTTGCCTTCCTAATTTACATCGTAATTAGTTGTAAATCACTCATAGGAAACTACACACGAATAACTGTTACTTTCCTTCTAAGCAAATGTCAGGAACGTGGTTCAGACTGAATTTCTAAGACTTACTTTGCGTTTAAAATAAACGTAGAGTAGGTGTACTGTCGCGAACGTAAATATGTATGCTTTTCAAGGTGCTAAAGTGATTTGTTCATTTCACGAAAATATTGAAATGAAATGATTTGCGTGTTAGTACAAAGTTACCTTATGAAGTAGTAGAAGAGATACTGAGTTTTATTTAGAAAAAAGGTTAGGTTTTTTTCGTTAGGTATTTTCGTTATGGAATTTCTTGATTCGGTCGAAGCGCTCAGAGCCCGCGATTAAAGCTATGTAATAGCTTAAAAATACCAGACCTGAGATTTTTTAGGAACTAACAGCATTTCCAATCTCATATGCAACATCCTGATTTCACAAGAAAATCACTTTTGAATTTTCCAAAGTTTCGATGCTCGTGACTGTACTTCTAGATATGTGAACTGTAATTAAATTTTAACTAGCTTTCACCTACTTCGTTTGCGGAATGTTAATTGATTTTGATCCGAGTCGATTGGTATAACTCAATTTCGTTAAGTGATCGTGTGTGACAGAAATAGGTTGGATTGATTTGATCTAAAGATAGATAATATGCAGTTCATAAAAAGTCAAATTAGTTGAACTATGTGGATATATTTTGATTTCACGGTTGATCACTTTAAATTGGAGCCACATAGACTGAGTCTGTTTAGACTTGACATGAGAGCCCCCAAAATGATACGATTCCACCAAAATCACAAATGTGTTCGAGCACTTTAGTAGTATACGTATATAAACGATTATAGCCTCTGTGTCCACTGGCAAAGCTCAGCACAGCGCATCTTAAAAAAATGCATTCAATCGTGAAAATATATTTTCTTTTTTTTTAATTATAGCTGACTAGCTGTTTCTCCAGTCAGCAGCTTCACGAGCTACAAATCGAAAATTATACCACGGGAACATAAAATTGGGATAAAAGCTATCGTATGTGTTAATCCAGGTTATAAACTATCTGTGTACGTGTACTTACCAAATTTTAGCCAAATTCGTTCAGTGGTTTTTGCGTGAAAGACTAACAAACATACCTACATACACATACATACATCCTCGCAAACTTTCGCATTTATAATATTAGTAGAATACCTTCCTTTTTTTGAAATCTGGATAAAACCAAACTAGATTATCTTCGTTATGATCTCTTATCAATTTCCCACCAGACCTTTGCCATTGACTCCGGACAGATCCCTCAAAGTGCAGTAGTTTACACAAAGAGGAAGACAAAATTATACAGTCGTAAGTGAGGTAGTTAAAGTCATCCATCAACTAAAGTCACCAACTAATTACCTTTCGAACATAAGTCACCCATGAACGAAACAATAAGTATTTAAAAAACTCTTAAAACGTACCTATTCATATTTGTACCTGACGCGTCAACCGTCACGAAATCAAGACAAAGCAACTTTGAATGAACAATGGTGAACACGACTTTTTTAATGTTTTCATTTAAGTTTTTTTTTTCTTTTTCTTTTGGCATCTGTATGCAAGTATGGCCTGCATTTAAAATGAGTTCGTTAGCCTATTTTTTTTTAATAATGATTTTATAAATAAGTTTTTGAGAAAGAATATGGAGTGTTTCAATCAAGTTCAGTCTTTTGAATTTAAATTATGTGAACAATAGTACATTACTGCCACGGCCTATAATGGCTACTTTGATGGTCGCACTGATGATGGCCGACAGCGCAGCCTAGCGCAGCTCCAGGCCGACACAGCGCGGTCAGCATGCACCATTTGATGGACGAGCTGAGATAAAGGCCGAGGCCGTAGGCCGAGGCTTTTACAGCGAGGACAGCAAGGGCTGCATGATGGCCAAGCTGGAAGGCCTAGAGCGTAGCTAAGCTAGCTGGAGGCAATCATAGCGTGACCAGCGAAGCAGACATAGTGGGCCAAGGCTTGTATAGTGCTTTACTCAAAAATGCAATTACCTAACCTACATAAAACCAGCAAGTGATTTAAATAAAATATATATGAATTAACTAGAAATTTAATTAAAATAACAATTATAAAAAATACGGTTACTAAAATTCAAGACCGACTTTCCCGGTTTCATATTACTTACTAATAGTTTGCGATAATTTTCATGCGATGTTTGACTGCATTTCATTTATTACTTCATTTACATAAAGCAATAAAGTAACTAAATAAACTGAAACGCTGAACCGCGCTTTTGTTCCTTCTTTGAATTTTTTTTTGAAATATGAAATGCAATCTTTTTGTGCCTACCTCTTTAAATACAAACAGCTGTGTTTTAAATAAAATCTTTTTGCATTTGTTTTTTTAAAACGTTGAAACGTCAAAATAGCGGCCGGCAATGTTTTGCCGGCCTGTTAGAGCGGCCAGCAAATACATTACTGGCCGCTCCTTGAAACAGACCCGCAAAGTCGACTTTGCTCAAACAAAGTTGTCAAAATAATGACCACATTACATGCATTTTTGAGTAAAATATAATTATACTTACCTACTATAATAAGTAAATAAAAATAATATGTCCTATGTTGTTCAAACGAAAACCCGAAATATGCAATTTACATTTAATTACACACAGTTAATTGAAAACTGTTAATGAAGAAATCTGAGCTAATTAACATGATTCAATTTTGCCTTGTTTCCTGAAGAGTAAAATAATAATTGAATACAGTGCGATTTCCATTTATTACTTCAATTTTAAAATGCACTTTTCACTTCGAAATCAAATTACTGAACATTTTTGTTCCAATATTATCATCAACATTCATTTCAGCCTTTGTGTTGAACGAAATAAAAATTAACATAAAACTCAGGAAATTTATTATCCCGAGAGAGAATCGTTGGAAATGCTGCTTTATCACTATCTGTCCGTGAGGCGATTCTCCCATGACACGTTGCATTGGTGTAAATTAATTCCATTGATGTGTTACTAAACGAAACAACGCACAACCGCGCGGATGAGCGGTGTTTACCATCTCTACTACTCATAAACATCAACGCCTCCACTTACCGCGCGGACGTGCGGTGTAGTCTAAAAACCACTGAAGTAACCGCTTCATTGAATAGTGATAAAAAGTAATCCTAGAAGCAGTCAGAAAAATCACCGATTTCATTTTGTTTTTGCCAGAAATGTTGATAATTAAGACATTGTTTCCCACACCTTTAAAAATCCTCATGGATGCTTCGTCTTGATCATCTATAGGGGGTAGAACATGGGGTAGAAAACTAAGGGGAAGAAAATAGTAAAAAAATGGTCATTTGATGCACAAAATAGTTACCACATAAAGTTTACTTAATAGGTAGTATTACTGACAGCCTTTGTCATGCCATTGCTAGGCAAAAGCATACTATTTTTGTTTGTTTCTTTTCGTAATACTGTGTGCACTTGTGGCATGTGCCAATAAACTTTCTTTCTTCATGACTTCCAACAAGACCGGTCCAATTCTAGGGTGAGCCACTGGTCCTAGCTTAGTAGTTATTCTACGAAATAAAATTGATGCAGGTGTTAGTATCAGCGAGAGAGAAACAGTATTTTCCGATAACAAAACAGAATACCTATTTACGTAATCGAAACATACCTTCATGTTTCATCAAAATTAACATGAAAAGACCTTCCCCCGATTCCCAACGGTGCGACGTCAATTCTCCGGCAGCGTAATTTAAAATCAGTAATAAACGCAGTCAACTCCATCAATAAGCGTTCCGTACAAAAATTAAACAGATTAAACTCTTCAGTATTTAAGTTAACAAAAGATTTCAATCAACGGCACAATGTTTCGGGACGTATTTCGCGTCGTTTATGTGAAAATCGCTGTGAGGTCTCAGCGGGAGATGAGCGAGTAATGAGAAAGTCGGATTATGGAGTCAGCTATTGTGAATGGCGCGAGTAACATGACGCGAGTTAGTTCCTGGTAGACTTTTAAAAGAGCACAGATAGCTTCAAAATTTAGCAGTTGATGAATCATTTAATTGAAGTAGTTTAAAGCAGATAATCCCGAATTGCTGAAAATTGTATGTAAGTCAAGCTTGGGACGTAGATGCAGATTCAAAAGTAGAAAATATTAATTACGTCAGTCATCTTTCACTGGCACCACAGCCCAAAATGAAAATCGCACAAATTATGGAGCTCATAGTGTGACCAGTCATCCGGTAGAAGATTGCAGGTACACGTTAAAATTCCATTTTCTCTTTGTGAATTATTCCGCAGCTTCTCGACACGGTCAATTACACGTAAAGTACAATGACAGTGTCAAAATGTGAATTTTGTAAATGTTTCCTCTTGTTCGTATTTCGCCTTCGAGTATTTTAATTGGATGTTGAGAATTGTATAAAAATTAGTGAGTACTGAAAAATATCCATGGATATATTTTTTGCAAAGACTGAAAGTCTTTGTTAAAAATATAGCTCACAGGTTCAATTTCGATTTCTTTTTGTGTTTTCTAAATCGTGAAGTTTTTTTAGTCTTTTTGTGCAGTACAAACACAGAGATGTTCACAATATAACAAAGCGTTTAGAGCTCAAATCTTTTTTTTTTCTTTTAGTACTTATAGTAGTTAATTAGATAATCATTCTGGTGTTGTAATTTTTTTTTAGACATTAATCGAAAAAGGACAATACTCGTAGTATCAAAAAACATGAGATTTTTTCGGAAAATAAGAATTATACCCATGCGAATCCGGGAAGAGTTGCTAGATAAAAATTCAAAAATCGTAAGCAACTGTGCAGTAGGGGTAACCTTTTTATTTTTTCATCAGCAGCAAACTGTCGAGCTTTGCTCTAAGCCCAGGTTCAGCATAAAATCTCCACGGATTTACAAGCACCACCAAAAGCCACTTTAACCTCAATAACCCACAAAACAAACCTCAACATGCTTAATTTCAGTTCAATACACTTCCAAACACTTTACGACTCCCAGTGAAAAAACCTCGTATTGAATTACTCCTTTTTTATGGTTACAATGTACTTTACGCAAATGTCTCGAGACGGTAGTGGCACAGAGTAGATAAAAATACAGAAGGTCCATTTTTTACATCATCTGCCTAGCCTTTTCCCAACTATATTAGGGTCGGCTTCCAGTCAAACCAGATTCAGCTGGATATCAGTATTTTACATGGAGCGACTGCCTATCGGACCCCCACAACCCAGTAACTGGGCAATACCATACCCCATGGTAAGACTGGTTGTCAGATTTTAGAGCTTCTGACTAACGGTAACGACTGTCAAAGATCTACAAATGACAGCCGGGACCAACGGCTTTACGTGCTTTCCGAGGCACGGAGGAAACTCGCTATGACAGATGGTCACCCATCCACACACCAACCTTGGCAAGCGTGGCTTAACCCGGAAGATCGGCCTGTGCGGCTGTGATTATTTAGCCACGAGCTCCTCTGAAGGTCCATTTTTTACGACGAGTGAAAATATACACACGATAAAGTTAAGTGTAAACACTTCAATGACCTCTTGTCTACTGCCACTTGAAAATTAGGTACATTTAGCAAAAAACTGAAAACTTCGATGTTGATCTTTTAATGCCAAGTAGAGCTTTGAAAATTCAATGTAAAGCAAAGCAAAGCGGAGTCGCGCGACTAGATAAATAGGTAACCGTAACTCTGGATCGTAAAAGGCTATTTAATGAATACCGTGTATTGTCCCTCTGACGGTCCCTTCCGCTCCACCCATAGCGGGAGGTCTCATTTGGATCACCAAATACAACCTTCCGCTAAGGGAAGAGAGAGATAAAAATGGTGAAACAAGGCCTCACATACATGTAGCAGCTAGTTAGTACACTGACATGAACATGACATGAACTTCATCTATGTGTGTAAATTCTTGGGAACGCTGCAATCGCGGCGGTAAGACCAGGGGTCTTTCAAAGAGGGCTTTGAGGAGTGGCTGGATAGGCATCACGGCGTCCTGACCTTCTGCCTAACGCAGGTCCTCACCGGACATGGATGTTTCGGGAGGTACCTGTGTCTGATGAGGAAGGAGGAAACGTCTGGATGTCACCACTGCGAGGATCGCCTGGAGGACTCGGTGGAGCATACGGTGCAGTGTGCCACACTACGGCAATAGGCGGAGATCTCTCGCACCATTGGTCGAGGCCATGCTGCGGAGCGAGACATATATACTACGAGACATGTAGGTATATCTGATTGACTTATTTTACCACTTATTTTAAAAAAACATGTTTGTGAATTCTGGCTTTCTGTAAAAAGCTGTACTTCTGTAGGTTACCTATTTATTCCGTGGTGGTTGCGAGTACAGGCCTTATTGCTCCCAAGGGCCTCACAAGGAGAGGTGACATTTTCCTTTTTTTTTGTTACCCAGCCGGGAAATGTCTTCTTTTTAATAATTCATGAAGCAGTCGATAGTTTGTTTAGACGTTGGGGTCTTAGCACGCGAGTCTTTTGTTTTGGACTTGGTGTCAATCGTTTTTTAATGAGACTGGCTGATTTCCATAAGACTGGGGTCTTTGATGTTTATGGGTAGGTTTTTTTTCTATTTAACGGTCTTTAGTCGCGGTCTCAAATGCCAAATACTTAAGAATGTGTACATAAATAACTTACATCATTCTCTAGTTTTTTCCACATTAAATGCTTTATTTCTGGTCAAAAAATGTTAAGGTTTGAGCTTTTTACTCTTTGGGATTTATTATCCCTCCTTCTCCAGAACTTCTTCTTAGCGTTTACCTACCGAGAATCATTTTGCTAAACTGGAACGAATGGGACAACACTGCGATCGTGGGACGAAGTGTGCGTAACACTGTCCTGTGCTTACTTACCTACGTCAAATAAAAATAAAACAATTAATCTACTACTTTACTCAACATTCAGAAAAGAAATTCTTAGAAACGTGAGAGTAGAAAATAAATCAATCTTAAATCAAAACTGAATCGTCATTTATCAATAATCGTAATCACAATACTCCTCACTCAAACGTGTGAATCTGTTGAAACAAAATGGCGCCGTTGCCACACAATTATAGATACTATCAAATATTGAAAAGTGCTGACTCGGCGCCATCTGATTTTAAGATCAAATTGTATAACAATGAATGTGAACCAATAAATATGATTGAATCTTCAATCTTAGAAATATGATAAAAGTAACAAGTAAACAATATGAGAAAATGCTCATAAAATGAAAAACTACGGAGCCAAACTCAATTAAATTTTATGGGACCAAATGGCAATTATTCTGCATCGAAGAATCACAAAAATCTAACTAAAAACTTCGGAGTAATCTGTGTATAATTGTGCGTAGGTACATATGTATAAAAAAGTAAAATAATACCGACCGAATTCAGAATAATAATGATCTATGTTATAGTTATCATAACAACAATCAGGATCTAAAAATATGAATCGGATCGTTTGTCTTTTAAAGGTCTTCTACTAATTCTGCCGTGGTCTGCGTCGGTCTAACTCGATTTACCTGATTGCCGTAGACCAGGTTTTTTTATATAAATTATAATATTATGAAGCGAAAAGTGAAAGAAAAATCATGTTATGATTTTTCTTGAATTTTCAACCTTTATAAAATTTCGTGGCCAGTTTACGTATTTAATTGCAATTCATATTATTTTTCTATTAAAGTTAAGCAAAGTAACTAGGCCTCATGGAATTCTTTGAAATATCATCTCGTTCTGATCTTTCTTAAAAAAGTATCAAACATTCAAAAAACGTAGTCTCGACACGTTATTTGATAATTACTTTCGTGTGGAAACGGTAAACGCCTACGCCCAACACTACTGCTTGAAAGAATACAAAACAAATAAAACGCCATAACAAACAAACATTCGACTACATGCAATGTTATCTTTAAATCGATATTATAGCCCTTATAACGATTTGTTTCACGTAAAAGTTTTTTTATTGTCTACAAAGTTCGCCTACGCATAGAAAACAAAAGTGACAACCGATTATAGACACGATACTATACAAAAGATACGATCGATGTAACAGCACACATACACAAGTGATAATAGATCTCTTTTGTTTTTCTCACGGCCTGCGTCAAAAGTATGAAAGTGAATTAACGAATCACCTTCAAAACGCATTGTGAAATGATCTTCAAAGCTCCTTAATGAAGAAGTGAGAAAGATAAACAAATAACCACTGTGTATGAACTTCAAATAGCAAAACCAGCTTTAATTATTTAAGTAAACGAAACACTCAATTAAGACCTTTCAAGTCTCGGAAAAAATATTATTTTATAATGAGCACTATTCAACAGCCAATTATTAACTTCGATTCCTATTACGAGCTTCTCGACTTTACAACTTGAAATACACTCTATCTTTGCAAAGTTAAGAGAGGTATTTGAATAAATTCGGAGTAACGATCTGATTAGTACAATGTTTGGTTATTACAGTATCGCTTTACTATTACCAGTGTGGCCATAAAACAGCAGTAATGGAGATCCGTTTATATAACTTGAGTGTTTCCTACTTTCGTCCATAAAATCATGCTATTTCTAATTGACGGAAACAGCTAAGTAGGGTTCTAAGAAAGTAACATGAAATTGGCGTGCCCAGCTACTCGTTACTCTTCCAAGTAGCTAACTCAATAGGTAAGTATACCATTTGTAGTTGACAAAATATGTGGATCAAAATGGTTGTTGCAGTTTTAGGCAATAGGGTGATATGCGAGACACTGAAGAGCACATGCAAAAATAGAAAGCCATCGAATACAATTGTTGTATGGTCAAAAACTAAATGGCATCAACACAATTATTATAGTAAATTATTATAGTAATGTCATTCAACAATAGTAATTACCCATGTATGTATCGTCCTCATCGGGAGCATTCGCGTGTAATATAACATTATACATTCGACTTAGCATTACAAACTACTAGGAGGTACTAAATGAACGCGAATGCTCGTCAGTCAGGGATGTCTGACGAGCATTCGCGTAGATTTGATACAAGGTGCGCATTGTGATGCTTGATTGTCTTCAGTCACTGATGAAATATTCGAATCTGTAACGTTACATTACAGGTACAAGACGTAATTAAATTATAATTAATTAATTTAGAATTAAACTTACTTTTTCTGTCACATGCAATGAGAAAATTCCTAAGTACCTGCTTATTATTTTATGAGCACAAAATAACACTTCTCTAACAATAGTCGATGACCAACAGAACGTTGACTGTCAACTCTCTATTTGCGTGGCCTCATTCCTAAATATGCACCGGTTGCACATTATAGCAATAATTCAGTCAATCCGACCAAGTAGGTACTTGGAATGTCGGCAGTTATGTTTGCAGACATTAGTAAGTATCTAAGCACTAGAGATGGGCAAATTCAAATTACTGGCACTTTAGAATTAAAAAAAAAACGTGTGGCACTCGGAGACTGCCGCGGTAAAGTTATTGCATAGCATTTTTATCAACTTATGCATTTTTTTAGGCTAAAGTTAGTCACGTCAAGAAAAACAAACAGCATGCCGAAGTCTGCCGAACTGAAACGACGTTAGACGATGCGGGGTGTTAGGTTTTTTTAGTTAGGTTTATTTTCGTTACAGAATTTCTTGATTCGTGCTTGCCGGAGGACTCATTAATTGATGATATAACTACGATATAAAAAGGACTCATCTGCTCCACCGGCCATCAATTCTTCAACAATCATGGCCAGTTCACTGCCACATCATTTTGCTTACTCTGCAGGCTATGTCGGTTACCTACTTCGGTTCTGTTCCGAATTTCATTCCTGATCTCATCATTAAGCATAGCCGACTAGTCAGCACATCACTAAGTACGTCTTAGAGCATCAATCAATCGTATTAATTGACAACAGTACAATGTTTATTGGCTAAAGTACAAGAGAATTAGACTGGGTTGGTCGATTTGGTTTATATAGTTATGCCAAAAATGGTCATTCTGTTTTGTAATTGGTCGATTTGTTGGGCGATTTAGGTGCTCTTAATTAGGTATTGAATAGGGAAATAAGATAAGTTATGTTTAATACCTTACTATTGGTTTATACTTATTAAATAATTGTATAGGAAGGGCAAAGATCTTTTGGTGTGTGGTTATCGCCTTTCTTTTTCATTATTTTAAAAGCACCCTTTTGTCAATGGTATAAGACTCACAATAATGTACTAACGCTATGTATCTTATATTTTGAGGTAAACAATGACATGGCGCCCTACATTTTTACTTCAGTATACACGCAAATATCGATATTGACTGCAAAATCCAATGCGGACATGAATAATGTTGCTACAGTAGAGTACGAAAACGTCAAATATAGCAAGTCAATACAAATTACTTCAATGTGCGATGACAATGTGTAAATTGAAGCTACTTATGTTTGTACCTGTTCGTTTGACAAAAACTTACAGACTTGTACTAACAGAACTTCCTAGAAACTTAGTAAAAACGGTGGTTTTTTTTCCAGAGGGCCAAAGCTTGCCGGGGTCGCAGGTGTTATCTCATTACCGTGACCCCGGAAAATAAAGGGCTATTGAAGGACACCGTGGATTTTTTTTAGTACGAGTCTGACAGTCCCTCCTGACCTGCCCGTGCCCGTGCCCGGGGTGGGAGGACTCATTTGATGGAATAACGACTCTAAAAAAAAAGGTTGTAAGATTTTTGAAAAAAAATAAAACTCATTCTATGTTGATCCTAATTAAAACCAATAAGAAAATCGATGTATTTCCATAATTCATTGTAATCGAAACTGATCCATAATTTAAAATATCTACTCTGTAGAATGAGAGAAACTTTTTCTGTTCCAGCTTGAAATATTTTACCTTAAGAAATAAACAGTTAATGCAAGTTAATTAAAAAAATCGGGGTCCGTTGGGACTCCGATTGTGACCCTGAAACGCAAAAGGCAACTCTCTAACTCTTCCCAGCTATACCCAGGATGGACCCATTGGATGATTTAAACATGTAAAAAAAGGTTAAATAAACACATTACCCTCCTTTGCGTCGCGCAGTCGGGTAAAAAAGCTGGAGTCAAAATTCATAGCCAATTTCATGATAATAGTCTCTTTACAATAATAAAATTGTGCATTACTATCGTATTTCCCCGTTTACGGAATACAGTCATGTTGTTTCGTGTTTGAGTAAGAAAACTATCGTCCTACATTTTGTAGCTAATTAGAGAACAGTTCAAATAAACTTTGCTTATTATTTGCGTATCCGAGTGCAACAAATTATTTTCGTTCTCCGTAGTAACTTTCTCAGCTCCAGTTTAGCAAGTTTTGTGAGATATTGAAACAAACGCTTTCTGAATTATAATTTTGTACTTTTGTGGAAAAATTATAGGTTGTGGACTGTCATATTTTTCCAATTATATTCGAATGCATCAGCAATTTTTGATGCAATAAAATAAGAAAAGATATTTTTTTTTTTTATTGGGACAAACGCACCACACTATACCCAACCACTGCAACTCCTGAAAGCCAGAATCAACAGTGGCTACCACCAGAAAAACGCCGAGACAATTAAGCTCGACGTGTCCCGGAGAATGAATTTACCTGTCTTGGATCCTGCAACGAAATTAATCAGAAAAGAATAGTGGAGGAGTAGGAAAAAATATAATATATGTTCCCACTTCCCTCCATGCTCCTTAAGTAAAGATAATCGATCGACTACCTGACATTATGATGATGATAATTTGAATATCAAAGGCATCAAAATGAACTATTCTTACGTATCTGGAGGCACGGCAGTGCCCCCGCCAAGACGAGCCTTATTTCTTCTTACTTTATACAGAACTAGCTATTCCCGTGGTTTCACCCCTAATGCTCGGTTCCTATTGGCCGTAGCATGATGTTTTATAGCCTATAGACTTCCTCGATAAATGGACTCTTCAACTTAAAATATTTTTGAAATTGGAACCAGTAGTTCTTGAGATTGGAACGTTTAACCAAACAAAATCTCCAGTTTTTATAATATTAGTTTATAGATTGTCATAAAATCTTTTAAATTGTTTTTGCTCATTTTATTTAGTTATCTTCAGTAGCCATCCCTCTTCTGGACTAAGGCCGAGACTCCACCAAAGCTGTGTGGAGCTGTGTCAATAACGCAATTCTATTGGTTGTTCAAAACACGTCTCGAAACCGCACAGCTCGACACAGCTTTGGTGGAGTCTCGGCCTAAGACCCCATGAGTTCCGTCTCTTCTGGTCCAGGACCATTACGGATAATTAGGATTAAAGAGATCCAGATGGTCCATCGATTCTCACAATAAGTGTCAAACCAAGTTTATCACTTATTTATTTCTGAAAATATTCTTTAAGCTTTGATTAGGATGAAATTGAAGCAAATACTTTTCAAGATTGTCTTGAAAGTTAAACAAAAGTCATTGACTACGAGAAATCTAGATTTAATTCTCTATTATCTTAAAACAAAAAGATAACTTAACTAACTTTAGAAATTGTTAACAAACTTTATTCATATTGCCTATCAATAAGTATCTTTTGTTAATCGAGCATAATATTATTTTCAAGAGCCCTCAAAACAAGTTTGACTAAACTTAGTTTACAGTTTATGAAGTTTTGGTATAAGTGAGTGTTATTTTATGCTAAAACTGTTTACACTGACTTAATAATTTTAGACTGTACAGATAAAATATTTTCATAAAGTTGGAGTTGGAATCTTCTGGAACATAAACTTTATGAAAACCACAAAGATCTTTTCGATTATTTTGGCACTGATAAATACACTGTCATGTTGATTCGATTCCCGACTAGAGGGAGAGTTAGGTTTTAGAAACACATAATCCATTCATCTTTCTTTGACCTTCCTCTCCATCTATCAACATAAGACCATATTCTGAAGCCTTGACTCTTCTATTATTTCCTTCTAAAGCCTGTCTATCGCCTGTCTGTTTGACAAAGGCCTTATAGAATAATAATATTCTACAACTGTCACACGACGCCATCTAAACCCTAGCTAAGCAGCAGAGCTTGTGTTATGGGTACAAGACAAAATGATAATTATACATACTTATATATTTCTAAGTACATAAATATTATAGATAAATTACACCCAGACACAGAACAAAAATGGTCGTGCTCATTAAACAAACATTTGTCCTGAGTGGGAAATCTTACTAATCACTAACCACTAGACCAGCAGGCTTGTCAAAATAAAAATATGGCACAACAAGAAAGCTACCTCAGTTATAACAACAAACAAAACCTTAACAATTTAATTAACACTCCAAATCTCAACACTACACTGGAATTCGATAAGTTATTCCTAACAAATCACAAATGTACACAAATACTCTGATTCGGAACAGTTATTTACATACGCGTACATCCAGACTCGGAAGTAATGTCGGTCAGCTCATGCAAATATTTGTTTTAACTAGAATATTGAACACTAAGCTCACAGATACCAGGAATTTAATAATATAATATTGTTAAACTATGTGGAAGTGTCGATTACACTGAAGTTTTTGTTAGATAAGCATAAGTAAAATGTAAATATTCATCCTGAATTGGCAAAAATTTTGCTAGGTTTTAGAACACTGATGTAGAAAAAATATAGTGAGCAGATTGTAGGATACGGAGTATTCACAAAAAATTTGGTAGAAACTTGACAAAATGTAAAATTTATTTTCAAATAATTTCATACAATAATTAAAGTTTCGCAGGCCTTTTGTACATTCAGACCTTTTTAAATATACAACCTTTTTTAATACGGTTTTCTTCAAGATACAAAGTGATTTAAAAAGAAGGTTTACGAAGAAAGTAATAAAAGAACGACAGCTTGGTTACGATATTTAAGAAATCGCTAAAGTTGAATCTACTGTCACAAAATCACTGAAAACCTCTAATATCAATTTTACGCCCTAGAGATATGCACCTGCATTTACTTCTTACTGTTATTTTATAATTATAACTGTTACTAAATACTCGTTCCTTTTTCTATACAATTATTTATCAACTCATGACTTACTTTGTATCTAGCCATATCAACTTTTTTCACTGCCGTTCCGTCGTCTTTACTCTTTGGATTTTCTCTACTTTTATATCCATCCCCATTCATTCATTCTTTGTTAAATACGAGTTTTTTTTTTAATTCATCAAACACGAAATAAAGTACATATTCATGATGAGTACAAAACGGACCTGTTGCTTGCCAACAATGTTTAGTATTCAATGTATTGAATACAGACAATCATGCTGTCAATACATAATTCGAACGAATTTACTTATAAAGGGAAGGCGATAAGTTATTAATATTGGGGGTGATTTATGATACTTATCTTTTTTGCTAGATCATCAATGCAAATAAAAAAGAACTAATTTCATAATTTAAGGGCGACTCTTACCAACGGTTAAACATATTTAAAATTTTATTTAAGCACAATTTTCTATTGAATTTTGTGCTTAAATAAAATTGTTAACTTTTTTAGGGCGACTTTCACCAAAAGTTAAACATGTTTAACCGTTGGTGAAAGTCGCCCTTAGATTAAGATTTTAGAGAATATTTTGACAAAAGCATTTAATAAACAATAGAAGAACAAATTATAGAAATATTGTTTTAAAATAACGTTGTTTAACAATAAAATTAAAAAACACAACATTTGTGAAATAAAAATTTATGTGCTGGTAAACACGGCTTCACATCAAGCGATGCATAACCAGTTTAATTTGGCCTGGCTTTATAAAATCTGTCTTTATAAACGGTCAGCTTATACTGGTATGGCAAATCTTGATGTGTAGCCGAGTGTACGTCAACCCCAATCTGTTCCCGATCAAACAGGAACCTTCCGCAATTGCCATTTAGTTTATAACCAAACAATTTAAGAGAGACATATTAGAGTAGCTTGATCTGATGTCGTCAATACGAATGTACTAAAATTATTTAATCAATATCGGTTCAGCCATTTAGTCGTAAAGGCGTACTTAACAATAACAGACAAACAGAATCACTTTCACATTTTAATATTAATTAGAATGGGTGTAACAAAAGACAATAAAGATGCATTGTATTGAAACATGACAAAAGCTTCAAAGGGTTTAAAGTAATAGCTAAGCGCAACATTGAATTAATACAGCAAGTACATCCTTCCATCTGTCATAAAGCTTTTAAGTCTATATTTATATCTCCTATGCACCGACACGTATCATAGTCTTAGGTAGACATGATGACCTACAAAATACTGCAGTAGTAAAATACAGAGGTCAATGTATTCCATCAGTGAAGCCGTAACAGATATATTAAGTCTTAGCCCCTTCGTACACTAGGCGATGCAAGTGTCCGATACCGTACTACCGACTTTGGTATCCATTGACACGTACCAGTGGACGAACCTAAATGGATTTGTATTGAGATAGTCACCTGGATAAGGTCGTTAGGGGACATTTTTATTCCACGACTCGATCGCTTGACATAATTGAAAGCAGCCTCATCATCATCATCATCATCATCAGCCTATAATGTTCCCACTGCTAGGACACAGGCCTTCTCTCTGAGAGAGGGAAAGCAGCCTCACGCGATGAAAAAAATTGTTTTTTAATAAACTTTGGTCTCGTCTAAGATTTGTACTATGTCGTGGTTGATATTACAAAGATAATTATTTCAAATATTAAACATAATTATTGAAACTGAATCACGCCAGAACTGCTGACAGGATCTGGATAAAAGGCAGAGAGATAGATAATAGTTTAGAATAGCACATAAATAATATCCTAAAACTATAACCCCGTTATTACGGGCCCATAGGATACTTTTCGACTTGTTATGACTAATGCGAAAGTTTGAACTTGTATAATAATAAAATTGTTTGTCAATCACCCCGACACAGAAGAGACAAAGTTATTTCATCGTTATTTCTATACAAATCGACTGTTTTTTTGCACAAGTATGACACGATCCGTACCCAATTAAAGAATAGAAACATTATCTCTTCTATATTTTAAACATTGCTATGCTTAAATCGATAAAAATCTTTGACGTTTTGTCATTTTGTCTATTCTCTTGTCGACAAAACCCCGTTTCTACGGCGCCATGCTATGCCTGCAGGACGAACTAACGGATTTGGAATAACAGGATAACCCTATCTATACCCATATTGTGCTCGGAATTACTCTCCCGTTTTTGACATACACATTCAGGTGAAACCACTGGCAAAAGCTAGTTTAACATTTAAAGTAACCTTATAAACGTACCCTTCGAAATAAGACAAATGAAAATCAAAGATAACTAACCAAAAGTTGCAACGACTGCATAGCAAGACGAGGTCTCTCGCTACAAATTAATGAAAATAAATTGGTTTCATATTTCAAAACATTAATTAACTTTCACTGTATTGCCACCTGCCTAAAAACCGGTTGGACAAAGTGTCCAATACAATAAATGTCACGCAGTGCAATTTATATATAAACAGGCATCCAATCACGCCGAATTTGTCAAGTTATTTTGACGATAACACGTCCATAATATTTAAGATTTTTTTTCCATTAACCCGAAATATAATGGCCTCGTTAAAAATAATGGCGCGTTAGTTGATTCTTGATAGCTATTGGGACATAAAGGCTATTATAGGAACGTTTTCACACGATACATCACTGAGACACCCACTCAAGCGTTGAAACTGGAATATTTCTTGCGTGGCTGCATCGAATGCAAAGTAGACATTGTGTCTTGTCATCGACATTGATACGACGGCCGAGGAGTGAATGACTGGATCACAGTATTAAAAGTTACGATACCTACTTACACAATGCACTAGACAACTGATATTTGGTACTCTGCCAATATTGGTTGCTGGCTAAGCTTTTCACTACGATATGAGAGATTCACAAATTTATAAGATTTTCATTTTATGAGAAATCAAATTTTGAGAAAATGTTATAAATAACATTTTCCTTTTATAATCGTCTCCATTACCCATAACAGGTTTTTCCCAAAGCAGATATTTTGTCAAAGTTATCCTACTGTCACAGTACTTCCCGCGGTGGTAGACGCCCACGGCTTTGGACGACGGCAGGCGATCTCCGGCCACCGTAGGCGCGGGCATGCGGACATCGAGTAAGGGGCAACTCGACCATGGACCATGCCCGGGTCGACGGCGCGTCGTGTTCCACGCGCGCCGCAAAGAGCGTCAGCAAAAATGACGGGGCCCCCTCTCAGAGGGCCAAAGCCTGCCGGGGTCGCGGGACTTATTTCCTTACCGTGACCCCGGAACATAAAAGGCTGTAGGCGAAGGACACCGTGGATTTTAGTCAGTACAAGTCTGACAGTAGGGGTGGGAGGACTCATTTGATGACCAAGTTAAAAAAAAAACTGTCACAGTACTTCGTACTGCAGCTGGTAACCACACACAAAGTACTTTGAGAATGTATTCTATTCTATAATTTAAAGTATTTATTTTTATGTCGACTCCTCTTGTGCTACTTATCCTACAGAATTACCGGGAGCCGTCAAAATTTAGTGGCAGCCTCATAGTAAAGCTTCATCATGAGTTTATCTTCTTCTTACAAAATATCCCAGAGAAATTTCTGGTCGGCGCAACACGTTTTCTTATTTCAAACATCCTATCAGACGTCACAGTATCCTTTACAATTTTCCTTTCATATCATTCTTTAGACGTAATCCACTTCGATTTGCTTAAAATTTATGGTCTTCCTTGCTCACGGTTCAATGAGTTTCGTATCAATACTTACAAAATAAGAATACTTCGCCTACAATACGAGAAAGCTTTTTTGTCAAAATATAACCCCAGTTAAGCCTCCCTTAAAATCTCACAATAAAAATACGAATCCTACCAAAACCACTTCCTGGTTACCATACTCATAGCTTGGTTAATTCGTCCATTCACAATCCACTCCTTTCCATTCAGCCGTTACTTCAAATCAATGGGCTCTGTGAATCAAGCTTTCGATAAAATCAATGCGTGACTATGAATACCACTGGAGGTAGCAAGCTAATTTATAGCTAACGTGTGTACGCAAATGATCAGTTAAATGGTTGTAAATCAAACGGATAAGTTTATACTGTATTGCTATGTTAATTAGATGTCTTTTCTGTCTTCTTTGATGGCTTGGAAGTTAGTAATAAGATTGGGTACTTGAATCTGTGGGAGATTTTCGGTCGTAAATATGTTTTTGAGATTAGTAGTGATGTATTTGGGTTTAGTACATGTTTTATATCTCATAGCTGTATTAGTTGTTCAAAATACTAGCTTTGATTGAACTATCTCCTACTATTATCTCAATTTTAATTTGGATGAACTTAACAAGTCTTCCTGCTTGTATGCTTAAAAATTTATGCATACCGCGTTGTAAAATATGAGGCTTGGACAGTATGAATAAATTTTAACAATATTTGACTACAAATACAACTTTTTACCTAACTATCGTTTAAGAAACTGTTGTAAGTTTTCATTATGTAGTTTAAAAAGCTCATGAAAGACTTGGTCATTTACATACATCACCCCATTTCTTAATGTCCTGACTCGAGGTTTGTTTCTCTAAAGATTGATAGAAATTGTACAACATACTGGTACTGTAAATTAAAAAAAAAAACTATGCGTACCCCTTTTCTTTTCATCAATATAATTTATGAATGAGTTGTTAAGCAGCAGCCGACGGCCCTTTTAATAAACGCCTACGAAAGATCTTGTCATTGATTTAATCGCCTAATAAAATAGGCACGTATCATAACGGCTAAGTATTTGTTACAGCTACAAGCAAATTAGGCAACCAAAATCTTCTACCCACTGAATTTTTGACGGAAAGATTGTGAATAAATTATATTGACTTTTGCCCGCGGCTTGGCTCGCGTTAGTTTTGAATTTGACAATCAATCTAATCGTGCACGTGTTGCCATCTATCGTCATAAATGTTCTTGTCCATTTTTAACTTTTCTGCGGCAGTAATTCGGTTCACAATATTTTGGAAATAAAATGATATTTGTTTACTCGGAAAGCAAACCTGTATCCTAGCAGTAAGAACTTTCTAAACTGATTCTATTTTCATATTTTATTGACCATCTTCAAAAGAAAGGAGAATGAGGATTTCTATTCAACCTGTATGTTGCGTTGCGTTTGGCTGAACCGATTTTGACGCGATTTTCAAATAAATATTCTAGACAAGGTCTTGGTATATAAAAATAAATATCTGGTTGACCGAGCTTCGCTCGGTTTTTAAAATGTCTATGTCTTGGGAACCGGAGGTGGTGGCTGCTGTTGCCAGGACTGGGGGGTGCCCGCCCGATCAGGTGAGGGCGGGCGTCCTGCGTCCTGGCTTTGCGGGGCTACAGACCATCACGGTCAGCTGCCCCGTCTCGGCAGCCAAAAAACTGGAGGAGGGCCGAAGGCTCTTGGTTGGGTGGGTTTCCGCGCAGGTGAGACTGCTGGATCCCAGACCTCTGAGGTGCTACCGGTGCCAGGTGGGCAACCACGTGGCATGCAACTGCAACTCGGAGGTGGACCGCAGCGACAGCTGTTTCCGCTGCGGTCAACCCGGTCACAAGGCCGGCTCGTGCACTGCCCCGCCGCACTGTTTCACATGTGCGGCGGCTGGCAAGCCGGCCGAACACCGGGCTGGGGGCAAGTCCTGCGCCCCCCCCCCCAAAGCCAAGAGCAGAGGTAGGCCCTCTGCCACCGCCGCCACTGCCACTCCCGCCGCCGCCGCCGCCGCTCCCGCCGCCGCCGCCGCCGCCGTGGCCGTACCCCCGCGAGGGGCCCTGGAGGAGGCTCCAATGGATTCCGATTAATGTCTCCATTGCGCTTCCTCCAGGCGAACATCAACCACTGCGCCGCTGCTCAGGATCTTTTGCTCCAGAGCATGGCGCAGTGGTTGATCAACGTCGCCGTGGTCGCCGAGCCGTATTTTGTCCTGCCCAGGAATGACTGGGTAGCGGACCTGGACGGCTCGGTGACCCTAATTTCGTCGGCCGCCGCTGGTACCCCGCCCCTCGATCGTGTCGAGAGAGGGCACGGGATTGTCGCAGCCCGGTTCGGGGAGATCGCCGTTGTAGGCGTTTACTTCTCCCCGAACCGATCTATCGCCGAGTTCCAAGACTCCCTAGAGGAGCTGGGAGACGTCGTCGTCGCCCTCGGTTCCCTCCCCGCGCTCGTCCTGGGGGACTTCAACGCCAAAAGTCCGGCTTGGGGTTCCCGGAGCACGGACTGCTATCGGGGCAGGAGGCTCGAGCGCTGGGTCAGTGCGCATGGCCTAGTGATCGAGAACCGGGGTTCCGTCCCCACGTGCGTGCGGTGGACGGGCGAGTCGGTGGTAGACGTAACGTTTGCCAGCGCCGCCCTGTCACCGCGCGTCACCGACTGGCGTGTTGTGGAGGAGGTGGAGACCTATTCCGACCACCGGTATATCCGGTTCGACGTCTCCACCCAGACCTCAGACGCGCCGGTCCCAAGTGGACGGAACCTAAGTGGTCCGCGATGGGCGCTGAAGCAGCTGGACCGGGAGCTATTCCTGGAAGCCTCGATCGTGCAGGCCTGGGTGTCACCACCGGACAGGCCTGCCGACGTAGACGACGAGGCTGAGTGGTTCCGGGAGGCCATGTCGGAGATCTGTGACGTGGCCATGCCCCGGGTCCGGCAAGGACGCGCCCGGCGTCAGCTGTACTGGTGGTCAAGCGAGTTGGCAGCGCTGCGCGAAGCGTGCGTTGCTGCGCGCCGCCGGTACTCCAGATTCCGCAGGCGCCGCACCCGACCCCCGGATGCGGCGACTGTAGAGGCGGAGCTGCACGAGGGCTACAGGGCAGCGAAGACCGCCCTCCGCGACGCGATCTGGCGGGCCAAGGAATTGGCCCGCGAGGAGATGCTGGGGACTCTGGACGGGGACCCATGGGGCCGCCCCTACAAGTGGGTGCGAGAAAAGCTCCGCCCCTGGGCTCCCCCGTTGACGCAGAGTCTCCGGCCTCAGTTCGTGGAGGACGTGGTGAGCGCCCTGTTCCCTTCGAGAGGGGAGGAGTATGCTCCCCCGCCCATGGCTCCGTCTCCGACGGAATCTGAGGAGGAAGCTGACGCAAACGCGGATCACAGCGACGACGACGTCTACGACGCTCCAGAGGTGACCGAGGTAGACCTGAGAGTGGCGGTACAACGGCTCAAAGCCAAAAATACCGCCCCAGGACCCGACGGCCTGCCAGGAAAAGCCTGGGTCCTGGCCTTCGGGACTCTCGGGCCTCGACTGGGGGGGCTCTTAAGCGCGTGCCTGGAGAGGGGCCGGTTCCCGCTTCATTGGAAGACGGGGTAAACTGGTCCTGATCCAGAAGTCCGGGCGCCCTGCGGACTCTCCGTCCGCATTCCGGCCCATCGTGCTGCTCGACGAGGTGGGCAAGCTCTTTGAGAGAGTCATTGCAGACCGCCTCGCCGGGCACCTGAATCGAGTGGGTCCGAACCTGTCGGAGAGCCAGTTCGGCTTCCGCAGGGGGCGCTCGACGGTGGACGCAATTATGCGCTTGAGAGCCCTCACGACGGGGGATGCAGTGGCCCGGGGCAGGGTCGTCTTGGCGGTGTCTTTGGACATCACCAATGCCTTCAACACCCTGCCCTGGAGTTGCATCAGGGAGGCACTCCGGTATCACCGGGTGCCGACCTACCTCCGCCGAATAGTCGAGGACTACCTGACGGACAGAGCCGTCATCTACCCCGGTCACCGGGGAGAGTGGAACCGGCGAGAGATGTCGTGCGGTGTTCCACAGGGTTCGGTCCTGGGACCGCCCTTGTGGAACATCGGATACGACTGGGTGCTGCGCAGCGACCTCCCTGACGGCGTCAGCGTAATTTGTTACGCTGACGACACGCTCGTCCTTGCACAGGGAGAGTCGCACCAGGCGGCGGCCGACGTGGCGACGGAAGCGGTCGCGACAGTCGTCGAGAGGATCCGGCGGTTGGGACTCGAGGTGGCGCTGCACAAGACGGAGGCCATGTGTTTTCATGGCCGCCGTAACGCGCCACCGTCGAGTTACAGCATTACGGTGGAAGGAGTTCCAATCGGCGTACAGGGGACGATGAAGTACCTGGGACTCGTCCTCGACAGCCGGTGGAACTTCAGGGAGCATTTCCTGAGTTTGGCCCCAAGGCTGAACCGTGCAGCGGCCGCCCTCAGGCGACTGCTGCCCAATCTCAGCGGGCCAAACGCTTCCTGCCGTAGGCTGTACGCTGGTGTCGTGCGGTCCATGGCCCTCTACGGGGCCCCTGTGTGGGCCCTGAGCATCCGGACGCGACCACAGAAGCTGGTCGCATGCCAGAGGGTCATGGCTATCCGAATGATCCGGGGATACCGCACGATTGCCGGCGAATCGGCCAACCTGCTTGCCGGATTGCTGCCTTGGGATCTGGAGGCGACTGCCCTCCAGCGCGTCTATGAGTGGCGCGTGGAGGCGCAGCGCCGGGGCGTGAGCCCGCTGCCTCGCGAAGTCGAGGCGCGGCGCGAAGACCTCCGGCGCGATCTCAGGGCAGTATGGAAGGAACGACTGTCGCGACCGACGGCCGGGCACGCCGCAATTGCGGCGGTAAGACCCCTCTTTGAGGAGTGGTTGGAGAGAAGTCATGGCGTCCTTACCTTCCGCCTGACGCAGGTCCTCACCGGGCACGGGTGCTTCGGGAGGTACCTGTGTCTAATGCGGAAGGAGGATACGTCTGGGTGTCATCACTGCGAAGATCGCCCGGAGGACACGGTGGAGCATACGGTGCAGGACTGCCCAGCTTGGGCGGCGCACCGACGTGTCCTCACGGCTGCGATAGGCGGAGACCTCTCGCGCCCGGCATTGGTTTCGGCCATGCTGCGGGGCGAGACGGAGTGGGAAGCGGTCGCCTCCTTCTGCGAAGCAGTAATGCTCGCGAAGGAGGAGGCGCGCCGCGAGCGAGAGAGGACAGAGTTCTCCCTCCGCCCCAACCGCGGTGTAGGACGCCCACGGCGACGGACGTCGCGCGACGATCTCCGGCCACCGTAGGCGCGGGCATGCGGGCAGCGAGTAAAGGGCAACTCGCTGCCCGACCAAGGACCATGCCCGGGTCGACGGCGCGTTGTGTCCCACGCGCGCCTCAAAGAGCGTCAGCATAATGACGGGGCCCCCCTCTCAGAGAGGGCCAAAGCCTGCCGGGGTCGCGGGATTATTCCCTAACCGTAACCCCGGAACGTAACAGGCTATGAAGGACACCGTGGATTTTAGTCAGTAGAAGTCTGACAGTCCCTCCCGCCCTGCCCGGGGTTGGAGGACTCATTTGATGATTTTACCACGCTAAAAAAAAAAAAAAAAAAAAAAAAAAAAAAAAAAAAAATGTCTTGGGAACCGAGCTTTTCTCGAACCTGGGACCTATATACCTGTATAGATAAATCGATTCCTTGAGCCAAAAAACCCCTAATCTGTAACTTTCATGAAAATCCTTGGAGCCGTTTCCGAGATCCTGATTATATATAAATAAATATACAAGAATTGCTCGTTTAAAGATATTAGATAATAAAATGAATATCCCGTGACGTGGCTATCTTTTTGCTTATTTGGATGATACGTTCCCTTAAAAAAAGTTTTTAGTGTTTTTTGATTTGATATAGTTTATACACTCTAAATGCTCACTCATGGTTGAACTTATATGTATGTGTACACTCAATAGAAATCCATCTATCTATCTTTTGTTTTGTTCGCTTGAGATTATGTCATGTTTTGTCCACGCTTATCGTGCATCAAACTGCATTGGAGACAGTACGGTATCTCGGCGAACATTAGTAAGGGTCGAATATCTGGAACAATCGCACGATTAATTATATAGACAGGGTTATCGTTACCTAGCTAGTAATTTACATAGATAATGCTGTCAGTGCACAATTATGGTTATAATTTGCATTACATCTTCTGTGATAATAGCGAGTTTGGAAATATTGGTATAGGAAAAAAGGTAATATTGGCAGCAGAGTTTAATCTGGGGAACTACCAGGGAGACATCATCAGTTTGGAGTATGTACTTCTTTATTTTCGTATTATGGAACACGTTTACGTGATAGAATAGGGTTCGAGCTACCAGCTGAAGTTTTCCAGACTGAGAGACGCGCCAGCAGAAGTCGTTTTCTTCTGGCACATCATGTACCTAGCCTTTTCCCAATAATTTTAATGTCAGTTTCCAGTTATATTGGATGCAAAATCGTAGCACGAATTTTTAGTATTTGAGAAGTAAAGTAAACTTGAACTTTGACAATTTCAAATTGACTAGTTTCAAGGAAAAAAATTGTTCTTTCTTAGCACACCAGAGGCGCTGTTCCATTTTTTCATATAAAAACGCTGTAAATACTGGAAAGACGCTGTAAAGTAAAAGAGTGAAAATTCGTGCTAAAGGTACAGTGTTGGTACTTTACAGGGAGCAACCGCCTATCTGACGCTCACAACCTAGTAAATAAGTAATTCGATACCTCTTGGTAAGACTAGTTGTCTGACTACTGTTTGTGACAAACAACTAGTTAAAGATCTACAAAAATTGGCCTGGCCTGTTGGTCTAGTGGTTAATGACCCAGACTGCTATGCCGGAGGTCGTGGGTTCGATTCCCACCCAGGACAAATGTTTGTGTGATGAGCACGATCATTTGTTCTGTGTCTGGGTGTAATTTATTTATGATCTGTATGTATTTAGAAATATATAAGTATGTTTATCAGTTGTCTAGTACCCATAACACAAGCTCTGCTTAGCTTGGGACTAGATGGCGTTGTGTGACGGTTGTGAAAAAAAAAAAAATGACAGCCAGAACTAACGGGTTTAAATGCTTTACGAGGTACGGAGTAAATTAGACTCCCATCCACAAATGAACCTTGGAAAGCACGACTCAACCTTGATATTCGACCTGTTCAGCTGTGATTATTTAGGTTGTGCTCCTCCTCCTTTCTTTCAACACAAATTACTTAATATCAGACTAAAAACATAATTAAATAATCACCATGAATAGTGTTATAATCAGAACAACCAAACAAATCGTATAAAGGCGTAATAAACTCAATTACACAACCATAACTTCGTGTATTTCCGCCGAACATTCCGTGATTACATGTCTGTCAAAGGTCAATAAGAATTAGGGTCATAATCCACAACGGTAACGGTGAAGGGCTTAATGATAATAAATAATATGAAGGTACCGATAAATATAAGACAGGTGCCTACAGAAGGTTCACTCCGCACGAAAAGAGGAATCTTACTCACATTATTAGGGACTCCGCTTTATACGGTAAGTAAGAAAGTACATACATACAAACGCGCTTCACGTACATCCAGAGTAAGCATCATCATCCGTACAGCACAGAATTTTGTTTTTTTTTTAAGAAATTTGCCCTACTCTAGGAATTTCTCCCGTCTCGTGGGTGCGTTTACAAACATCTAAACTCACATACATTAACATACAGACTTGGAAAAACTACATGCACAATCGTGCCGTCAATTAATACCCATTAATTGCAAGTGTATCCCAGCTATTTACCCAAGTCCCATAGCTGGGATACACTTGCCAACTATCTTAGAGAAGCAGTGGGCTGTGATCTACCAAGCGTGTCTGTTGCTTTACTAGGCTTTGAATTTTCGGTTCCATAGTAAATAAAAAAACATCAAAACAAATCAGCATAATATTCTAAAATTTTCGATTCGATCTTTTCACGATACGACGAGACGACTACGTCATACGTGACTATACATAAGACGGTTTTCAATCGTTGTATGAAGTTAACCTTCTGTCCTTTTCTGTAGTACCGGTATCGAAATTATGAACTTTCACCTTAAGGGCTTTTAATAGCAATAATTCTTTGTTTGGGTGATTTGTTACGGAATTTATTTGTAACAATACATGAATGCGCTAATGATTATTTTCTAGATTATTTTGACACATCATGCTGTGATAAAAGAATGGTAGAAAGATCGTGTTAACTTTCAATGCTGTTTATTGGAAGCATTTGGGTCTAATAATTAAAATCGGTAGATGCTGGGTCAATCATCAGAAATTATTGTCTTGCCAGTTGCCACAATATTTTAGGCGTTTATCTTACTTGAATCAGTGTTTAATAAATCAAGAACTTACCACATTCGTTTCAGTTTGAATCAAATAATAGATAGCTTGTTTAGAAGTTCCATTGTTATTTCAGGTTAGAAGTTGATAAGGCGCTCTCTCACCGCGAGCATTCACATGTAATGTAACGTTACAGATTCGAACATTCGAAGACAATAGAGCATTAAATTGCGCACTTTTATGTTACATTACAGGTACATGCTAGCGGTGGGGGAGCGCTTTTACAAAAGCAAAATACCTACCGACTTAGAATTTTGATATGAATGCTAAAAAAATAATCATCATCTGTCTAGTCTTTTTCACAACCATTTCAGGGTCGACTTCCAGTCGAACCAGATTCAACTGAATATCAGTATTTTACATGGAGCGACTGCCTATCGGACCTCCACAACCCAGTAACTGGGTAATACGATACCCCATGGTAAGACTGGTTGTCTGACTTTAGATTGAAAACCAGTCTTACCATGAGGAAATACCTCATGGTAAAGCTAAAAAAAATAATTTAGTATTTCAAATGATACTAAGACCCTTTGTTGGTCCATAGCAATTTGTTAGTGTTGTAATTAATTTATCGTTGCATTGACACCGAATGCCCAACTTGAGAACATTTTTTTACGAGTATTTAAACTCCATAGTAAGTCAATAGTCACAAATGGTCGTTACTAGCTCTTGTTAATAAAACTTACGTGTTTTGTTCAGCTCTATATGTTTTTATTGAGATATAGATTAACTGATACGATTTATATTGGAGGGGAAGTTATTAGAAGATATTGTTACTGCTTCTTGATTTTGTTATAAGTTCAACATGGCTGATGTTTTTAGTTATCAAGATCAATGGACCCATCATTTTTACCGACTTCAAAAAAAAGGAGGTTATCAATTCGACCCGTATGTATGTAATATTATCAGAACTGCCCAGTTTTCGTATATGTTAGTCTATATCAGCGTCTGAACAAATGTACCAAATTTCATAAGTGTATGTAAGTATGTATGTATGTATGTTTTTTTGTTTGTGCACGCATATCTCCGGAACTACAAGTCCGATTTAAGTAATTCTTTTCTTTGCCGGGGTCGCGGGATTATTTCCTTACCGTGACCCCGGAACATAACAGGCTACTGAAGGACACCGTGGATTTTAGTCAGTACAAGTCTGACAGTCCCTCCCGCCCTGCCCGGGGTTGGAGGACTCATTTGATGATTTTACCACGCTAAAAAAAAAAAAAAAAAAAAAAAAAAAAAAAAAAAAAAAAAAAAAAAGTAATTCTTTTCTTGTTGTACTAGGTATTGTTCAACTTAAGGTACACTGAAAGTTTCATCAAAATCGGTTCAGTAGTTTTAGAGATACGGATATTTTCGTTGTGACGCATTACAAGTTTAGTGCACATCATGTAAGAAAACTTTGTATTTTACAAGAATTTGTGTTGAATATTTAATAAATAAACTAAAAAAAGGTAAAATAAAAACTTTTTAAAAAAAGTACCGACTTCAAAAACAAATACAAAAAAGTTTAAAATAACCTCTTTCGGAAGTCGGTGGCAATAGTCAATGAAATAATAAAAATCTAAGCCACCGACTTCCGAAAGAAAGGTTATTTTAAACTTTTTTGTATTTGTTTTTGAAGTCGGTATTTTTTTTTTTAGTTTTTTAAATACAGCTTTTGCTGTGAGATAGCCATTTGACGGCGCTGCGTGTGGAAGATTTGATTCTTGCACGGAACATAGGACTGGACCTGAGTAGCATTAGGTTAAAGGTGTAAGTTGCTAACTTTTGAGGAGAGCAAAAACACAATTTGCAAATAAAGGTCAGGGAGCATTTTTGACCTGGTACCTCGAAGTTCGCAGCCATTATTGAAACGTGGTTTGCTTTGAAGGTTTAGGGTTAACATTTCACGAAATGTATTTATTTTGATCCAAATGCATGGTGGAAGGAAGAAAATTGTTTCCCCAGGTCTGGGGATGTAGGTATGTGAGTTAAAATGTTTGTAAATTGACCCACGAGGTCCATTTTCAAACATCCTACTGAAAACAACAATATGTACAGGAAAAAAAATGCATATTATTCAATATTTTTCGACATAGCAGTCCATAAACATTACATTATTTCTCTTTAACATTACAAAAGCTAAATGTTTAGTCTCAGACATGAACACAATAAATGCCTTTGTCGGCTCTTTTGACGCCCACCGCTTGAAGAATTGCGCGGCCTACATAAAGGCGGGGCCGTGAGTGATAAGTTAATTAATTCTAATCACTGAGCCCAAATAATAGACGGACACATTGAAAATTATTAGACAAATAATTTGATTGCTAGAATCACGATGCTATGACGTCAAATGTGATCGCATTTCTGTTTTGTTTCGACATTTCTCTCAGACACAATAATGTAACAGTCAGTCATGTAAACGCCTTAATTAGACAAAATGTGCGATTAACATACAATGATTTTACATTTCGTAAAAACATTTTCATTGCTGTTGTGTTCATTTTACAATGACTGACAATGACAACAGACAGAATAAAAAAGCTATAAACTATAAAACAAAAAAAAAAATATACAAAAATGTTGCTTTTATTTACATGTTGGTTCAAAGAAATAACCTTATTATTTCCCCATACTTTTAGGGACACCATGTATTATAATATACGTTTTTATTCTAAAAAGCTTTTTCTGATCGTGGTTAAATCACTAAATGAGTCCTCCTACCCAGGGCAGGGCGGCAGGGACTGGCAGACTCATACTGACTAAAATCCACGGTATTCTTCAATAGCCATTTAAGGCCACGTAATTCGGAATCAACTTATATTTGATTCAACGGCAAACAATCAAATATTCGTTTTTCGATCTGAAAAAAATGTATGTTATAGTTCAATAAACTGTCTATGTTATTTTTCAGTTGAAAACGCGATATTTATAACTTGACTCGATCAAAAAAAATCGCGAAAATAGAGATTTTTTTAACGTTTTTTGAGTGGTACTTGAAGTAGATCAAACTTTTGGTCCTGAAGAATATATCAATAAATAGGTAATGATGTTTGTCAGAACTTTATCCGGGTACTTTTTCATTTAATAACAATTTTAATTTATAAAAAGACGCCAATGTGTTTGGGCACATATGCCGTTTTATTCTAAACACATTCACTATCGTCCTCTCATCTTTTGCCTTTCAAAAGTAGTGTCATCACTGTCGCTCGTTGACGAATCAGTCAGCCAGCGTGGCTCTTACAGACTAGACCTATGACACTTTTTTTCTGATCGGGGCTGTCAGATTTTCGTAATACAAAAATTGGAAATTGAGAAAAAGATAGCGTAGGCTTATTGATTATTCAAAATATGTTTAGGCATATATACGCTGTGTTTAATGGGACCTGAATAAACGGACATGGCTGTAAAATAGACCTATAAACTTTCTATTTTCAATAACATATTATTTTCATTAATAAATATTGAAAAGAAACCGAACTTACTGAATTTAATTGCAGGAAATTTCTGACGCTCAGACATTCTTGATGTACGGAGCAAATAAGGGATTTGAGAGAATGAGAATTTTAGAATACGTATAATATACATTACGAATTGTTTCTATCAATATAATAAATTACTCACAGGTACCTATATCAATGTTATCGTGATATCGTAGTACGGTTCTTGTTCATCGTTCTGCAATATTTTGCATTCTCCATCGTCCAATACTTTTGGATCTATATAACATTTCACGTGAACTATTCTTATTAGTACTGAATTTCAGTCAACAATAATTATGTAACTGAAAACAACCACTAATGGTATCGAATTGCAATATAGGATAAGATGCACTTCACTTTTTTTATTATTTATTTCATTTCGTCAAAGATTTATAACAATTTCGAAGAAACAGGATTAAAATAATTAAATGAAAACTACTGTTGTCAATATTTTGAATACTTCAAGATTACATGTCACCCATGTCACCTACAAATAAGGAGTAACACCCACAACGCTGTTAAATATCGCATAAAGCTCCATTCTCACTAGCGCTGTTTTTTGGACGTAAAAAAACGCAGAGTTTCAACAAAAAGGTACATAAAATTGAACTTAACTGTCACCGCCTAGCATTTAAAATCAAATGGAGTTTGAACAAAAACGCCGCGTTTTATAATCGTTGACGTTTGAACAGATACAATATGGGAATACATTTTTTTCTATTTCCCATGCCCAGAAAAAAACACTTGTGTGATTGGCCACAAAGTACTGCGAATGCGATGAAAAATCGGTGGTTGTTGCTCAGTCTCACCATGTGTTCAGTACAAGTTGTTTGTCGCTCTATTTAATTTTTTTTGCGACGTGGTTGAAAATCATAATTATCTAAGACCAAATGTACAATATTTTTGATTTTTTTAAGAAGTTAGACGTACTTGTCTAGAATATAAAGAATAATTAGTAAATTAAACAAAATAGTGATCGTGATTCAAGTTTTGTGGCGCGTCCACAATCTGTTTTACTAAGAATTAGCATTGCCTAAACGACACTGCATTAGTTTCATAGAAATTACTCTTTTTAATATTGTATTTAGTAATAGTTTTTCTAAATAATAGCAATTTTATTTTTACATGAAGTGTGATATTTTATCCTACAAAAAAATGGGAAAGGCACGTTCGCGGGAAATTTATAATTTTGGTTGCTCTAATAGAACGAATAGAGGATGACACTACCATCATTTACTTCATTTAGCCAGCTGCTAAAGTGCAGCAGTAACAAAAGTTCTCTATCTTGTTCTGATTTGCCGCCAGAAACGTTAAGAAGTCTTTTTATGGCGATCGGACAAAAAACCTGCAATTTTGTTGTATAAACAACAAAATAAAATAAAATGTGTTTAAAATATAAATTTTAAACACATTTTATGAATAATTTGGTGTTGTAATTTAAATGCATAATAGAATTAGAATAATATAAATTCCATATTCTTTGTAGTTTTTTTTTATAAACATTTATTTCATCATCATCATCATCATCAACAGCCGGAGGAAGTCCACTGCTGAACATAGGCCTCCCCCTTAGACCGCCACGCCGAACGACAATTCGCCACTTGCATCCATCGGCTGCCCGCGACCCTCACGATGTCGTCGGTCCACCTAGTGGGAGGCCTGCCTACGCTGCGTTTTCCGGTCCGTGGTCGCCACTCGAGAACTTTTCTTCCCCATCGGTTGTCAGTTCTACGAGCGATGTGGCCTGCCCATTGCCACTTCAACTTGCAAATTTTATGAGCTATGTCGGTGACTTTGGTTCTTCGCCGAATATCCATGTTCCGGATTTTATCCCGCAAAGAAACTCCGAGCATAGCTCTCTCCATTGCTCGTTGAGTGACTCTTAGTCTCTCTAAGAGGCCAGCAGTCAAGGACCACGTTTCGGAGCCATATATCATCACTGGCAACACACACTGGTCAAACACCCTTGTCTTGAGACACTGTGGGATTCTCGATGAGAAGATATCACGTAGCTTCCCAAACGCTGCCCATCCGAGTTGGATTCTTCGGGCGACCTCTTTCTCGAAGTTGGACCTACCTAACTGAACAATCTGTCCAAGGTAAGTATAATGGTCTACAACTTCGAGAGTATCGCTCCCAACAACAACCGGTACGGGTGCCACATGGACATTCGACATGACTTTCGTCTTGTCCATGTTCATTTTAAGGCCGACCCTCAGTTGGGAAACGATACTGAGGTCGCTGAGCATAGCATTGAGGTGCTGCAACGATTCTGCCATGATGACTATATCATCGGCAAAACGAAGGTGAGTGATGTATTCGCCATTGATGTTGATGCCGAATCCGTTCCATTCTAAGAGTTTGAAAACGTCCTCCAACGCGTTCGTGAACAGTTTCGGAGAAATAACGTCTCCCTGTCTCACGCCTTTCTGCAATTGGATTGGTTTCGTGCTCTCTTCCTGAAGTCGGATGGACATGGTGGCGTTTCTATACAAACACTTCAACACTTCGATATACCTATAGTCGATATGACATCGTTGGAGGGACTGCAATACTGCCCAGGTTTCGATTGAATCGAAGGCTTTTTCATAGTCCACAAACGCTAAACACAATGGCCGATTATACTCCTCTGTCTTCTGTATAATCTGGCGGAGCGTGTGTATGTGGTCTATAGTACTAAAACCTTTTCGGAAACCGGCTTGTTCGGGAGGCTGGAAGTCATCAAACCTGCGTTCGAGACGGTTCGTAATGACTCTTGAGAACAGCTTGTATACATGGCTCAGAAGTGAGATTGGCCTGTAGTTCTTCAACAAGGTGTTGTCACCCTTTTTGAAGAAAAGAACAACCACACTCCTGTGCCATGCTTCTGGCGTAGAACCTTCGAGTATGACGGAATTAAATAACTTCTGGAGGACTAGAAGTACCGGTTTTCCACCCGCTCTCAGAAGTTCTGTTGTGATTCCGTCCTCACCCGGCGCCTTGTTATTCTTGAGCTGTTTAAGAGCCATTCTAATCTCGTACAGGCTGATGTCCGGGATATCCTCAGTGAAGTGTCGAGTCAGTTTAGCTCTTGCGTCACGAGCTGTGCCGACACTGGGTTGTCGTGTTGATGTGTATAACTGTCCGTAAAACCTCTCAAGCTCCCTTAGGATCTCCGGTTTCGTCGAAATGATGCTGCCATCGTTAATCTTCAGCTTTGTCATTTGGCTCTGCCCAGGTCGGAGGTATAGACGAAATCTTTGCGAAGACTTTTGAGCCCTGGTTCCGCTCGATTGCCTCTTTGATCCGTGCCGCACTAAAGGAGCGCAGGTCACGTCGCATTGATTTAGAGATTCGTCTATTGAGTTTGCCATATTCCGACGTATCAGCTGAAGATTGCAGCCTCATCTCTGTCCGGTCCTGCATCAACCTGATGGTTCCGTTCGAGAGCTTTTGAGGTTTATTGCGGCGCATTAACATTTATTTATCGAAGTTCTAATTTTGATAATGTTTTTCCATGCATCAGTGAAAAAATTGTTCTTAAATTATACACAAAACATCGTATGATCATGATGATGATGAATTGATGATAAAAGAGATAAAAAATATGTTTTTAAATTCAAATCAGTATATGTTTTATTCGTAAAATGTGTACTGGTACACACCACCAGATGGTGAAGGGCGTCCCGCTTTGTGAAAATGTGAACGCATGTTAATAAAACGCTCCGCTCGTGTGGTTGGGGCATTATAGATAATTGGGTATTGTCATTTTGGCACAGTATGCCAATGCTCATAAATTTTCTAAAAAATAGTAGTTTTTTTTTTGTTATCTGGGGACATCAAAATCTGTGTCAAAATGTTATAAAATATATTTAGGTCTGTGAATGGACGAATATATTTATAAAAATTTGTTTGCATCAATAGGTATTTTTATCATTTTGTATTCGTAAATGCATTGACATCCTTGTGATAAAATATTTCTACTAGAGTAATAAATGTATTTTGCGTGAAGGGAACACTGTATGAAATATTGAAGTTTTAGAAATGAAATACATAAAACTTAGGTTTTCAATAATTTCGCGACAGTGGCGCTGGTGGCGGGGAAATCGTCAAACTTTCCCCGCTCATCGGACGTCGATTTTGCAAAATAAGAGAGCCTTAAGTTCCAGGATAAGTCCCGCAACCCCGGCAGGCATCGGCCCTATAAAGGGGGCCCGGTCATCCTACTACTATTATAAAGGCGAAAGTTTGTAAGTATGGATGTATGGATGTATGGATGTTTGTTACTCTTTCACGCAAAAACCACTGAACGGATTTGGTTAAAATTTGGTACACAGATAGTTTATAACCTGGATTAACACATAGGATAGTTTTATCCCGATTTTATGTTCCCGTGGGATAATTTCGAGTTGTAGCGGGTGAAGCCGCTAGCACCCGTCAGTATTCTATAAAGCTTAACATTATTATTAGTAATGAATGACACCAAAATAAGTAAACTCCCACGTTAACTAAGACACCAATTTGTAATGGACTTACATTATCATCAGAATCGCATCAACGCTGTAGGTGGGTTTAAGTCACTGACCTTTTAATACGTTGTCTTTAATTAGTTATACATTTAACAGCATCGGGTAATGTTCTCTTAATCTATAAGAACATAATATTGTTACCTTCATCAACAGAATACAAACAGCTTTCGAAATCGATTATTTTATATTCTGTCTAAGGTATTATGTTCTTGATATCGTAACTATTTTAAATACTATTTCTTGAGTATGAAAGGCGCTAATAACTTTAGGTTACTTTACGACTGTCAAAGATCTACAAATGAGAGTCGGGACCAACGGCTTTACGGTGGAAACTCGCTATGACAGACGGTCACGAATCCACAGACCAACTTCTGCAAGCACGGCTTAACCCGGAAGATCGGCCTGTGTGGCTGTAATGACACACTAATTTACTGCTATTGCTACGAGTACATGGTACAAAACTGTAACTTACACAAAATAACTAACCTCACCAGCCACATTTTCCCAACAATCGCCATTACGTACGAATAAGTGCTCATAAATTCATAATACAAGAACTAAAAGCTAATTAGACCACGGACGTAACAAATATACCGTCCTTATTCTGAAAATTCCGCACACCATTCCATCTCTTGTAATAGTGCACAAATTGGACCGTTGTCCGTCCTCCTTCACCGTTGATGGATTGGTCCTCGAGACTTTTGTTCCCCTAGTGATAATTAATTTCGACCGTTTCCGTAATTCAAGGTTCATTCGTGACAGAATAGTCTCGTATATCAGATGTTAGGGTTGAACAATGCCATGATAACGAGATAATGCTGAATTGTATTGTATTATAAACGTCTCATCATTGTTTCGTAAAAGGGTTGTCTGGGGTATTCGTGACAACCCTCCGGCTGTTTTGGATGAGGAATTTATTATTATATTGTTTGGGTGTGGTTTATATATGTGTAGGTTTGATAGTAACAATAGATCCCTTTTCTGTAAGGTCATATAATGGTCGTGTTATCTCGACACTAATAAACGTAAGAATTTAATACATCACAGTGTTTTATATTTTCAAACAAAACCAGTTCTAAGCTACTAACAAATTGAACTTAATCAACATCAATAAAAATCTGTGTTAAATGCACTTAAGTGCAGTCATTAATACGGAACTTTACAGAATGTCAGTTATTTGAATTGATTTCCATATTTCACATGATAATTTAACATAATAAACCTGGTCTTATAATCAGCCCGTCGATACCGAATTATCAATTCCTATTAATAAGTCAGCGATTAATAATCAACTGGAGTTATGATTAATTATGCATGTGATTCCATAATTGACGTCATAAACGTATTTGTAATTAAATTATAGTAATTTACGATTCTTCCTCGTGTTCTTTCTCCGAGTTTATGATGTCTATTAAAATTATAAGTTACTGCCTTCAGTATTACGAAAGTGTCCAGTCAAAGGTGGCGTTAGAACATGCGTATATTAGACTACACAAGTGCAGGAAAATTGCACGTTATTCATTCTGTCGCCGCAGATGATAAATAAAACCGGTAACCGTACTTCCATTCATTCAAATAGCTTGCATATTCATTCAATTAGTGAATGCAGAGGACCTCCTCTCACGTACTTTACAGGTAAATATTCACTGGCATTGTACGTGTGTCGTATAAAACGTACCTTCCATTCACATCCGTTAATGTCCGCCGCAGGACATTGGCCAACTTTACTTACGTACTTAGTTTTGCCTTAATTACCAAGATTCCCGGACTTTAATACCCGAAACACGTACGTTCGGCACACCATTATTATATTCACTGCTCTATTTACCCAGACTTAATTGTGTACGATACTGTCTGAGGGCAAAAGTCGGTAAACATGCGCTCACTCTTAGCTTGTGTAATAATCTTAGCTGTGATCGCCTACGTACATCACAAATGACTTGTGAGTAATTACTTTGAGTGAGATTCACACGTCCCCTATAATAATACACACTTTAATAATGAATCAACGCTTCCCACGCACTCTTTATTAACAGAACTACTCAATATAAACACCTTTTATATGACAGTGAAAGCAAAAGTTTATCTATTAAAGATGTTTCCTTTGAAGTTCGGTTATAAAGGTAGGCAAGATAGCTACTTCAGATGTTTTTGTTTGTCTTCCATCGTCTTTAGATAGAGGCGTAATTAAACATTCTTTGATAGAAAGAACAATTTGTTTTACGTTAACAAACGATTTTAGCTACAAAGGGCATAAGGGCGAGATTATTTTCGAACCACTAAGAAAATCGACACTTGATACAACGCAATATCTAATAACGAGCATACATTTTAAAGTCCAATTTGAATAACAAAACTTTTTGAATTAAATTCCAAGCGAACGATGCAGCTTGCACATAAAATTTTGAGTTTATTAGGCTAGTAGCGTTCTGGAAATCAAAGGACCAACTCTAGTTTATATGAGAATAAACGCATAGTTGAGTCTCAATGCAGACAGTCCCCTGTTTGAAACTTCAAACTTAGTCGCCTTTTTTTTGTTTGTGGATCTAATATGAGCATTGAAAATGCTTTGTTCGTTGGAAACGAAACATGTTGAGTTTCAGTTGAAACTGAGTTTTATTTGATAATATGAGCGAATGAAAGTTTGAACAAGGAATTGTTATTGTTGAACGAAATATTTGTCTGTTTTGTTTGAAGATATTATGTGCTGGGATTAATTTGACGGATTAGTTTAGGATTTCTTTTGATAGACAAAGGATTGAAGTTAAGGGGATAGGTCAGTAAAAATACGGTTTTTATTTTTTATTTTTCTTCGTACATATCTGGACTACAGATCTTACAACTTGGAATATAGTTATTGACTATATGATCTAAATTCTCACAATGTTGAAAACACGATTCAATTAAATTTTCTCGATACAAAAAAAATGCAAAGTTCGGTCTATCTAATTTATTTTTTGGACTTTATGGAATAACTACTATGTGTTATCGAAAGGATGTTGTTTTAAATTGTATAAAATACTAGTATCTAAATTCTGTAAAGACATTTTTTCAATTAATAACAATTTTAATTCATAAAAAGACGTCAATATGTTTGGGTACATACGCCGTTTTATTCTGAGCACACATTCACTATCGTCCTCTCATCTTTTGCCTTTTAGAAGTAGTGTCATCACTTTCGTTCTTTGACGAATCAGTCAGCCAGCGTGGCTCTTACAGGCTAGACCTGCGACCAATGACATATTAAATATAGACACGTCATGAACGAACATCGCGGCGCTTAAAAACGGCGACAATACTAGAACCTACTTATACGCGTGAAGAAAGAGAAAGAAAATATGACACCGTACGGCGCGAGGGAGACGCAACTAAGCGCAATATCCAATGCAATGCAAGCCAATTGGCTTGATTTTTTTTTTGCCATTTTAGAGTGCGGACAACGTATCTATAGTTTAAATATCATTGCCTGCGACACTTTTTTTCAGATCGCGGCTGTCAGATTTTCGTAACAATAAAATTGGAATGGATAAAAAATCGAGAAAATAAAAACGAATGATACGTAGGCTTATAGATTATTCAAAACTATGTTCCGCTGTGTTCAATGGGACGTGATTAAACGGACATGACTGTAAATAAGTCACGTAAACTTTCTTTTTTCAATAACACCTTATTTTCAATAATAAATCAGGAATAAAATAAACCAAATTTACTCAATATCATGGCAGGAAATTCCTGACGATCCCTACAGAGCAAACAAGGGAAATGTTAGAATACGTATGATACTACACATTACGAATTGTTCCTATCAATATAATAAATTACTCACAGTGATATTATATCAATGCTATCGTGATATCGTACTATTGTTGTCGGATGGTTCCTCTGTGTCCATCCTCCTCCCATCTAATCTTTATGCATCTAAATACCATTTCACATAAACTAATGATAAAAGCACTGATTTGTAGTCAACATTTTGAGATATTATGTAACTGAAAACAACTTATATTCGTATCAAATTGCGATATAGGATAAGAAGCACTTCACTTTCATTATTATTTATTTAGTTTCGTCACAGATCTATAACAATTTCTAAGAAACAGGATTAAAATAAATTAAATGAAAACTGCTGTTGTCATTTTGAATACTTCAAAATTACTTGTCAACTACAAATAAGGCATAGCACCCACCACTCTGTTAAATATCGCCTATGATAAAAAATCGGTGGTCATTGCTGTCTCACCGCGTATTCGGTACAAGTTGCTTCTCGCTCTATTTATTGCTTTGGAGTAAAAAAAGATCAGTACTGGGTTCATGCTTTTGGAGTCGATAGATAATATCTCTAAGGGTTTCATTTATCCGGGCACGCCGCAATTGCGGGGGTAAGACCCCTCTTTGAGGAGTGGCTGGAGAGAAGTCATGGCGTCCTGACCTACCGCTTGACGCAGGTCCTCACCGGACTCGGAAGTTTCGGGAGGTACCTGTGTCTGATGCGAAAGGAGGAGACGCCTGGGTGTCACCACTGCGAAGTTCGCCCGGAGGACACGGTGGAGCATACGGTGCAAGACTGTCCAGCTTGGGCAGAGCACCGACGTGTCCTCACGGTTGCGAAGGGCGGAGACCTCTCGCGCACAGCATTGGTCGCGGCCATGCTGCGGGGCGAGACGGAGTGGGAAGCGGTCGCCTCCTTCTGCGAAGCAGTAATGCTCGCGAAGGAGGAGGCGGGCCGCGAGCGAGAGAGGACAGTGTCCTCCCTCCGCCCCACCCGCGGTGGTGAAGCCCACGGCGACGGACGTCGCTAGACGATCTCCGGCCACCGTAGGCGCGGGCATGCGGGCAGCGAGTAAAGGGCAACTCGCTGCCCGACCACGGATCATGCCCGGGTCGACGGCGCGTTGTGACCCACGCGCGCCTCAAAGAGCGTCAGCATACTGACGGGGCCCCCCTCTCAGAGGGCCAAAGCCTGCCGGGGTCGCGGGATTATTTCCTTACCGTGACCCCGGAACAGAAAGGGCTATTGAAGGACACCGTCGATTTATCAGAAAAGTGATTATTACAACCTTGTCCCAAAAAAAATACTGTGGATAAGTTATTATAGAATGAAGATTTAATTATAAAGAACAACCAGCTTTGTGACCGCACGTTAATTAAAGGAGCGTGTGTTTGGGGCTTTTTTTAGCGTGCTAAAATAATCAAATGAGTCCTCCTACCCAGGGCAGGGCGGGAGGGACTGTCAGACTCGGAATACTTACTAAAATCTACGATGTCTTTCAATAGCCCTTTACGTTCTGGGGTCATGGTATTCGTTAGCCCGCGACCCAGGTAGGCCCTCTAAAAGGGAGCCCCGTCATTGCCATTGTGCTGACACTCTTTCAGGCGCGCATGGAACACAAAGCACATGCCCTTGCCCGTGCGCGCGTGTGTTTGGGGCTTAACGATAATGGGTATTGTCAATTTCGTAAGGTATGCCAATTATCATTCATTTTCTACCAAATAGTAGTTATTTTCGTTATCTCGGGACGTCAAAATCTGTGTCAAAGTGTTATAAAATAAATTTAAGACTTTGAATGATAAAAATATTTACAAAATATTTATCCACATCAATAAGTCTTGTATTTCTATCATTTTGTTTTAGTAAATGTTTCGATATCCTTATATCAAAATATTTCTACTAGAGTAATACATGTATTTTGCGTAAAGGGAACACTTTATGAAATGTCGAAGTTGACGAAATGAAATTCATAAAACTTTGGATTATGTTAATTTCGTGATACTGGCGCCTACTGGTGGCGGTGCGTGGCAACTTTTCCGACTCATCAAACAACGCTTTCGCTTGACCATATGCCGTTAATTGAATTTTGACCGAAAATGTCTTGCTTTACAGATACAGAAATCTTAGTACCTAATGGATAGGTGACCCTACAAACAGAACAAGGTAAACATAACGTTGAACATTTCCATTATTTAGTAATAGAATATTTTTCAATATACGGTTATAAAAATTAATAACCGAGATACGAATAAAACTTTTCTCAACATTTGTTTAGTAGGATACTCTTTGTCTTTGTCATGGTTTCTTTATAATGACACACCATTGAAATGATTTATACGAATAGGTTGCAAATTGCAATTGACACACATTCACAACATTGCAAATGATAATATTATTTATGTCGATGGTTGGATTTTAGGATCTGACAATAAAATTAATAACGATTTATGCTACAACAATCACTCCTCAATTAGGTACATAAATTCAATCTTAGGTAGATTTTGGGTTTTGATAATGGTATATTGAGAGTTAATTAAACTGCTTGTGTGAATCGCTGCTGCAAACCTTTGACCAGGATTTTGAGCTTGCAGCAGAATTTCTTATATTTGCGACAGTCTTAAGAGGTGTGCAGATTAAGTTTTGATCCATGATTGCTCAAATATTTTGTGAATAACGGAAAAAATTAAATTCAAAAACTGTGCTACAATTTTACAATCATATATGTCTATCATGCACACCAAACTTTTATTTTTAAATACAAACTAACAAGAAGCCAACCACAGCCCTAGACAGAAACATTACCATAATCTTGTTCCCATAGTAATTCGTCTGATTCCAATCATTAGCAGAATTTACCGTTCACCATATAAAGCTGGACATGAATGAGAACGTATCGTAAACTCGACTAACTGACCGTTGAATCGAAGGTAGATGGATCGTAATAAAAGTTACCAATAGTAATTGGCATAAGACCCGTCAGGTTAACCGTGGGTTAACAGTTGTCGTACGTATAACCAAGTAATTGGGTATTCTAAACATGTCGTATGATAATTTTGGTTTTCATAAATGTGTCACAGTATGTTTCTTTTTTATAAGGGCTGATTTTTCAACAGTCAGATAACATAACTGAAGTATAAAAATGGCGGTGGTTAGACAGCTTATCTTAAGAAAATAATTATGTCAAACCGCTATTTTTATTCTTCTGAAAAAAGTTATCGGAATATTAAATGAAATCAGCCCTTTTTTTTATGTGGTAAAATCATCAAATGAGTCCTCCCGCCCTGGGTGAGGCGGAAGGGACTGCCAGACTCTTACTAAATCTTAGGGCTGATTTAGTTAGAGTCTGGCAGTCCTTTCCGCATAAAATAATAAAATGAAATCAGCCCTAACGTAAAATAATAATGTTCCATTTTTTATCAACTGCTTTTTTAAATTTTTGTATAACTGTGTGGCGTTGCGTTTGGTTTGTATATTTCTTTGGCACGATGCATGTGTAGCCAGGGTGTCAATTCTGCTAATTTGATTTAACTCACATGCTATTGATATTCAATTGAAACTCAATCACGACTCCATTACGATTAGAACAAATTTGGTATTCTGCAAAAACTTGTGTAAGCTCAATAGAATCGTAATGGAATCGTAGTGTAATTGTAATTGACTCTCAGTTGAACAGTTATAAGTATTGCCATTAGAAAGTAGAATACCGATAAAGTCCACAATCGATTTACAATTGTAACACGATTGAAGAGCAGACTAGCAAAGATTCTGATAGCAGTTCAATGGAATGTCACTGGAAAACCATTGGTCTTAAATTAGCAGCAGAATACCAAATGTAGTTAAAACTGCTACTAAGATCCAATTGATATTCAATCGAGTCATTACTAAATTAGCAGAATTGGGGCCCTGAATGGTTTGACGCTTGACGGATTTTATCTGGTGATCTGTCCATAGGTGAGTCTAGTTTGTCAAAGTCTGGCTGCCTAATGCGCTGGCGCACTTATTACTGGGGTGGCCCAGCTTATCCCGTACATCTTCTTTAAAAAAGAGTGCCTGATTTAAAAATCTCTAATAAATTGACAATATGGACCCCAAAAATAGCATCAGGCTTTTAAAAGTTGCCGTAGTGGTTTGGGAAATGTATTGGGATTGTCCCAAACAAAATACTCCTTATAAAGAGCGCTAATCCCGGAGCCCAATTCTGAGCCAATTCAATATAGATTGTCATCGACACGATAAGAAGTATACTTATAGGCAAGACTAGCATTTTTAGTTATCGTTTCTGTTTTCATAAAACAATTTTCATTGACTGTGGGAATTATACCGAGGACTCCAGGCTGATTATTCAAATAATTATTTACCAGGACACGTATTTCAATTAATTGGGTACCTATTCCAAATGTCTTACGTTCACGACTTGATAAGCAATGATTATAAAATTAAATGATAAAGGTTAAAGTTTACAATCGTGTAATTGAATTGCAAATTAATGTCTAAAAGATTATTGTTTGTTGCAAAATTTTGTTCGAATCGATTGTGAATAAAATAATCGTTATTATGGCAGGTCTTGAAGAATGGGGAAGGCAAGTGTCAAAGTGAAAATGACAGTTTGGTCCCCAAAGAACTGTAAAATCAAAGGAATTTTCAGAAAAAAAAACCATTTATTGATGTAAAATGACTAGATGTTGTGTAATAAGCTGTAAAAATTATGGAATACACTTTTCAAAATAGTATCTACTTTTCTTTTGGAGGTTAAGTACCAGTATTGCATCGCTCGAAAATCGAAGAATTATCACCTGGAACGAGTTTTGTAATAGTTGTGGTGTTAAGAAATTAAATATATTGTGATATTTCTCGAATCTAAATAGAAAAAAAGGTTAAAATTACTGACTTAAAACATTATGATAGTTTATCAAAATAGAAAGTCAAAACCAGCATTATATCCTTGATAAAGGAGAGGACAGGTAAAACATACCTAAACTCAAAAATTGAAACCTCAACTACAAGTAATTGTGGATTTATTACGGTAAAATCAAATGTATAACCACTCAATTAAATCACTTTTTTCCTCTTGTAGATGCGCCGGGCGTCTTAATTCTTCTTTAATTATATAGTACTTGCATGGACGAATAACTTTTATTTGTTTTGTATTTATACTCAATTTTTATAACAAATAATCTTGTTTGTTTTTTTGTACAAGGTAGACGTGGGGACCAACTATCGCAGCGCCATCTACGATTAGCTTTGAGTTGCCATCCCCATTGATAAACGATAATTGCAAAGAGCATCAATACATTCGCCCACACAATATGTTGAAGATAGTTTACATTATAATCATTTTCCTGACATTAGAGGTGTACACTAGGGGTAGTCCCATTAGCTAAAATAAAAAAACAATTTTGTTTCTACATCATCTGCCGAACATTTCCCAAAATCTTTATAGTCAGCTTCCAGTCCAAACGGATGCAGCTGAATATCAGACATAAATTTCTGCCTATTGGACCTCAAGAATCCACTAATTGGGACATACGTAAGAACACAAGTTCTTTGGTGAGACTGAGTGTCAAGTTTTTAAACTTCATAAAAAAAAAACTTCTTCAAAACTTTTTTAAAAGTCACGATAGTCAATGGTCTACAAACGACAGCCGGGCCCAACCATGTTAAGTGATTTCCGACACACGGTGGTAACTCGCCATGATTAATTGTCACAGTCGATCCAGGATCGACCTGTGCTGTAAATATTTAGCCAAGACCTCCCTTCAGCTCGGAAATGACAAGAATAGAGAACTCAAATATCTGATCCCATCGGTGTCATGGGATACGGAAAAGAAAATGGCGGGACACCTCAGTATCCTCAAAAATTTATAAAAAAAGCATAATTTTATCAGACGCGAAATAAACGGAGGAGAACCCTTTGCTCAAGAGTAGGAATATGGGTAAAATAAAAAGAAAATTATCGGTACTGAGACGAGGGTTGAAAATACAACAGCACTATTTTATTTAGGAATCAATTTACCTGTTGCCTACAGTTAATGAAAGTCAGCATTAAACTTAGGAAATAGGTAAGAATCCTTAAGCAATAAGTTGTTCAGTAAATCACTGTTTATTATAATATTTAAGTGATCATTAAATCCTCTTGGTAAACTGCCATAGAAATTCTATTAGAGCTTGAAGTTGCATATTGATTCATCGTGTCGAAATGTTTAGTTCAATAATTTGTTGCACAAATGCTTAGTTATTGTTTGTATTACTTATCTCACTATATAATAGGAGTTAATTAACAAATGCTACGTATAGGCATTAGATGATAAACAGCTAAAAATAAATATCAGGTTACAACATGATTTTTTGGTTTTGAAACTTTTTCCAAACAATTTTGACATCCAGTTCAACCTTAATACGATGTCCATTACCCATACTAAACTTATGGTAATGTGTAAGTTATAATAGGTTGGTAGACCATGGAGAAGCAAACCCGCGTCTTCTTGTGTCACACTCACACACACATTGATAAATGTTTGTATAATTATTATACATAGCAGCTAGTATATTAATTTAAAAAATCTATTCGCACATTTCGTTCTTTACGTGCGAATCATCTAATGAATCAGATGATTATCTTTCGAAGCCCTATCCGCAATCGACTACATCCGACCACTATTTTGCTATGAGCCCCGTCTCTACATAAGCTTTGACATTCCTTTTCCTTTTTTAAACTCCGTATATTCCTTTCATTACGTCTGCAGCCAACGCCGTCAATTTATTTAGCCAAAAATAACGACAGCAATAAATTTCAAAAACGTAAGCTACATTCGACAGCGGCGCCAATATTCGTATCAATTAAGCCCCCTTCAGTCGAACACGATCTGAATTGCAAATACACACTTTTTCTTCTACACCGAATGTACGTCTAAATGGATCTAATTGGAAATTCAGCGCCTCTTAAATCGTCCAAGTTTGTTTCCAGAAGCGAATTTGCTGAGGACCAATGGGTCCTTTTGACAGATTGCTTATTGAACGAACGCTTTCGACAAATCACAGTGTACACACAGTAGATTCCTTTTAAAATTAGTTTTCTTCTGCCGGTGATAGTTTAATAGCTATCTTATAGCGAGAACAATTAAGGTCATTATATTTTTTACATATTTATCAGTCGCACCTTAAGTTATTGTGCATTGGTCTCGGCTGCAATATGTATCTTTGATAGTTAGTCGTTACAGATTGATCCCTATCAATCTGTAACGACTAACTATCAAAGCCCAAAAATCTGACAATCAGTACCAAGATAGTACCGTATGAACTACCTAGTATAGTCGCTCCATGTAAAATATAGCTATTTATAAACTGCATCAGTTTATACTAGAAGCAAACTCTAACTTCACTCTAACGCAGCGTAGGCAGGCCTCCCTCTAGGTGAACGAACGGCATCGTGAGGGTCGCGGGCAGCCGATGGATGCAAGTGGCGAATTGTCGTTCGGCGGTCTAAGGGGGAGGCCTATGTTCAGCAGTGGCCGTCCTCCGGCTGATGATGGTGATGAAACTCTAACTTAGTTGAGAAATGTTTAAGTAGATGGTGGATGATATTACACAAAATCCCTTAGCTCAGATTGCCACCACAAGTGTCTAAGTATTTGTATCGTATTGCTCGAACTCTAAAACAAGAGAACACTCTAGTCCGAGTACCTGTCTCGTCCCGAAAAGAAAAGCCACTATAATTTTGACAGATTCGTCACTAACTTATTAAAACATACCTTATTTATGCGAACATAAAGACCACTGTGTTATTGACAGTGATGCATGGGCAAAGCTACAAAATGTGAAAGATCTTTACTTGTAAATTCGGTTTAAAGCAAGCCATTCATGTGACCTAATGATCGGCCTGTGTTGAAAGCGATCACAAAAACAAATGATAAATATTGACAGGTTTATTTTATTTAATGGACCGATTGCTGGCTGAATAGAAAATTCGCCACGTATGGAATGAATTGCGGCCATTTAAAATAACTAGCTTTGTAAAAAGTAAAATACGACTGTCCTGTTTGAAAGTGGAACGTTTTTGTAACATTGACTTTTCAAATGCCGTGTGAACTTTGTGGTTGGAATTTTCTATTTGTCTATTTTTATTTTGTGTTTTTACTCGAATTGTAAAACTACAAAGCATATATTTGTGCTCCATAGATAGTAAGAGATTTACCTCATGTTACGTAAGACTAAGGACTTACCCGGACTTAACTTCGACTTCTATGTGCTTAACAAACCATTCTGTTACGTACACACATACACAGAACCGCTGGAGTAGTAAAAGTACTTCAGGCGGTCGGTACAGTCAAGCATCGCAAGTCATGTATAGGATAGAATAGTCCATTTATAGGCGACCTTAATGTGTATATGGATAATGCTATTAGGTACCTACCTACTCGTCTCCGCTTAGTTCTGTTTATTGATAAACCAAGCTATTTCTAAAAATCCTTATAAGGAACGGGGATAACTGGGAGCATTCGCATGTAATGTATTATAGATTCGACTTAGAGCATTACAATACTCTATCTCCATGACTGACGAGTACATGTAATATAACATTATAGGTTCGACTTACAATACAATAGGTACTTACAATGCTTACACTACTTCTTCCCTGACCGACGAACATTGGCAAATATTTAGTATAGATTTGATACAAGGCGCGCATTGAAATGTTCGATTTACCTCACTGAGGAAATGTACGAATTTGTATCGTTACATTACAGGTGAATGCTCGCGGTGAGGAAGCTCCTTTAAAATTCTGTTGGCCTCAAATGAACAGTGTGTAACAAAATATTCTCTTTCATTTTCAGATATCAATGGTTCCTGATCCTGCTTCTGTCTTCACTGTGCTCCGCTAACGATGGATTATTCAGCTCCAAATTTCAGACCGGTAAACTTTTTATGTTTGGTAATTATTTATTATTTTTTTCTTTATTTTGCTTTGGCCAATACTTTCTTCTATTATGCTATATTTCTATGAACATGTTCCACTTTTTTGTTTATAATTATCTATTGCAATATTTAGTTCTTAATTTTTGTTAGTTAGTCCAATATCGTTGCATCTTTGATATTTCTAATACAATAGGCAATTAGTCGTTAAATTCTATCATCAAAAATAATTAGCCCTGTATTTTTCTTGTTACCTATAAAAGCCAAAATCGACGTAGATACAATACGACACTGTTAAAATTCACTATACGTAACTGCTAGGTATAATTTACCGTAGTTCCGAAGTCAGTCATATGAAACGCATTAAAAAACTCAGGGGTGGATTGGAGCTGCTTTCGAGTTTGATATGTTATCTTTAACAAAATTTATTAATTTAGAAAAAATGGGAAACGCGTCTATATTATTTTTCAGGACTTACGGACTAATTATATTAAAATTTAAGTGGTGTCATTGTTGAATATCATTTTTTTTTCTAACAAAAATAAAAATATCTCAACCTACTGGTACCTTTCATAGCTTAAAAAACTCATAAAATACTTAACACCCATTTCATTTCAAACAATTAATTTCTCTATAAATCATAAAAGGCGATAACACGCCTATAGTAAATACATCGTAACACAAATTAACAACTTTATAAGATCGTTTATAATTCATTAGAATTGTAAATGTCGTTACTGAATCAAAAGTCTTAAGATAAAGCTGACTTAAACTAATATTGGACATAATTCTTACTTTGATGACGACATTTATGGATTCAATGCTGACTTAAAATTCTTATGGTGATTTGGTATGAGTTAAGCATCAAGTATGTGCGTATAAGAGAAATGATACATCTAAGCATTTGTTATAAATACTTAGACCGAGTCGTTTGACCAGAAGTTAAACTATTGTGAGCCCCGTGGCACAGCTTTGTGCCACCAAACCCTTACCTGATTTAAGACTTATTTTTCCAAAAATACAGTTTAAAATCAGTTGGGGTGGCATGTCAGAAAATTGTGCCACTGGAGCTCTAGATATTCCCATATTTTTTTTCATAATGCGGACAGTGAAGGAGTGGAACTCTCTGCCTACGTCTGTCTATCCGAACGTTTCTCTTCAAAGTTAGAGTGATCAGGCTTCTTCTGGCTAAGCTCGCTCCATCGTCGACCTTGTCTTAGTCATTCCTGATTTAGACTAACAGCCCTTTCAAATCGCAGTTTGATCGCATCCGCATGCAGGATCCTGCATGCGGTTTGCTTGTGTGAACACTAGCATAGGTATATTATAATCTCTTGTGCGATCAAACGGGATCCTGCAGAAAACGGGATCCTGCAAAAAACTGGACAGCCGTGTGAAAGGGCTGTAAGGTCAAGAGCAAACCCATTGCGCATTAAAAAAACATTTTCAACAAATGATTAAAATATAATTACGATTTAACACATAGTTTGACTAATCTTCAAACAACGTGGCCTTAAATGCAATTTTCCAATATACCTCAGCAAAACTGATGAATACTATGGCGTCCCTGAATTCCCATAGCATCTAAAAATAATTCATCTTGCCAAATATTATGCAGAGAAAACATACGTAAGTACCACCTTGTTTAGTTATCTTTTAGAAAGGTAAAGTCTGAGGTAAAAACTGAGCTAGTACTTTGACTTAGACTGCTTAGACTATGTCTTATCTCCGTCTTGCACTAACTTTTAGTTTGACAGTTGTATGTTGGAATAACAGTAGGCTAAATTCTTGCTAAGGCCACGATGTTTGATCTTAGGTTAAACTTATAATTGATTAAATCATACATTTAAACCACCGTACTAACCATTGTAAAAAATGGGATTTTAACAATTGTTAGTTTTACTATTGATCAATCTTTGCCTTAAGTAATCTATATTATATAAAAGAACAGGGGTTTTTCTTTTGACACGACTACAGCCGAAACCGCTAAACGCAGAAACTTGAATTTTAGACAGGATTTGCAGTCTACCATGTAGATTGGCAATAAGACGGGATTTTGCGAAAATCCTCCTCTAAGGGGGTGAAAAGGGGTGAAAACGTTTGTATGAAAAATCTTATTCCTTGGGTTTATAAACTTGAAACTTACCACGAATGAGAACACAAGTAAATAAATAAGATTAGCACCATTATTTTTTTAAAACTACCCTCCATTGGTAATCTAGGGGTTGTTAAAGTTTGTATGGAAAAATCATAACGCGTGAGTTGATGAATTTGAAAATCAGTATTTATATACTAGATAAGAATTAATCAAACACGTGTTTTTGGATTTTTCGAAAATCACCCCCCAAGTTAGTGAAAAGGGGTATTCAAGTTTTAAGGGAAGGACATTAAACCACTAAACGTAGAAACCTGAATTTTGGATGATAGTTGCAGTTTATAATGTAAGTAGGCATTAAGAAAGGATTTTGCGAAAATCTACCTCTAAGGAGGTGAAAAGGGGTGAAAACCTTTGTATGCAAAATCTTATTCTTTGGGTTTATAAACTTGAAACTTGGTACGAATTTGAGTAGCAAGTAAATAAAAAAGATGGACACTGTTTTTTAACCGACTTCAAAAAAAGGAGGAGGTTCTCAATTCGTCGGATTTTTTTTTTTTTTTTTTTATGTATGTTCCCCGATTTCTCGAAGACGCCTGGACCGATTTGGAATTTTTTTCTTTTGTTTGAAAGGGTATACTTTCCAATTGGTCTCATGATCACCAGGTCAGGATCTGATGATGGGATCCTAGGGAAATTGAGGGCAACCTTCAAATTTTATAGGCACATAGTACCAATTTCATATATTTTCTAAAGCTGTTCAAGTATCTGCATCTGATAATCATCATCTCAGGTGGATGACCTGATGATGGAAGGTACAACTCCTTAATAGTAAGGAGTAGGCATAGATTGATTTATATCTCCGGAACTACAAGTCCGATTTAAGTAATTCTTTTTTTGTTGTACTAGGTATCATTTAACTAAGAGAATACTGCAAGTTTCATCAAAATCGGTTCAGTAATTTTTGAGATATGGAATTTTATTAGCTTAATGTGTACATGAGTGATGTAAGTACTGGTGCGAAGGATTACAAAATTCTAGTGCACATGTAAGAGAATAATGTTCTTAACAAGAATTTGGGTTGAATATTTAAACTAAAAAGAGTAAAATAAAAACTTTTTCAAAAAAAATATAACCGCCTTCAAAAACAACCACAAAAAAGTGTAAAATAATCTACAAAATAACTTTTCTTTCGGAAGTCGGTGGCTAAAAAGACAATGAAATGAAAAAAATACAAAGGCACCGACTTCCGAAAGAAAAGTTATTTTGTAGATTATTTTACACTTTTTTGTGGTTGTTTTTGAAGGCGGTTATATTTTTTTTGAAAAAGTTTTTTTCAAAAATACCCTCCATTTTTGGGTTTTTCGAAAATCACCCCCTAAATTTTGAAAAGGGTTGGTTAAGTTTTAAGGGAAGGATTTACTGCTTGCTTCGATAAATTCTAAACTGGTCATAAATTATCTCTCATTCGAATAAAGGATGCGTATTTATTTACATTTCATAAATCAACCCCTAACGGGGTGAAAATCGGAACATCAGTTTTTCTACTACGATTGATTGTTTGTTTGTATTGAGTTTTTAGGTTTTCTTATAAGGAGGGTGAGCGGGAATTAAATTCACTGTGTTCGAAGTTAAAAACACGCGCAGACGAAGTCGCGGGCAAAGTGCTAGTTTAACCATTGAATTCGGTCTTAGTCTTTTCATAAACTCTGAAAAACAGAAACAATGGCTCCATAGTACTTAAATTTAATCTTACTCGCTCGCAACGTATTCTTCTATACCTTGTCTCATTAAGAATTTATACATTTGCGACGCGATCGCAGCGACACACAAAACATTCATCCCGAAAACAACTGCTCCATCAGAAACTATCACTGGATTCAGTGAAACATACTTACCTACTAAATTATGAACACAACTCGCTCTAAAACCATACGAGACGTACAAAATACAGAGATGCGCACCACAATTACACAGAGATGATAAACCTATATAGCGTCGTTTGAAATGCTCATCCCTGTTCTGAGAACCGCAATCGTTTTAACTACGCCATTTACTGTACAAAGCGGAGAAAACCGAGGGGCGTTAATTGTCTCAACGCTGCAAACAATCCGTATGAAAAGTGCCCAGTTTCACGGAATACTGTAGAGTATTTAATTTTATGTTTTAGTGTTCACAATACGACTGTTACGGGACCGCCCGCCCGTGTGAGTACGCCTTTAGGACTTTCCCGTGTTTTGTTGACGCGTTTATTTGTTTTGAGATTTTTGTTAATTGGAGGCGCAGTTGGTAGAAATAAATCTTATTTTTATTTATATTGCTCGCTTTTGTGATGGTAAGAATGATGTGGTCAACCGTGAACCCTGATGGTAAGCAATGGACTGTGAAGCATGCTTGCCTATTAAAAGTAAAATATTGACTTGTGACTCCAAAAATCGTCCTTTGCTTGATGTGTAAAATATTTCCTATCGCTTATGCGGGATTAATTTCGTTAAAATTAGTGGAATTGTATAAATGGGAGCGCGCAGTGTAGGTAGACGTCAGAATTGCCTCAAAGCCGAAGTCGAAGTAGTGTTACTTATTACCAAGCTGAGATATCATAATGTCATATACGAAGGTGACTACTGAAAGACGATAACACATTATAATAATATTCCACAACCATCACACAACGCCATTTAGTCCCAAGCTAAGCAGAGCTTGTGTTATGGGTACTAGACAACTGATAAACATCCCAACTAGCAAAAAGTGGTTTTAATTCTATCATAGAACCACATTTATCGAGGACTATATGAGATTTATATCCACATATAAGTCGCGAAAAGGGCCCACTTTATAATTCTACTTTTACTTATAACGTATTTATATTAGTCCGCTGAAATGCCATCTACGCCCATATTGCTCCTTAAATAGAATTACGTCAGTACAATTACTCCTGTCAATCTCAATATAAGTAAGTTATAGTCAAAATTTTGATTAATACGCTCCTAGAAATGCTGCTGTAAGCTCATAATGAGAACAGTCGAAGAGACTATCTGAAGTTGTTGTGCTCTGTGAAAATATTTTTAACTTCTTGTGTTTTAAGTATTTATATGAATCAGAATTTATTATTGTCAACCACAATAGAAAAAGTTATTGTTAGTCTTATAGTAGCTTATTCATAGGGGAATGTGAATTTTCTGTGAAATCTGTGGTGGTTTGGGTTACAATTTTAAAGCGCCTCTTGAAATTTGTTTATTTACATTTTAGTATTAATTAATATTATGAAGGCAGCCGACATTTTCTTAGTAAGCATTTCCAAAGTGTAACATAGTGCTAAAATAAGTATTTTTAGCATGTCCAAGTGTAATATAGGACCAATATAAGTATGTTGGTTCTATATTAGGATATCTCAAAACCGAAGCACATTCGCCATTTTTACCGATTAGGGTTCCGCAATGCCCAGATGAAATCGATTGATATTATATTGATAAGTTAAAAACATATTATTAGATTTGTTCTACGTGCTAGGTTAAACATTGTTTAACTTTATTATGTAATAAGTTGCTGACGATTTAAACAAGACTATGCCGATGTTCCTGGATAAAGAAGATTTCAGATCTTTAAAGAACTTAAAATGGCCATGGAATGTTACACATTTCTTGTTATCTGAGATATGTCCCGGTTGTCAAAGCCAAAACTGGTATCTTGAAATGTTGAAAACTGGTAATCCATCAACATCAAATGTTTGGAAAAATTTCATACGGTAAAGAAGAAACATTGTCACATTTTTTTTTCAAACATTTGACCAAACCGTTGTGCCAATAGTGCACTGGGGCTGAAACACTAATGTTTAGATTTTCTTTCTTGGTATCCAGTAATGTTCGTGCATCTTTAGGCAAAACATTGTTTAATCTCATATTTAAAATTTTAAGTAAAGCCCAGTTTTTGATAGAATGACACAGTTCTAAATTTTTGTTAATATCCGAAAGTCCTCTTCACTTTAAATATCGCTCATAGACTAAGTACTTTCGTAGTTCGAACTTCTTCTAAATGTGCCATGTCCGGAACCCTCGCTAAAATTCTCAAAACGGTCGTCACACTGTTGTAATCAAAATGGCTGATGTCAAGTCCTACAATAGAATTTCTCAAAACTATATAAAGCGTGTTTTCGCCTGTACTGGTCGTTATAAGCAAAAGTGGCTTCATAAGAGTTTTAACCAGGATTGTTTGAGCTTACTTAGACTACAACACTACTGTGGAATGCCAATATAGATATGTTTAGGTTTAAAACGGCATAAGATAAAACTAAAAAAATATATGTACAGAAAATATTTTGTCATACCGAGTGCTGTTATAATCTTGGTGTTTTATTGTTCATAAAACGTGGAAATGAAATTCATTTAACAGTTACTTCTAAGCTTATGTTGAACCATACCAGATACATAAATGACTTATAGTGATTTAACTTTAATTTACTTATATTGGCCACAAAATATTAGCTTATATGAGGCTAAAAGCAAAAATAACAAGAGCAATTGCTCCTGAGTCCAAATCTTCCTGGCGCATGCTTCTGCAAGAGTATGAGGATTTAAATAGCCCGCAGACGTTATCTTATAGGCGCATATAAGTCTAACTTACCGGAGTAAGAGTAATTACTCTTGAGTGTAACTACTCTCATTTCATGCTTTTATAGGAGTCCTGATCCTAAACATGTCAGGAAATATGGTTTTATATACGGATATAAGTACAAATTATAGGATACAACGTACTTGAGTAAAAACAGCACGTATTTATGCTGTTAAAAGCGTAGTAGCAACTACCAAAACCTTCATAGGAGCTATATAAGTCTAGGTAGCATTCTATAATCGCATGCCAGGATTATTTTGCTAGTTGGGATACTTATATATTTCTAAATACTTAAATATTAGAGATAAATTGCACAGAACAAAAATGATCGTGCTCATCACAAAAACATGTGTCCTGAGTGGGAATCGAACCCACGACCTCCGGCATAGCAGTATCTATAATATGTATGTATTTAGAAATATATAAGTATGTTTATCAGTTGTCTAGTACCCATAACACAAGCTCTGCTTAGCTTGGGACTAGATGGCGTTGTGTGATAGTTGTGGAATATTATTATTTATTTATTTAAATAAATAGCCTGGTACCTTCTTGAAGTTACCCTTAAAGGCACTAATGCATATAAGTAATTTTCCACTAGTGATACAATATTTTCTTCCAACGTGGAAGTCTAGTCTTCGTAAATGTTTGTATTGAAGTAGAAAATTCTAACGTTATTTCATCAAGTAAATACTATCTCTAATAGAAATCGAAAGCATTTTACAAAGAAGCTCCAACGTTCGAGAACATTACCTTGAAGTTGTTCAGGAAATTAAGTGAAAAAGTGTATTGGAGCTTACTTTCAAGCACACGAGAAAATAGAGGCAAGCATTTTATAAACACGACACAAGTGAATAAGCTTCTTACGTTTGACCTTGCTAGAACATTTTCTGTTTCAATTCTCGTGCTTTTATTTTCAAACAGTTTGTTAAAAGACTATCAAACTGCAAATTCTGAATTCTATCATCAACAACAGGACAATTAAAAAATCAGAGGCAATGAATGCGATGATGAGCCTAATTTATTACCATTTATTAAAAACATTTTTTTTTAATGGACCCTGCCGGCACTATTGTTGCTGTGGCTGAAGAAAATATATTTGTATGGTCTGCAAGAAGTGTTTTAAAGTTTGAAAACGCACCAATGATCCAGGAATAATGCAAAGTTCTTAAGGCCAGGTAAACGTTTTTCCAGTGGTACTTGAAGTAGACCATACTTTTGGTCCTAAAAATCATATCAATAGATAGGTAATGATGTTTGTCAGAACTATCCGTGGTTAGCATGAGGTCAAGGTGGTACGTTTTTCAACGGGTCCAGCGAAGTTCATTTGAAAAGCGCTGTGATGCTACGTGACAGGGGGGGAGGAAATAACATAAATCTAAATGCTCTCTGCGCTCTAAGATATGGGCCCCTTTTTTTTTTTTTTAGCGTGGTAAAATCATCAAATGAGTCCTCCAACCCCGGGCAGGGCGGGAGGGACTGTCCGACTTCTACTGACTAAAATCCACGGTGTCCTTCATAGCCTGTTACGTTCCGGGGTTACGGTAAGGGAATAATCCCGCGACCCCGGCAGGCTTTGGCCCTCTGAGAGGGGGGCCCCGTCATTATGCTGACGCTCTTTGAGGCGCGCGTGGGACACAACGCGCCGTCGACCCGGGCATGGTCCTTGGTCGGGCAGCGAGTTGCCCTTTACTCGCTGCCCGCATGCTCGCGCCTACGGTGGCCGGAGATCATCTAGCGACGTCGGTCGCCGTGGGCGCCTACCACTGCGGCTGGGGCGGAGGGAGGACGCTGTCCTCTCTCGCTCGCGGCCTGCCTCCTCCTTTACGAGCATTACTGCCTCGCAGAAGGAGCTGACCGCTTCCCACTCCGTCTCGCCCGCAGCATGGCCGCAACCAATGCCGGGCGCGAGAGGTCTCCGCCTATCGCAGCCGTGAGGACACGTCGGTGCTCCGCCCAAGCTGGGCAGTCTTGCACCGTATGCTCCACCGTGTCCTCCGGGCGATCTTCGCAGTGGTGACACCCAGGCGTCTCCTCCTTTCGCATCAGACACAGGTACCTCCCGAAACTTCCGTGTCCGGTGAGGACCTGCGTCAAGCGGTAGGTCAGGACGCCATGACTTCTCTCCAGCCACTCCTCAAAGAGCCCCTTAAAAAGAAAATTCTCGTGACTTCCGAAATACATACCTACTTTCAAACGCCGAGGTGAATAACTCTACCAACCTAGCACTGCTACCAACAACACAGTAGCACATAGCAAACACCAAACCCCTTTTCAATCCTCTCAAACTGCCCGATATCCCCCAGCTACATCGCCATTACCCAATGACGGTATAACAGCTCACTCTAGAGATTTCTAAATCAATGTAACCAACTGAGTTTGAAACTTGCGACCCAATCTAACGAGTGCATAACGCAGGGAACAGGGTTCCCAAGGGAATATAGTGCAGGCACGGCGGCAGGCTAAAGGCATGCAAATATATGGACCAGTGTATGCGAGCTACGTGCATAGCATGCATTTGTGATTCATTAATCGTCCTGCTTGTTGTTGGACTCCTGGTAGTTTGGATTCTTATAGTATTTTTTATGTCAGCTTATTGATTTGATTTGTGAGGTTTAGTTAGAGTAAAACAACTGTTTAGCAGAATACCGGCAACGGTATGGAACTTGAAAACAAAGCCATAGACACAAACTTAAAGTAAACGCAAGCCGACAACTGTGACATAAAGAGCAATGATTTATCATGGTTAACCATAAAAGCAGCCAAAGAATTTCAGTCATGTCTTCCGACAAGTACAAGTATACACAAATATTTTGTTTGTTCTCAGTTCTGTGAAGCAGACTTGAAAATTCCGGAAAATATTTCGCATGCATGAAGAACACTACAGTACCGTTTGTGGAAACATTTGAATTATTTAGGTCCGCGTTCGTAAGGGCTTCATTATTTACCTTGCTGACACTGCAAAGTTTGTTGTTTCAAATGTATTATGTAGAATTCATTCCAAATAAATTTTAAAACTAAAACCCGTAGTAAAAAAGGTTGAAACAAAAAGACAATTCAAATAGGAATTAAAAATGCAATGGTACACAAATGGTCAAAGTAGAGCCGTGGTTACACCCACTGAATACATACGAGAAATCAAAATGTCTGACGAACCAACACGTTTATTAGGGACATAGCATTGTGTTTCTTGTTGCCAATTTAACGAGATAATCAAATGTAATGAATATAAACATTTGTATCTTATCAGGCATGTTAATTCGGAACAATTCACAGTCAATTGCCAAACCACTTTTTTTAGCGTATGAGCAAAATCAGCAAATGAGTCCTCCCACCTTCCCGCGGGAGGTACTGTCAAACTCGTACTGACTAAAATCCACGGTGAAACCGGATTCCCAAACCACTGCAAATCTTGAAAGGTAGAATCAACTGTAGTACTTAACTACCAAAAATCACTGAGACAATATAATTCGAAGTAGTTCTGGAGATCGAATATACATAATTGTCTTGGATCATAACGCAATTAATCAGAAAATAATAGCCGGTATTACGATCGATCGATCTATGAGTGATGCAAATAGTCGATATTGCCATCTATCAAGCACAAAAATAAACTCCAATCAACTTCTGTAAAAGAAAGGAAATCCATGACATTAAATGTTATGAAATATATCTAGTTTTAATTCGGCGACAAAAATCCACATTTGTTGCAGGATGCAATCCCTATGCAATCATGCATAATTATGCACATGCAGCAAAGGAAACATGTATATGCACACGTGCAAAACGGAAAAAACATGCCATGCAATCAAACCTATACATATATTGAGTATAGGTTTGATTGCATGGCATGTTTTTCCATAACATTTAATTCTGTAAAAGACACCCATCATTTGCCACTTTACCGTACTCGAGTATCTAACCTAGAATTGGCTCATGCTCAGCTGTAGAGCTTGCAACCACTAAACTAAGGAACCAAGACAGTTTATTGGTCATTTCAGTATTAATGTTGCAAGGAAAGTAACAGTTGACACTATACGTATTTCACCGCGCAATCAATTATGACTTATTTTAAGATCTAGTCACATTCCGTACAAAATCTCTCATTTACCAAAAGGAAGAAAACAAGAGTGACCTCCTTTTTTGTGTCAAAATAAACTCCTATATTTTCCTAAAAATAAAACAGTGAAAAACATCTGACCTTTTCAGAATTGTCGGAAAAGACAAAATATTGAAGTAGGTAAATTAAAGAAAACTGGTATTAGGATAATTATTGATTTCTAGAATAACCTAAGGAAAATATAAAAGAAAAAAGACGGAGCGTGGTTCAATGACAGCATGTATTCGAGAGACGAGAAATATGAACATCCGTAGTATCTATGGTAAACAATAGACAATAATTTAACTAAACCATATAAGCTGCGTTCACACTTCAACATCCTCCCTTGAATGCAGACCCATGCCATTCAGGAACTGGTAATGCTTTGGTTTCGCCAGGGCTTTGGTCAAGCAGTCAGCTACCATCAAATTTGTGGAAATATATGTGATGTGGATGTCACCAGATTTGATCTTGTCACGAATGAAGTGGTGACGTACATCAATGTGTTTACTTCTAGCACGATAAGCAGAGCTACCTGTAAGATGAATAGCACTTTGATTATCACAAAACAAATTTATAGCGGTAGCCTTAGTTGTAGGCCACAATTCACAATGTAATTGTTTAAGCCATATAGCTTCTTGAGTGGCTGCTGAAATTGCCATGTATTCTGCTTCAGTAGTTGATAGTGCAACAGTTTGTTGCCTCTTAGAATTCCATGATATGGCACCATCTTGAAACATGAAAATATATCCTGTACATGATCTTCTTTCTTGAATACATGATGCCCAGTCAGAATCACAATATCCTGTAATTTCACGGCTTACATTACTTTTATATAACATCCGAAGATCTTTAGTCCCCTGCAGGTATCGAAATACTCTCTTCACAGCAGTCCAATGTTCTGATGTTGGAGATTTATTATAACGACTCAGTTTATTAACTGCATAGTAGATATCTGGACGTGTACCTTGTGAGACATACAACAAGCAACCTATTGCTTCTTGGTAAGGAATGTCAGTCAATATATTATTATCTGAGGATTCAGAAAATTTTAGATCTGTTTCCATTGGTGTTCCCACTGCCTTACAATTTTCCATTCCAAAGCGTTCCAATATACTCTCTATATATGTTGTTTGATCTATATAGATTCCCTTATTATCATTTTTAATTCGTAGACCAATGAAATAATCAGCTTTTCCTAAGTCCCGCATTTTAAAATTTTGCATTAATTTACTCTTGATATTGTTAGCAAATTCTGTATTATTGAATAATAATAAAAGGTCATCGACATACAGAGTTAAATATAACATGCTTCCTTCACTATTGATAATATAGTAAACACATGGATCTAATTGTGTTTTTTAAATCCAATCTGAAATAGATAATTATCTAGTTTTAAATTCCATGTTCTGCTTGCTTGCTTTAAGCCATATATACTTTTATTAAGTTTGCAAACTCTGTTTCCTCCATTCTCATAGTGTGGTGGTTGTGTCATGTACAATTCCACATCTATATCACCTTGTAGGAATGCTGTGATGACATCTAGTTGTTCAATGTGTAGGTGATGTTTAGCTGCCAATGCAATCAGATATCTGATTGAAGTTAGACGTACAACAGGTGCATAAACTTCAGTATAGTCAATGCCATAAATCTGTTCATATCCCTTGATAACTAATCTTGCTTTATATTTAGCAATTTTCCCATTGGAATCTAGCTTGGTTTTAAAAACCCACTTACAGGGAATCGCCTTTTTGCCAGGTGGCAGCTCTGAGAAAGTCCAAGTGTCATTCTCTATTAATGAATTATATTCACAATCCATTGCATTTTTCCACTCTTGCGCATTTTCACTGTCCATAGCTTGCTTTACAGTCTGAGGATCATTCAATAATGCACTTTTCTTTGACATATTATCTTGACATAGGTAGGTAGGCATTACACCATTTTTCCTGGGTCTCAAGTATCGAGTGGAAGATGGCTGTGGACTCAGGTTGACACTATGTTCAGGAACATAATCTTCATCATTAATATCATCTTCACTGACTTGTGAGCTATCATTTTCCTTGACTGTGCTGATGGATTTATACGAGCTTGTTTCACTGTCAGTGGTATCAACAATACTTTCATTAATATCTTCATGAATATTAGAACTTTAAGTGGCATTAGCACTATATCCTTCTTTATATCTTCTTCCAAAAATACAACATCTCTACTTCGAACTATTTTTCCTTCTTTTTTATCAAATAATCTATAACCTTTAGACTCGAGGCAGTATCCAACAAAAATAAGCTCTTTAGATTTGCAATCCCACTTACGACGCTTCTCTTTTGGGACATGCACCATAGCTCGACAACCAAATATTCTCAAGTGTTGTAAATTAGGTTTCTTACCTGTCCACATTTGCTCAGGGGTTTTATAATTTATAGACTTGGTTGGTGAGCGATTTATTACATAAGCAGCAGTAGAAACTGCCTCTGCCCAAAATTTCTTAGGCAGATTGGCATCAATAAGCATGCACTTAGCACGTTCTACCAGAGTTCGGTTCATGCGCTCGCTCATGCCATTTTGCTCTGGTGAATATGGAACTGTGAATTCTCGTTTGATACCAGATTCTTTACAGAATTTATCAAATGATTCATTGACATATTCTTTGCCATTGTCGCTTCGTAGTATTTTTATTTTGGCCTCTAACTGATTCTCAACTAATTTCTTATATTCTTTAAAACAGTCAATAACTTGAGACTTTGAATGCATAAAGTAAACAGTTACCTTTCTTGAGTAATCATCAATAAATGTAACATAATACCTGGCACCTTCAAGTGACTTTTCCTCCATTGGACCGCATACATCTGAATGTATTATCTCTAGAAGACCAGAAGCCCTTGTGCCAATATTTTTAAACGGTTGTCTGGTTTGCTTTCCTTGTAGACAAGTGCTGCATGTCACAGTCCTCCCTTCATTGATTCTCACATCTATTCCAACAGCAGACTCATTGAGTTTCTGTAGGTTCTGGTAGTTGAGGTGACCCATTCTTTGATGCCATCGATGAGCTGAAGTTAAGAGTGCAAATGTCTCATTATTTATCACATATAAATTATTTTGTATATATCCTGTCATAACTAGCTTTGAATTTTGGTATATTTTGCAACAATTCTGATCAAATTTAACTTCACAATTATTCTTGGTGATTTGATGAATTGATAGCAAATTTACAGCTAAATCTGGGACATACAAAACATTCTTAACTTGTATAGTGCCAATTAACTTGTTTTGTCCATCATAGCTCTGTATGTTAACCTTACCACAACCCTCACAGGCAAAGCTTTATTATCAGCAACGGTAACATTATTGATTGAAGCAGTTTCAAAATCATAAAGCCAGCTTTTATTGTTTGTCATGTGCATTGCTGCCCCTGAGTCAAGGTACCAACAGCTATTATTAAGTGCATGCGAAACAGAAAATGCAGCCACAAAACCAGAAGTCCCATCAGACTTGTCAGACTTATCAGACTTGTCATTTGGTTTTTTAGAATTAGTACTTTGACTTGAGCCTCGGACTGAGCGACAAAATTTAGTAATATGACCATATTTATTACATTTATAGCATCGAGGGCCTTTGCCTGAAGGTTTATTAACCTTTGCATTATTTTGTGGTAATTTGAATAAAAAGCCGCAGAGTCATTTTCATTTTTGACATCCTGAAGAATTTTTGTTTTAACTAAATCGGTACTTATAGTCACACCTGAGCTTTCCATTGCCATTATCATAGGCTTATATAAATCAGGTAGCCCTGCGAGGAGGAGCGTACCCAGCCACTCATCATCAACATGAAACCCAATGTTACGGAGCTTGTGTGCACAAGTAATTATCTTGTTTACATAATTTTCTACACTTCCACAGCTGTCTAAATCTGTGGTGATTAAATCACGTAGTAAACCTACCTTCCGTGTCAAGCCAGAGTCATCAAAAGCTTTACGAAGATTATTCCATACCTCTTTAGATGTTTTTGCTTCTTGGATGTGAATATAATTAATGGAATCTACCAGCAATACAATCTTCGTCCGAGCCTTAGTGTCATCGCTTTTCGTGAAGGTGGTTTCGGCATCGTGTTCCACGCATTTCCATAGGTCCTCGTGTTCCAGGTACGTTTTGACTGCAAAACTCCACGTGGCATAATTCTCACGGCCTTTTAATTTGTCAATGTTAACAAAGTTTGATGCCATGATGATTACTTATATGATTAATAATTCGCTAAAACGAAAAAGCTGAAACACGAGAAATTCGCGACAGACGGATTGAGGTTATCCACCTCAAATTACTTTTTTGCGAAATAAACTAAAAACTTTCCCTATTCGAACCTAATCGGGCATCCTGGGCCCATAACCTAAAGAAAACTGGTATTAGGATAATTATTGATTTCTAGAATAACCTAAGGAAAATATAAAAGAAAAAAGACGGAGCGTGGTTCAATGACAGCATGTATTCGAGAGACGAGAAATATGAACATCCGTAGTATCTATGGTAAACAATAGACAATAATTTAACTAAACCATATAAGCTGCGTTCACACTTCAACATAAATAAATAAATAAAGATATAAAGGTTAAAAGAGCAGGCAATAAATAGGTATCTGTCTTAGACTATTTTTATTTTTTTTACATCCTGACACATAATATCTTTAAAAAAAAAGATATTATCTTTTTTTTTTAGATAGGTTTTAATGTTTTTTTTTAGCCTCAGCTACACTTCTGCATCGTGACATAAGACAAGAAACTTTCCAATAAAAGAAATAAAAAATACCTGCCTTCATTCATTTCTGGAACTTCTAGAAAAGAAAAATACTTATCTACACACGATCTAAAATTACTAGCATCTAACTAGCATCAATACTGGTTATGTTTTCACCATCTACACATACATTTTACCTCCAACACTTTACGTCTAAAAATAGCCATTAAAGGATACCCCACCCCGTCTTTCGATTGACACCCTACTAATACAATTTTAAACCTAGCAACTAGTTTTTTATTCAAGACGTTCTACCGTAGACGTTTTTTTTTATGCTACGAAGTTACCGTTTATAGCTAAGAGAACCACGCTAATACCACTTAAAGCAAGTGTCTACTTACCAAGTTGCATTTTCTGAACCGCCAGTTGAATTAAACACTGAAATAGGTTCTTTATTTAAAAAGAAAATGGAACTAATAAAAGCTTTATAGGGTTCTAATTTTAAATGTAGAATTAGAACCCTAAAAATTAATGCCTAGGTTTTCTTGATTTGTCATGAAATTGCATTCACATACTTCTTTCGAACAGTATACGTAGGCACACTCTAATTTTTGGAATGGGATTATTTATTTATTTGCATTCATGTAGAAACGTCAGTTTGTCTATCATAGGATATTGTGGTAGGTACTGAATATAATTATTTACTGGTTTTGAAGAATTATAAGTTCTTCTGCAATGTATAGATCCTCATTATTATAATGTCAAACCAAAGCTTATGACCAAAGCTTCCCGACTTTGACTAACCATTTTTTTCTTTTTCCAGACATCCCCGAATACGATCTACTCCACGCAATCGGAGTTCCGTTCAGCAATCCGAAAACTCAATACTTCGACGAAGGCCTCGATGGGTTCCCTGCCTACGGCCTTATGCCAGGATCCGACATAAAGTCCCCATACCGACTCTTCATGCCAGAGAAACTATATGCCGAATACTCTATAACAGCAACTGTCAGACCGGCGAATAAAGATGGCGGATTTCTATTCTCAGTTGTCAACCCTTTGGAAACTGTTGTTCAATTGGGGGTGCAATTGATCCCTTCGGGGCCTGGCCTAACGAACATTTCCCTTTTGTATACTGATGCTAATATCTACGCGTTGTCTCAGACGATTGCGTCGTTTGTGGTGCCCTCTTTTGCAAAAAAATGGAGTCGGTTTGCGTTGAGGGTTACAACTGATAATGTGACGCTATTCTTGAATTGCCATGAGTTTGACACTGTTGTTGTGAAAAGGAACCCAATGGAATTGGTCTTCGATTCTGCGTCTACGTTGTATGTCGGACAAGCTGGGCCGTTGATAAGAGGCGCTTTTCACGTGAGTACTTTTTATTATTTTAAATTTAAAAGATTTTAAAAGCAATTTATTTTGAAGTAAACAAATTTTAACTAGGGACATTAATTGTATGGCAAATTGATATACTGCCAGTTTGCCTTATTTTAGATAATTCTTAAAAAATAATCTAAAATAACGGCTCGATTCCAAAATGTATCATTTTGAAACCAAGAAAGCAATTAATTTCTCTAATTTGTCGCTATACAATCATATAATGTGAAAATATGTGTTTTATGGTTACTTTAATTGTGTAATTAGTTTTTAAACTGACAATTTATCGACCGTTAATTTTTAAACGACCAATTTTATTCCTAATTTAAATCTTATGTTCAACTATAATACTGGCATTTTACAACACAACCAATGAAAACTTTTAATACGTTTAAAAACCATTTGAAACAACCCTCACTCTGCTACAGTTGGTATAAAAATCCCCTAATGGCAATAGCGCAAACTTTTCTATTAACTTGAAGTAACGCGGAGTTAAAAAGTATGTATTCCCAGTGTGTCAAGTTTAAATTGTTTGTTTAAGTATGTAGTCATCGATGCTCCAAGGTAAATGAACCAAGTTATCTTTTAACAAGAAAGGAAAAATTCAGATTCCGTAAAAAACAGTAACATTATAATTATGTAATTATTTTGTTGTTCTATATCTCAATCTTGTTTCATCCCTATGATTGATTTATTTTGCCTAAATTTGTTTAGCGTAAAAGATTGTTTAAGAGGAAACAGCACGGCCGTTTTTCCATACAAACGTAGTCCCCTGTTTTCTCCCTGGATAATGCCAGTAGAGAATTTTTTTTTTATAAAAAATTTATGACCACTATTGGCATGTCTCCATGTTTTCCATAAATTAATTAGTAAAAGAGATATGAACATTCAAAATCCTAAAAAAATGGCCAGATTTTCCGCTGTGTTCAAATATCCAGAAAACAAATTTGACGAAATTATATAAAAAAAGGAAAACATAGAAACACGGCCAATGTCTTTCTTTATATTTTAAAGAAAAAAGTAGTGAAATTGGTTAAGTTTTGGAGGAGTAATCAGGGGACTACGAATCGTTGATTTTGTGCGATTTTTTCGGTCGAAGCTGCTGTTGTCTCTATCGCGCTCTGTAACTCTGTTGTGGGGAACTGCGCGATAGCAATAGATTTTACAAATACCTATTTTTCAATTCTCCAGCCCTTGCTGTTTCCTCTTAAGCATAAGCATAAGAAAAATTTGACTGATCATGACTCAAACCTCAATACTCTTGGTTAAGTACGCCGGATACTTTACCGACTAGGATAAATCCTGCCCGCGAGATCGAATCTCGTAACCGTTGTTAAACTTCTTTCAATGTTGTCGCGCCATCTATTATCACAGTGGCGTACTACTATTTTAGGCTGCAGTTTCACTGATGCGAAGCGGAGCAGAGCGGCGACGAGCTATGGAGATTCACAAATCACATGGAAGAGTGGAAAAGAGATGTGGATTTCAAGCTATATGATTGGTGAAACGCGGCACTGCTCGTCTCCGCTCTGCCACAGTGGAAAAGCAGCCTTATGATTCGTGACGCTGACGTTAATGCTTATAATATATTTAAATTGATGAAATAATATTTTTGAAGACCAAGTATTTCAGTAGTAAGGTAAAGGGAAATTATTTGGTGAGACAGGTAACCCAGTGATAGAGTCTTAAAAGTCTCTCAAAAGGTTACAGGTCTTCAGTCTTTTTGTAATTTCAATAGGTAATATAATAATATTATAAATGTCTAAGTTTATAAGAGAATTAAATCAAGCTAACACTAAAATCTAAAATAAATTGAACTTAGACAAAGAAAATTCTTAAGTTTTACAATCTCGGCTTAAATTCCAACTATCACTCATAAACTGAGACCTTTTAAGTTTAATGAGAACGGAGATTAAGACAAAAGATATCGAGAAAATATTAAACTGAATTTTAAGTCCAGGCCATTTCGATAAACACTCAATTTGACTAACAATAGTACTGCAAATCTTCAACACACTACTTGACTTACAAAAGACGATGAGAGATAGTCTTTTTGTCTTTAAGACAGTAAAGCTTTTTTTTTTTTTTAGCGTGCTAAAATCATCAAATGAGTCCTCCAACCCCGGGCAGGGTGGGAGGGACTGTCACACTTCTACTGACTAAAATCCACGATATTCTTCAGTAGCCCTTTGTTCACCGGGGTCACGGTAATGAGATAAGTCCCGCGACACCGGCAGGCTTTGGCCCACTAGAGGCCCCCAAAAGAGCGCCTCAAAGAGCGTCATCATCCTGACGCTCTTTGAGGCGCGCGTAGAACACAACGTGCCGTCGACCCGGGAAGGTTTTTTTTAGCGTTAGTCAAAACGGTGTCCTTCATAGCCTGTTATGTTCCGGGGTTACGGTAAGGGAATAATCCCGCGACCCCGGCAGGCTTTGGCCCTCTGAGAGGGGGGCCCCGTCATTATGCTGACGCTCTTTGAGGCGCGCGTGGGACACAACGCGCCGTCGACCCGGGCATGGTCCTTGGTCGGGCAGCGAGTTGCCCTTTACTCGCTGCTCGCATGCCCGCGCCTACGGTGGCCGGAGATCATCGAGCGACGTCCGTCGCCGTGGGCGCCTACCACTGCGGCTGGGGCGGAGGGAGGACGCTGTCATCTCTCGCTCGCGGCCTGCCTCCTCCTTTACGAGCATTACTGCCTCGCAGAAGGAGCTGACCGCTTCCACTCCGTCTCGCCCCGCAGCATGGCCGCAACCAATGCCGGGCGCGAGAGGTCTCCGCCTATCGCAGCCGTGAGGACACGTCGGTGCTCCGCCCAAGCTGGGCAGTCTTGCACCGTATGCTCCACCGTGTCCTCCGGGCGATCTTCGCAGTGGTGACACCCAGGCGTCTCCTCCTAGACAGTTAAGCTTGAAATAATAATTATGACGACAAACTGTCACCGTCTGAGACAGATGTGACGTAATCTATTGTCAAACAGACAGGCAAAGCGAATGCGATCTGTTTGTAATATATTGTTTGAATCCAGTCACATAAAAAAATCGAAAGCGATTCGATAGTCTATGTGACTGGCTTCAAACAATTCCATACATTTTAAACGAAAACGCCTCGCTTCGTGTTCGCCACACCTCGCCTGTCTGTTTGACAAAAGAAGAGAGTGATGAATATGAATGTTGATGGATGGAGAGGAAGAGGAAGGCCAAAGAAAAGATTGATGGATTGTCTAAGGAATGATATCAATGAAAAAGGAGTGAAAGATGCCGTGACGTCTGATAGGGGAGAATGGAAGAAGAAAACGTGTTGCGACGACCACAAGTAAAATGGAATGAGGACAGGAAGATGATGACGACAAACTGTCACCATCTGGTCAAGGACCAGGCTTGATGGGGTCGCGAGACTGTCTTAACAGGTAACAGTGACCCTGGAACGTAAAGGACTAGTGAAGGAACACCGTGTATTTTATTCAGACAGTATACGTCCCTTCCGCTCTAACCTGGACGGGAGGCCATATTAGATGATGTTACTAAGGCAAAAAAGCACACTTAAATTGGCGCAATTATGCCATTTTTAATCAATATTGACTTAGTAAATACTCATAGCCTTTTCAGCATGCATTTTAAAACTTCCACTCAAAGTTCCACTGCCCAGATAGCCAATGTATTTTCCCAGTGCACCAGTGGCTACCAATTGTGTAAACACAGAAGTTACAACCATCTAGAAACTTCTAATGGAACTGAACCAGTTATTTTTGGTTTCAAAACGTTCAACTACCGAATATCGTTAATTTGCATACAAATTAAAATTCATTTCGTTATAAATTTTATAAAAAATACGATTCTGAATATTTTCAGTTTAAGATACTTATTTAAAAATTGTACTTAAGCTTTATATATAAAAATGTAATTACCTATGATATAATATGCAAAAGGGTGATAGTTACTATTTGTTGATTTTGAGATCGTGTTAACATTTTGTTAAATAATATGGAAACTGGAATTGGATTTTAAATTATAGAAAAATACGACTATGAATTGAATAAAGATTAAATATAAATTGGCCGACTATCGAAAATGATATACGTAGAAGTCTGTCTAATTTTACAGAGTTATATTTCACGTGATTTTTGCATTTTTAGCCGACTACAAAACAAAAGGAGGTTCTCAATTCAGTCGGTATTTTTTTATTCTGAAGAGTAGTTCTTCTTCGATCATGACTTTCCCGTTTTGACAAATAAACAAAATAGCATAATTTAAGGCGTCGCTAGTCGCGAGCTCGAACTCACTGGCAGGCATGGTCAAAAACCATGATATTTCACCGAAAATTGAGCCATATTGTTCATGTGTGCGCGAGCGTCATCCCCCCGTGGAGAAAACAGGGAAAAACTTATTCAGTGAGATGCACGATCATTCAGAGTAAAAGGCGCGCGTAAAAAAATACGAAAAAGCCTTTGGCTGTTGGGGTTTTATGAAAAAACCACTGCACCAATTAATTTCAAATAAAATTTATTAAATTTTTCGATAAATTTGCTGTGTCGGTACGGACTTCGTTTTGGAAATTTCATGCTTCTTTAGCTTCTAATTTACACCTAAAGTTGTGTTAAAATTAGCAAATAAACGAATCTTTAGAAGCTCGTAACTTTTTAATAGCTTCATATTTTACAATTCTGCTTCCGTACAGACAAAATTAATAATGAGACAAAACGATACCATGTTTAATTTTGGTATAACTTTGTCAATTAATGGAGTAAAACCCCAACGAAGTTTCTATGGAAAAAATGTTGACTTGTTTGCTCTTAATTTTCAATACATGACTTTTGAATTTTCGGATATTGATTCCCTTTTCGACAAAAAATGCCTTTTCGCACCTTTTCCTCTGCTAAAGCTAATTGCCGCTTTTAAATAAGTTCCAAAATATGGCCGCTAAAATTCGCAAATCCGCTGCATATTATAGCGGTAAGTACTAAGTTATGAAACTTGGGCGGTGCACGCGACATCTGTAAACTTAACTGCTACATTTGATATGCAAACGTGGCCTCACATCGCCAAACTTTGAAACAAACTTTGCCTACCTGAGTTTAACTCAGGGTTGCTTGTTGAGACTTGTTTTAGCCAATTTTTCTGATGTCATATTTGTATGATACCCGTATTTTGACGTTCACAGTAACTGTGAGACCCGCAGCCCTAGCACGTAACGTATTTGGTGGTACTTCGTTCTTGAAACAAGGCATCCTAAACGGCCTCTAGTAAACGAATGAGGAACTAATTTTATCTATCAAATTAACGTCAACGTTTACGTTTGCTTTACGTCACAAAAACGTGAATACTTGTGCTATCGAACGCCGTAGTAGTCTCTCCAGTCGTGATATCTCTGGAACCAATTGCTAAAGTAAAGTAGCCAATATTGTGGTTTCCTGCAGGTGTTCATTATGTGAGAATAAATTTAGAATCCGTGCAATTGTGTTTTTTTTTTTTTTTGTTATATATTTTGCACTTTTAAATTGCACTTTTAAATTGCACTTTTAAACGTCGTATAATTAAAATTAAGGAAATGGGATGGGATGGGATTGATTCTACACCCATTTGCTAAGGTAGGTTGTATGAAGAAGAATGGGCAAGAAACTCCATACTTACACTTTTTAAAAATGTTTTACAATACTAATATTATTTGTTAACAGCATACATAAATTACTACTATGAGAGTCAAACCCTTATTATATTTCAAACTACTATGTTGCCAGCCCTGATTTGATTTAAACTTAAGCGATTATGACCAAGACAAAGTTTAAGAAAAACAAAAACTGTGGCTAACACGTTCCAAAGTTTTATCTAAAATAACTGCATGCACTTGCATAGCTTATGCTGCTCAGTTTTAATTATAACTTTTGGGAAGTATCGTTAAAAGGCAAATATTTGGTGAAGTGGTTGGGTAGTGAAAATTAATGCTGAAAGTGTAAGTACTTTTAGTATTAAGTAAGAGTGTTAGTTTTAACTAAGTACAATATACAAAAATTATAAGATTGCACTTGTGATTCCTGAATGATTGGCCCGAGGAGTACCTAATACACACACCGGCAAAATTAGCCAAATATAAAGAGGGATTGCATTTTCGTCAAAACAAATCACGCATTTTGTATGCAATGCAATCCTAACTATCCAGAAAAAGGTCACAAAATGAGTGAGGGCCACAATTAACTGTATAAACGAACTTTCAAACTACCTGGAACGTGAAGCTATTGAAGGAACACCGTAGTTTATAGTCAGTACGAGTCTGACAATCCCTTCCGGTCCACCCAGGGCTCAGGACTCTTTTGATGACATTACCACGTAAAAATGTTACAAACAATAATAATAATAATAAATCTTTATTCAAACTGAAAACTGGAATAAATAAATTACAAAATTGGCCTGGCTTAAACTATAGATCTTACAATGTTAGATGCCTGTACTAGGATAATCCTGTATCACAGGCGTAAGAAGATCAAACAATGAAATATTTCTAGAACATACTTACAATACCCTTAGCACGAGTTTTCAGTATTTGAGACGTAAAGTAAACTGGAACTTTGACAATTTCAAATTGACAATTTTCAAGGAAATAATTAGTTCCTTCTTCGCACATCAGAGGCGCTGTTTCTTTTTTCATACAAGAAACGCTGTAAATACTGGAAAGACTCTGTAATGTAAAAGAGTGAAAACTCGTGCTAAGGGTACAGTAATCGTATTATCGTTTCAGCACGGTTTTCGCAGTGCGACTTCTACGACTACTAAACCAAAACAAGAATCCTAAAAGGACTTTTAAATAAATCAGAATTTCTCACTACCTCTAAAATCTAGACTGAAAAGTTCCTTTTGAAATCCTCTTAAAGATTAATTCGCCGTACATAAGGCGGTACCTATGTACCTTTCAGCTACCGGGTGACTTTCGCACGCGCCAACGCTTTTATTTCGGATGAACGCTTCCGTAAAACCGACCCGATTTATTTTTTAATATTATTTTCGTGATCTACTTCTGAAGATTTTGCAGGATTTGATGTTTTGGAATTGATTTGTTTGAGATATTCTGTGAATGTGAGTGATAAACAGAAATGCATTGAGCCAGTTTTCAAGTATCAAAATAATGCTCATTATCTTAGTTCTAGAACCTGATACGTGCTGATATTTGTCTTCACCGTTTTGAGAGCAATAGTGGCATTATAAGTCACATAAAATAAAGTTTTTGAATATAAAAAAAAAACCAGACACATACTTTTTCAAAAGACCGAATAATGTATTTAGACGAGTACCTATTCTTCGGCTAGACTCTGACTTAGCTGAATTCTAAATATTCGACTAGTCCAGGTTTGCTCCTTTTGCGAGTAGGTCGTAAAACAACACGCATTTCTTTTTTTATTATAACAGGTATCAAATTTTATTAGCTTATGTCACTGTTTGACGAAAAAATCTCTGCGGGAAACGGTGTATGTGTTCGGCCAGATATAATTTGCCTTATTCGGCCAAACACTAAAAAAGTAATAGAATAGGCCGAATACCGAATACTGCCGAATAATCGTGCACACCACAGCTAATCCGCAGAATGAAATAAATCACCCATCAATCAACCCAGCCTAAAACAGTCCACTGCTGGTCATAGGCCATTTCCACAACACAGAGACGAACGCCAACCTAAAACTAGGTCGCTAACTGGACTACGGCCTAATTATTAACGGGCTTCGGTAGTTTATTCCCACGTTAGTCTGAATTAAATAGACATTGAGTGCATTAGCTACTGGCTGTAAGTCGTAGAAGTCAAATGGGGAACGTAGTTTAGTACCATTCTGACTGTAAGAGTTGTAACTTATCTGTTTGTTGATTTATTTAAGAGGAGTAATGTCATACGATATGGTATGTTGTTTTTGTGATGTAATGCAGAAATGTTCGGGATATTTTTTACTGGGGAAAAGTTGATATATTTGCTTAATTAATTTTCTTAACAAATCACGAAGATGTCGGGAAGAATATTCTTGTCTTCCTTGACAATTAGAGTGTAGTAGCGCTTGGTAGTGGCTATTGAATGGATTTTAGGAAGACGTTGCCCACTACGAGCAATAATAAACATGACTGTGTAATATGGGTCTTTCCTAAAAAAATAACTATAAAATAAATATAACCTACCCTCATATTTTATTTATGACGTTTTCAAGAGCAATTTGTGGAAATAGCTTATTTTGACAATCGGACTGCATTCTGATTTACTCCATTTCCAAAGCTTCATGAAACTAAACTGAGCCCTTATCACGAGTTTTCAGTATTTGAGTCGTAAAGTAAACTGGAACTTTGACATTTTTTAAATTGACATTCAAGGAAAAAAGTTCCTTCTTCGCACACCAGAGGCGCTGTTGTTTTTCCATACAAGAAACACTGTAAATACTGGAAAGACGCTGTAAAGTAAAATATTGAAAATCGTGATAACGAATCTTTCATTTAAGCGATGAGCTTACAATAATATTTCTCTTAAAAATCAGAATTTTCTCTTGGTCCATTTTTTTGCTGAAAATAGAAAATATAAATGAGACTACACGAAGAAAGTCATTCACGACATCTCAGTGGTTTGGCTAGTCAAATATGTACTGCAAGTGAATGTGGAAGAGGTGCCCGTTTACCGCCTAGAGCAAGAACACAGAATGGAAGGAACAGAAGGACCACAGCTTTCAATTATTATATTTATGAATATTAGAAAAAATATATATCTGTAAAATAAAAGTCAAAAACAAATCTTTATCGACTTGTATAAAACAAAAATATAGAAGGAAGTGTAAAATATGAGCGCAAAATAAATGTGAGAACAAATCAGTGCATAAAAATTCTACTTATTATTTCTGTTGCGTTTTGAATCTTATGCTATGCCGAATTATTAGATCTCTACTATGTCTACTACTAGATATGTAAGAAGAAAATAAAAACCACAAATTGATTGATATCTTTAACTAGTAATGCATGATTCAATCTAGTCTCAAACATCGCTATTGCAATAATTATTCTCCAAGCTTTTTGAAGATCTTTTCATTAGCTGTGAGAAGTGGACCTTTTGTTATCAATTTTAGTATCACAGCCCGCATTTGGGGTAAAACTGAAAAGCTTTAGTTTTGTTACATAGTCATGAGGATGGTTTTAAGCCGGGAAATATGTTTGAGAACATTATTAGCTTCGCCCCGAATTGAGGCAAAAAGTTACATGGAAAGGCGAGAAAATTTTATAGTAAGGAGAATCGCCAGATTATGCAATGTTTATTTTCTCAACTCAATAGTCTTTATCTATACATATAATAAAACTGTAGAAAAGTAATTTTTGTACATTCAAAAAAAACTCAAAAAATATAGCCAGGGTTATAAAGGACAACCAATAGAACCCATTTCTAGCATTTTTAGAATTTTTGTCTGTTTGTCTGTATGTCTGTTTGTCTGTTTGTCTGTTTGTATGTTTATTTGTTCGGGCATCACGTAAAATGTACGAAAGTTATGTAGATAACTTTAATACACAACGACTGACCGTAACTTGAAGTAACATTTAGTTTTTGTTTCATTGAAATCGGATCAGTCTATCAAAAGATATTTGAATTCAAAGTGTACCAGAAGTAAAATTACGGTCAGTTTACACCGAACGCGCAGTTCAGTAGCGCGATCTAGCTTAGAATAGGAAAACTACATATTCAAATATAATGGTGTGGACTGGAGTGGAGTGGTTTGAAGTTTGATGTTGTGGGATAAATTGGGATGGAGTGGGATAAAGTGGGATGGAGCGGGATGGAGTGGGACTGAGTGGGATGGAGTGGTATGGAGTGGGATGTAGTGAAAGTGGGATGGAGTGGTATGAAGTGGGATGGAGTGATGTAGTGGGATGGAGCGGGATGGAGCGGGATGGAGTGGCATGGATTGGGATGTAGTGGGATGGAGCGGGATGGAGCGGGATGAAGGGATGGAGTGGGATGGATTGGATGGAGTGGGATGTATTATGTAGCGGGATGGAGCGGGATAGAGCGGGATGGAGCGGGATGGAGCGGGATGGAGTGGGATGGACTGGGGTCGAGTGGGATGGAGTGGGATGGAGTGGTATGGAGTGGTATGGAGTGGGATAAAGTGGGATGGAGTGGTATGGAGTGGGTTAAAGTGGGATGGAGTGGTATGGAGTGGTATGGAGTGGTATGGAGTGGTATGGAGTGGGATGTAGTGGGATAAAGTGGGATAGAGTGGGATGGAGTGGGATGGAGTGGGATGGAGTGGTATGGAGTGGTATGGAGTGGGATGTAGTGGGATAAAGTGGGATGGAGTGGGATGGGCGGGATGGAGTGGCATGGATTGGGATGTAGTGGGATGGAGCGGGATGGAGCGGGATGGAGCGGGATGGAAAGGGATGGAGTGGGTGGATTGGAATGGAGTGGGATTAGTGGGATTAGCGGGATGGAGCGGGATAGCCTAGCCGGATGGAGCGGGATGGAGCGGGATGACCTTGTCGAGTGGGATGTAGTGGGATAAAGTGGGATAGAGTGGGATGGAGTGGGATGGAATGGAGTGGTATGAGTGGGATGTAGTGGGATAAAGTGGGATGGAGTGGGATGGAGTGAGATGGAGTGGTATGGAGTTGGATGAGTGGGATAAAGTGGGATGGAATGGAGTGGGATGTAGTGGGATAAAGTGGGATGGAGTGGGATGAAGTGGGACGGAGTGGGATGTAGTGGGATGGAGTGGGATGGAGCGGGATGGAGCGGGATGGAGGGGGATGCAATGGGTGCTTTGAACGCTGCTAGGTGGGCTTTGAACAACAGAGGGCGTTTATCACAAACAGCTCAAATATTCTTGAAAAATCTAAATAAATTCTAATAATAATAGGGTTTATATGAAAACGATTATCATTATTTTATAAAAATAAAGGCGAAAATTAAGCGCTTCGCACTAAGAAAACATTTTTAAATTCCGACATCCACGCGGACGAAGCCGCGGGCACAGCTAGTATACAATATATATATATATATATATGTATAAGAAGGGTTATGACTTATGAGGAAACTCGCCTCTATTCAGAGGGCCAGTTAACACGAAGTCCGAAAAATAGTGAAAACTCGGCTGCACTCATTCGGCCATAAGTACCATGAAAAATAAGTAACCAAATTATATGATAGTGACCCGATTAAAATAATCTGGGAATTTCCTTGTTGCGACCAGCCTCAAACTCGTTAAAACTTTTTTTGGTTAAAACATTTTTCATTACCTACCTACTTTAAAAGATAAGCTACCATAAAAAGATTATGCTAAACTTAATTAGAAAACTAAAACAATGTTGCTAGCTTAACTTTTTAAATTTTTGTACAAAAATCCTTTTTGCCCGCTTTTTCAGATATTATAAATTCATGCATATTCTACGTTTTACAGTTTTATGAATTCATGGACTGACCGGGCTTGAATTTTAGATTGCCGCATGCAATTTCTAAACTGAAAATATATCATGCCCAAAACATTGTTCGTGATTAATTTTGATATAGAACGTGTAGCGCCATCTATACTTTAGTGCTGGCAGCGTATCGGCGCTGGTGGCTCTATCTCTTATTCGTTTGGTGAACTTTTATGGTGAAAGGTGTAGGAAATCGATTTTCCTAATTAAACGTTTGTAGGTACATAATTATTATTTTACTATTTTGGTGGAAGTTAAAAAAAAAACGATAAAAGTAAAGTAGGATCACAAAGTAATCACAAAGTAAAGTGTTAGTCATAATAAAGTTAGGTACACCTTTTGTTCATGGAGGTAATAGCACGTAATAGGCTGGGTTATTTTTTTTTTTATTAGTTTTAAACCGTCAATTAAAATGCCCCTTTCTGATAGCAATTAATTAATAAGCACCCTAAAAGTTTTTCAGTAGGTAAATCAAAATCTCTGTAGTAAAGGACAGTTCCTCTGATTTGTGGATGTTTCAGGAAATCTTTTAACACCTCATCAGTGGGTTCAGCCTTTCGTTATTACACAGTAGCTCCGGTTTGAATCAAACATTCGATACTGCGGTGTATCTTTCAAAACGAAAGCTGGGAGATCCCTCGACGCGATTGTGCAGACGTGCGATTCGTTATAAATGCCTGTATTTTTATCGCTACTTTACGATTGAAATAAATATACTTATTGAGCATTTGAATTTGTTTAAAATATTTTGAACATCTACTCTGATTTTCGTAATATTTTACTAAGTGAAATAAATAGAAAGTGTGTTCGAACTGCGATGCTAGGAAAGATGGGGTGAAGTTTCTGGATAAAAATACCCTTGACAAAGGCGAAATATGGACAAGAATTACCGATAAATGTAATTAACAAGCTATTAATTAAGATTCTCTTACGCCTTAATACTTCGCATTAAAACCATTTTGTATTAACACTGTTTGTGTCTTTAACTCCTGTATTACAGAACGTCGCTCAATACTTAATCAGTTAAGACTAAATTGTAGCTATTTGATTGGTTGAAACAATTTTTAAACAACACTTTAGTCTTGAGTTTTTTTGTCACACGGGTCTAAATATTTATGAACAATGAGCATGGGTAAAGCTTCGACCTTTGAATATAAAAACATTTTTGCGACAGTCGCAACAATCCGCATTTTAGGCGCAAGTGTACCTACCTGTACAATCCTACAACTCGAACACTCAGACGCACTCAATACAACAGTACATAACGACACCACAAGCAGACAATATTGAATGCAGTTCTAAAAGCACTTGGGAACCGAATTAGCACTTTAACTTTAGGTGTTAAGGTCGGGATTCCTAGTTTTGGGAAGTAAAATATATTTGTTGACTTGTAAAGAGCTGCTAACGTGTTGAGTAGAATGTAGCAGAGTAGTCAAAAAATGGAAGGCGCATTATCATTTTATTTATTAAAATAATTATAGCTCCTTTAATAAATCCGTAATAAAGTTATACAAATGATTTTGTAGAAAGTCCAATCCACCTTTGAAGGTTTTCTGATTTATTCATACACACAAAGAAAACACAAACTCATCCAAATCAGGTCATCAAAATGTTCGATTGTTTCTCTAATTTATTATAATTTCAATCCATGGATTCATTATAAAAACAGCAGAATTATTCGAGTTGCACGAAATAATAAATGGTGCTGTTCGAAAATGATCGGATCGACCTGTACCCTTGGCACGAGTTTTCACTCTTTTACTTTACAGCGTCTTTCTAGTATTTACAGCGTTTCTTGTATGAAAAAATGGAACTGGCCTCTGGTGTGCCAAGAAGGAACTAATTTTTTCCTTGAAAAGTGACAATTTGAAATTGTCAAAGTTCTATATTTTGCTTTACGTCTCAAATTGTGAAAACTCGTGCCGTGACGTGGCCATGCCCCGGGTCCGGCAAGGACGCGCCCGGCGTCAGCTGTACTGGTGGTCAAGCGAGTTGGCAGCGCTGCGCGAAGCGTGCGTTGCTGCGCGCCGCCGGTACACCAGATTCCGCAGGCGCCGCACCCGACCTCCGGATGCGGCGACTGTAGAGGCGGAGCTGCATGAGGGCTACAGGGCAGCGAAGACCGCCCTCCGCGACGCGATCTGGCGGGCCAAGGAATTGGCCCGCGAGGAGATGCTGGGGACTCTGGACGGGGACCCATGGGGCCGCCCCTACAAGTGGGTGCGAGAAAAGCTCCGCCCCTGGGCCCCCCCGTTGACGCAGAGTCTCCGGCCTCAGTTCGTGGAGGACGTGGTGAGCGCCCTGTTCCCTTCGCGAGGGGAGGAGTATGCTCCCCCGCCCATGGCTCCGTCTCCGACGGAATCTGAGGAGGAAGCTGACGCAAACGCGGATCACAGCGACGACGACGTCTACGACGCTCCAGAGGTGACCGAGGTAGACCTGAGAGTGGCGGTACAACGGCTCAAAGCCAAAAATACCGCCCCAGGACCCGATGGCCTGCCAGGAAAAGCCTGGGTCCTGGCCTTCGGGACTCTCGGGCCTCGACTAGGGGGGCTCTTAAGCGCGTGCCTGGAGAGGGGCCGGTTCCCGCTTCGTTGGAAGACGGGGAAACTGGTCCTGATCCAGAAGTCCGGGCGCCCTGCGGACTCTCCGTCCGCATTCCGGCCCATCGTGCTGCTCGACGAGGTGGGCAAGCTCTTTGAGAGAGTAATTGCAGACCGCCTCGCCGGGCACCTGAATCGAGTGGGTCCGAACCTGTCGGAGAGCCAGTTCGGCTTCCGCAGGGGGCGCTCGACCGTGGATGCAATCATGCGCGTGAGAGCCCTCACGACGGGGGATGCAGTGGCCCGGGGCAGGGTCGTCTTGGCGGTGTCTCTGGACATCACCAATGCATTCAACACCCTGCCCTGGAGTTGCATCAGGGAGGCACTCCGGTATCACCGGGTGCCGACCTACCTCCGCCGAATAGTCGAGGACTACCTGACGGACAGAGCCGTCATCTACCCCGGTCACCGGGGAGAGTGGAACCGGCGAGAGATGTCGTGCGGTGTTCCACAGGGTTCGGTCCTGGGACCGCCCTTGTGGAACATCGGTTACGACTGGGTGCTGCGCAGCGACCTCCCTGACGGCGTCAGCGTAATTTGTTACGCTGACGACACGCTCGTCCTTGCACAGGGAGAGTCACACCAGGCGGCGGCCGACGTGGCGACGGAAGCGGTCGCGACAGTCGTTCAGAGGATCCGGCGGTTGGGACTCGAGGTGGCGCTGCACAAGACGGAGGCCATGTGTTTTCATGGCCGCCGTAACGCGCCACAGTCGAGTTACAGCATTACGGTGGAAGGAGTTCCAATCGGCGTACAGGGGACGATGAAGTACCTGGGACTCGTCCTCGACAGCCGGTGGAACTTCAGGGAGCATTTCCTGAGTTTGGCCCCAAAGCTGAACCGTACAGCAGCCGCCCTCAGGCGATTGCTGCCCAATCTCAGCGGGCCAAACGCTTCCTGCCGTAGGCTGTACGCTGGCGTCGTGCGGTCCATGGCCCTCTACGGGGCCCCTGTGTGGGCCCTGAGCATCCGGACGCGACCACAGAAGCTGGTCGCATGCCAGAGGGTCATGGCTATCCGAATGATCCGGGGATACCGCACGATTGCAAGCGAATCGGCCAACCTGCTTGCTGGATTACTGCCTTGGGATCTGGAGGCGACTGCCCTCCAGCGCGTCTATGAGTGGCGCGTGGAGGCGCAGCGCCGGGGCGTGACCCCGCTGCCTCGCGAAGTCGAGGCGCGGCGCGAAGACCTCCGGCGCGATCTCAGGGCAGTATGGAAGGAACGACTGTCGCGACCGACGGCCGGGCACGCCGCAATTGCGGCGGTAAGACCCCTCTTTGAGGAGTGGCTGGAGAGAAGTCATGGCGTCCTGACCTACCGCTTGACGCAGGTCCTCACCGGACACGGAAGTTTCGGGAGGTACCTGTGTCTGATGCGAAAGGAGGAGACGCCTGGGTGCCACCACTGCGAAGATCGCCCGGAGGACACGGTGGAGCATACGGTGCAAGACTGCCCAGCTTGGGCGGAGCACCGACGTGTCCTCACGGCTGCGATAGGCGGAGACCTCTCGCGCCCGGCATTGGTTGCGGCCATGCTGCGGGGCGAGACGGAGTGGGAAGCGGTCAGCTCCTTCTGCGAGGCAGTAATGCTCGTCAAGGAGGAGGCAGGCCGCGAGCGAGAGAGGACAGCGTCCTCCCTCCGCCCCAGCCGCAGTGGTAGGCGCCCACGGCGACGGACGTCGCAAGATGATCTCCGGCCACCGTAGGCGCGGGCATGCGGGCAGCGAGTAAAGGGCAACTCGCTGCCCGACCAAGGACCATGCCCGGGTCGACGGCGCGTTGTGTCCCACGCGCGCCTCAAAGAGCGTCAGCATAATGACGGGGCCCCCCTCTCAGAGGGCCAAAGCCTGCCGGGGTCGCGGGATTATTCCCTAACCGTAACCCCGGAACGTAACAGGCTATGAAGGACACCGTGGATTTTAGTCAGTAGAAGTCTGACAGTCCCTCCCGCCCTGCCCGGGGTTGGAGGACTCATTTGATGATTTTACCACGCTAAAAAAAAAAAAAAAAAAAAGGGTACTGATCCTACCTAAAACGCTGCTGATGGACCTTTAAAATCGTAGTCGAAGCGATTACGCTATAAAGAAGTCCCGATTCTTGCGAATAAACTTCCACCGCTCGCCCAAAACACTCCATTAACTACCTCCTCTGTGGTAAACCGCAGAAACTCGCCTGTAACGTTCCAAGGGAGAGTGCGATGTTTGCTTTGTATCGTCAATCGTTTTAAACCTCAATTTCAACGTTGAAGCAGATGTGGTCTGAATGCTTTTATTGATATTTAACAGATATTTTGCAGGAATTTAGTGTGTTTTGATTGAATCAAGTTTATTGAAATAAGTTACATAAAGATGTTTCGACTAGAAATTATCATTATAAATTTTTTTTCCTGGCTTCTCTTTGATGTTCCATAATGATAATGAGGTAGAAAACATCTTACTACATGAAACTTAAACTAAAACCAGATTTAATAATAAAAGTAAAAAACAACTTTAACTTACATTATTCAAACTATTAATGTATGGTATCCAAAATGGAATAAGTGTACATGAAAATTCTTATCTTCGTAATATCAAATGAAAAAGCTTTTTTCTAAAGCACTAATTCATAAAAATAAACAAAAAAGATTCGTAGCACGTAGAATGATAGCCGCTAACCGCCAATTGGCACGTAGCTCATTCGTAGCCATTCGTAGCTAGTCGTAGAGCAGTCACGTAGACGTTTCATTACAGATCAAAATCCGTAGCAAAAACAATACGCTAAATATTGAAAGTTTCAAACGTATATAAAATTTTATGTTAGATACACGTAACATTTTTTATTTTTATTTATCGTTATTATTTTTGTTTTGAAACTAAGCTTCAATCAAACGCCTAGGGATTACTTACAGACTCACATTATATATATCGAACTCTAAAATTATGAGTAGATTACCTATATTTAAATAACCTATAACTTATTTTATCTTTTCTAACTTTTTACTATAATATTATAAATAAAATGAGACAGTCTGTGAGGATGGATTTTTATTTTACGTGGTAAAGTCATCGAAAGATCCTCTCCCACCCAGACAGGGCAGGAGTGAACGGATTTGGATGAAATCTGGTGCACAGGCAGTTTCAATTTCGAGTTGTAGCAGGCGAATCCGCTGGCAACAGCTAGTAAAAAAATGTTTCAATCAATTTACGTAGTTCAAGGAGGTCGATAAATAACTGAGTGAATAAAAATTGCACTGATGCCGCAATGAACTATCTGTCGTAGCAATTTTTAAGTTATTTCCGTTTGATATAAAATTTCTTGAAGAAAAATTTAATGCTGTTCAATTTATTTCGTCGCATTTTACTGGGTTATTTAGTAGAGTTTATTTTTAACCGATTTCTTTAGATTCAAGTAGTCATAAATTATGAATCTTAACTTAGTTTCCGATTGGTTACAAGTCATTAACAAATTCATTATTTCACCACCGTTTGGTTGACGTTTTGTTTTCAAAATTGACAACGGAAGATCATGTGGTACGAGTATGGTGTTACACGGTCGGTCGTAGGACTAACGAATTACCGTGACCGCGACACGTAAAGAGCTATTGAAGGACACCGTGGATTTTAGTCAGTACAAGGCTGACAGTCCCTCCCGCCCTGCCCTAGGTAGGAGGACTCATTTGATGATTAAACCAAGCTAAAAAATGTGTTCTATGATCACGGTAACAGGTTAAGATCGGGAATGGTCTTAGGCAATCCTTTCCTGAGGATGCGAGGGATGATTCGCGTGTCAATTAAGGTTAGCTTGCATGGCATGTTCCTCCATTTTTTCTGACATTTCTTGCATGTGTGCATATGCATGATTTCCTTTACTGTATTTGCATATGCATGAGTATGGAACGGGGGGTGAAATTGCATCCAGCATCTAAGCCTGGATTGTCGTCGCAGAAAAACTAAATATTTTTCCTAACATTCAATTTCATACATCTAGTTTAACACTAAAACACAGTCACTTCAAACTTTTACGTCTTACCAAACCAGTTACACCATAACGTAACTGATTAAAACTCAACCCATCTTCACTACTGCAAGTAATCTACTATCTACAACAGCAACTTGTTCTAGTTTCCTAACTGCGCTACAAACACCTTTAAGTTAGCCGGTATCCTTATCAATGTAATAAAGTTGCACATGCTTCGGACCACTCCGGACGCAATATGCTTGCGTCGCTAGATTGTGGTCTTAAGGCGAGGACCCATTTTGCGGATCAAAAAGGCAAGTCACATTATGAGCTGACTATTCCCTTGGACATTTTAACACATGCACCACAACCGCACGAATTGCGACGAGTGCGTTGTTAACCGACGTTAAGAATTCGTCGGAATCTTTTTTCATTTTTGTTCTTTTGTCTTGAATTTTTTTTTTGTTGGAAGTGGTATTTTTTCTAAAAAGTTTCTCGGTCAACAGATTTCTCGGGAGACAAATTTAAACTATACACGGACCACATTTGGCTCATATTTTTGACCATATAAGACACGCACCACATCGCAACACTACAAGGCAACCAGAAGTGACATTGCGAATTAGTTGTGAGAAGCAATTACATCTAAATTTTGCCGGTATCACAAAATCACAACGCAAGTGCAGCTGCAGCTGCAGCGACACTAGTCACACGTAATAATAACTGCTCGATTATCTTTTGTCGCTAAGATTTAATAGTGTTTTGTTACATGAGAATCTCTGCGCATTGAAGTCTCCAGTCAAATATGCACACGCCCTTAGTAGAGTGATAAATTTCAAAGCATCGCTTACTACTCCGATAGTAGTTCTCAATGACTAGCATCAAAATCACGGTCGATCAAAATGAACGTGTATTTTAGGAAACAGACCAAAGTAGACCGTGAATAAAGAGTTATAAAGGTGAGATCAAAAGGTAGTTTATAAACATCTGTATACATCGTAATGTATGTCGTTGATTAAAAACTGTTATTCAAACAAAGTTTAATTGTGATTTTCTCTCTTAACTGATTGTAGTTCGTTTTATGGATTACGCTTGGTCAGACTGTATCAATAATTTGTTTTTAATTTGGGAATATAAAACCATTGCACTATTAATTAGACTTTTAAAGAAGAAATAATATATGTTATCAAGCTTTTAATGTGGGACAAAGCATTTACTTTAAAAAAACAGGATTCTTATTAGTTGAATTAGACGTGACGAAACGCGAACCCAAAGAGGAGATAGAATCGTGAAGAGATTGTCGGCCACCATAGGTGCGGACGGCGAGTAACGGGCTCGCCGTCCGCACCTATGGTGGCCGACAATCTCCTCAAGATTCTATGTCCAGTCAGATCGACAGCGCGTCATGTCCCACACACCAAAGAGCTGTCAATAAACTGAATGGCTATTAGGCCTGCCTGTTACCGTGACGCTAGAACGTAAAAGGCAATATCAGGATCATCAAAAGATTTTAGTCAGTAAGAGTCTGAAAGTCCCTCCAGCGTCACCCAGGACGAAATTTCAGCACCATTTTTTTTTTTATCGTGGTAAAATCATCAAATGAGTCCTCCCGCCCAGGGTGGGACGGGAGGGACTGTCAGACTCATACTGACTAAAAACCACGGTGTCCTTTAGTAGCCCTTTGTGTACCGGAGTCGCGGTATACGTGTGTCCCGCGACCCCGGCAGGCTTTGGCCGTTTAAAGGGGGCCCCGTCATTATAATTTACACAAAAATAAAATACCATGTCTTCTAAATCAAATTATTCTAAGACGTTCTACTCTCCACTATGAAAATCCGCCATCTTAACTCAACCTCTTTCAAACCAAACATCCGCATTACCCTTATTACTGTGAAAAAGAGGACCAAACCAAACATTATAAAAATTTCAGGCTACAATCAGCGCGGTCCTTCAAGGGGCGATGACGTGTTTACTTTAATCATTCGGGTTCGTCCCTCGTTGTGTATTCAATCCCATCTAGCTGGACCAGTGTTGCTAGACTTTCTGAGTTTTTCTCCAATTTTTTTTTCCTTTTCTGAAACATTTTGATTCCCACTTTTGCTTTGAAACCAAACAGAAGAATTAGGCTTATTCATTTAAAAAAAGTGCCCTTTAGTATAACCAAAATAGTGTCCATCTACTTCTCGATTCTTATTAGATCTAGCGTAGCAGCCTTTAGCCCTCCACAACAAAAGGACTGTCCAAATCTATAAAATATTTTTGCCATTAGTAGAAGTATTTCTTGAGATCCCATACCAAACCAATTAGCTTCATTGTTAGTGCAAATAGAGTGTAGATTAAAAAGCCAGCCGCACTTTAATTTCCTGTCTTCTGATAACTATCCATGTGAAAATCATTATCCCAAAAAAATTTCAATTAAGATTTAATTCATAAAAAAATCTTTTTTTCCCCAATAAAGGGAAAAATCTCAATCTACCAACACTGAGCCGTACGGAGCTAGATTGCTTCATACACGTGGTAAAACATTACTACAGGTGACGAAGGTTTCACGAAAAAAAAGCTACATTTTTCGTGAAACTTTGAAGATGAGTTTGAAATGCTCGAGTCCAAACTGTACTGTAGAATTTGAAATGTGTTTGGAGTAGTTTTGAAATTGAGGAGCGCATACATACATAATGCGTTTATTCTTCTTTATGACAAAACAGAATAGAAATTAATTATCTAGCAAATAACAGCGTTAGTTATCTCAACCACGGAATACATAATAGTACTTCCTACGCCTCAACAAAAAAAAAGTATACCTAAGGTATTACCTAAGTCAATCCCATATCGTGGGTAACGGTCTTACGGGACTACCTAAGCCATATATCGCTACCCTAGAACGCAACAGGCATGTGAAGAAACAGGGTGGTTTTCAGTAAGAGACTGATGATTTGGACTATTTTAAGTAATACAACGGTAATAGGTATGTAGAAAAACATTACTACATTAACTAATTCATTTCTGATTAATTTCGTTGCAGGATCCAAGACAGGTAAATTCATTCTCCGGGACACGTCAAGCTTCATTGTCTCGGCGCTTTTCTGGTGGTGGCCACTGTTGATGCTGGCTTTTAGGAGTTGCAGTGGTTTGGGAATAGTGTGGTGGATTTGTCCCAAATACAAAAAAAAAAAAGTAGAAAACAGAGGTCCATGATTTTTTCCTTTTTTGATGGTAAAATAAACGGGAACTTTAGATGTTAATTTGAAGAAGAAAAAAAAATCTTGATGACGCTAGTGCAGCTTTTTCAATTTTCGATACAATAAACGCAGTAAATATTTCAAGTGTAAATAAAATACATACGTAATTATTGTGACAAGGCCTCAAATATATTCGTGATTACACGTTACTTAAGCTTTCTAGTAATCAGCTAATGAGAATTATTCCAGCTCTATTATATTCTCGGAATAAAGTATTTCTAACGAATAATAATTATGTTGTTAAGTTGTTATTTTCCTTTATCTTCCATATACTTCGTGTTACTTGCACTGCGGGAGAAATAATTTTCTTTTTCATACAACGCGTTGACGTGTAATTAATATTCTTGTTATTTACAAAGAGTGGGCTGAATTACATGAAAAATAAGTATTTTTTCAACACATTTGCTCGAAAAATGCATTTTCAAAGCCTGTATGCATTGTTCGAAAGTTAAAAATTACGCACCATACCACGGAGCGTGCGGTAAAATAGGTACTCTCACCTAAGTACTTACTTTACCGCACGCTCCGTTGTATAGCACCGTGCGTTTTCTTTACGGTTTTTTTTTTAATTTCCATTAAAAAAAAAAGGAATTCCACCAAAGAGTTTCACATTATGAGAATAAACAGCCTGACTGATCGAACCTCCTTGGAAGCGCTTTTGATCAATACGTTGTCTCTCTTTAATACTTATGAGTAAATGAGACGAAAGATGTAGTTCTAATTTCCACCACGTGCATGTGGCGCCATTTGAAAATTCACGCCATATTCATATTAGGAACTTCAAAAATTGTTGCGACTTTTCTACTAAATAAAGTTTGTTTAATTACATATTTTACTGTTTTCTCGCAAATGTGTTGAAAAACATTGTATGACACACGTGCAGAAATTGGTATTTACAAACTCGTGACTATAGTAAACCCTCGGCTTCGCCTCGGGTTTACATTCGTCTACTCGTTTGTGAATACCAACTTACCGCACTAGTATCATAAATAACTATTATGTTCTATCTTTTTATTTTAGTACCGTAAGGAATTCGTTGTTTAATATTTTGTTTATAAGTTATGATGGCAAAATAAAAAGCGCGATGTTGAATTTCGTTCAGTAATTTTACAATGTGACAGCCAGTGTCAACGTCATTAATTTGACACAAATGTCAGTGTGCTACCTACCGAATTTGTTCAATTCGTAGAATACATTTATTTTATTCGTTCGGAATATCGCTTTTTGTTTCCATCTCCGGTCTGGGTAATAAAAAATGTTTTTTATACCTGTTTAGGATTATTATATATTTTTACCTTTTTTTTAGCTTGGTAAAATCGTTAAGTGAGTCCTCCTACCCCGGGCAGGGTGGGAGGCACTGTCAGACTTGTACTGACTAAAATCCACGACATTCTTCAGTAGCCCTTTATTCACCGGGGTCACGGTAATGAGATAAGTCCCGCGACACCGGCAGGCTTTGGCCCACTAGAGGCCCCCAAAAGAGCGCCTCAAAGAGCGTCATCATCCTGACGCTCTTTGAGGCGCGCGTAGCAACGTGCCGTCGACCCGGAAGGTTTTTTTTAGCGTTAGTCAAAACGAGCACTAAGCTTCTCACAGACTCCATTACAAGCAGTTCTAAGACTTGATTTTATCAAAGTTTAATAAAGACGTCATCACCAACATAATATCTGTGTATGAAAGTTCAGTCATAACTCAATGCAATAACTGGAAAAGTTTGTCTATCCAGTCTAGTATAACTTTATAGACGGTTGGTTTAGATCTAACTTGATTTGGACTAACACTGACTCTAGACTACTCGAGATCGAGTAACTTTTGGGTACAACTTTTATGTTCTGAAGGTAGTCGCTCCAAGTGTGAATAGCAAGTCTATCGAAATAATTGGAAGATAACAAGTTGTTTCGTAGAAAACTTACTTTTGTTTACTAATAAATTCAACATTGTTTTTTTTTATGTAAACAAACCTTCTAACATTAATTTCACGTCAAACAGTTTGTAACAAAATGATAATGAACTTGTAAACAAATGAATACAAATTCGAGTTTGGTTAACCTTTGATTTTATCACCATTACATTCTACTAAGTTACCTTAGGTAATTGTTTTCACTAAGTAGTTTGTTAACATAACAGAGTTTACCAAAAGTGTAAGATCCGCCTCCATCCAAAGATAAGTTTATTCCATTATCGGGCACACCGCCACCGCATCTTCGGCAGTTGGGCAGTTCGGCACATAATCAGCCCAACTAGGTACTTATCCCGAAAAAAATAGAGACAACGCACAAAACTTGTTACCTTAACAAGTCCATCCTCCTTCGAACTTCGTCCTAATTTAATGTACCGTAGTTTGTGATACAATGGCGTTTTTATCCTTCACGTATATTTTGGCAAGTGTATAGCGAGAGAAGTGGATTACATCTCAGTCTAGATCGGTCGGTTGCGGGGCGCGCACGTAATATACATAGTTATAGTGTCATTTGCCCACGTGTCATATCGACGTGACACTGACGTTGAGTGACGTGAAGTGACGTTAACCGAATGCGCGTGACACGCCGGTGCGATCCGCCATGATGGTCACGTGACTCGCGATGAAATGACAGTTGCCGAACGTATTTTGAATTTCAAATTTGGAGTGCATTAATTAGCTACGTTTATAGAAGCTAGTTTTCGAATTTGTGGAGTTAATTTTGGAGATCGAGTTTTGTTTTTGTTTTTGTCAAGTGTTTAACCTGTAATTAACTAAGCTGTTAAAGTTGATCGCGAGTTCAAGTACTGAAGGTAGACTAGTTTTGTTGTAAGTTCTTTAGATAATTGTAGATTTTGATACATTTCTATCGGATGAAACCTTTGCGCCTAACCACTTTTAAGTCTGAATAAAACAAAAGTAATAGCCTAACCGGAATGGAATTGACTATCGATTGTAGCTTAAAATAGTTCATACAGCAGTTCCACGTTTGAAGGGTTGACAAAGACCATGTGGTATATCACGTATCCCATTTAAAATATTTTTTGTTGATATTATGACACGTCATTCAACAGTATCCGGGGTATACGAAAGTATAAGTACCTGAAGTACCGGGCGGAGGCGCGAAACTGTCAAAGGGGACCGCGGCCCTGAAACGCATGTGACAGTAGAAGAAGGTTTTTACTCAGTTAATTTCTGGCAGTCCTTTTTGCTTCATCTAGGAGACTCATTTTATGACATTCTCAAACCGATAGCACTGATGCAATATTATGATAAACCTTTTTCAAAATGCAGAGTGAACAAAATAAAAAGATGTTCTTTAGTTAGGCATTAATTTAGGTGTCGCCTAGTACAAGCTCCTATCTATCTAAGATCTATAAAATAAAACACGTGTTTTACACCTGAAACTAAATTGAAAGAAATAAAACTTTACAACGTAAGCTTTACTCGTGTTTTACGGCAAAAAAGCAATACTTCACTTTGGAACTTTTAATTTGCGGCAGATAAATAAACATGAGTGTACTCTAGGGGCGATGTAAAAAGGCCGTTTAGCGGGTAGTCAGCACACTGCGGCATTCCGAGATAACTGGGTCAGTTCTGCAGACTGAGAGGCGCCTGGACTATTGACTAGTCGCCGTAGTGCGGGGAATACGAGGAAAATAACAATAAACTAAAGTTACATCACTTAAATTCGTGAACTTAGTCGAAATGTATTTAAGAGAGGCAGTGCTTGCTTACAATTCGACTTTGAATTGGTTCTAGATTACTTTTAAAATTCGTAAAAAAATTAGACAACATTATTTTGTAAGTCTCTAGGTGGAGGTATGTTTGAAGATGATAGATGGCGCCACTTTTAGGTTTCAAGAACAAATTTTTTAAGCATTTTATCATGACTGGCTAAAATGACCCTTTGTTATCATCAGTCTACAACAGCCCAGTGACAAGAATTAAAAAAAAATAACGATATCAATACAGACAGGGTCAGTGTCTCCCACTGAGACACTGTTTCGCAAAGGGGAACCTAAGAAATAATTAGACTTTTACTCAGTAAGAACAGGTTCTTACTTTACCGTCTTTTCCACCCCAGTCAGCGAGAGGAAAAACAAAAGAATTAAACATAGGTAAAGTCAAAAATAATTGACAATCAGTACTATAAGCAGACTTGTCAAAGATGGAAACGTCGCAATCAGACTCAGTAGTCCAGTCATTAAAGCCTAAACCCGAAAATAATTAGTAACACGCTGAAATTTTTAGGGGTTCTTAAGGAAGGTAAAATAACATACCGGGTGATTTTGCAGCGTTCTGGGGTGTACGGAAAGGGTTGAAAAGGGGTGAAAAGGGGTGAAAATGGTTTTTCGTTAATAACATTGCCAAGAAAATTAGTAACACGCTGCAAATTTGGAATTAGGTTGTTCTTACCGTTTTTTAACGTGTATAAAATTTGCAGCGTTTTGCGACATACGGAACATTGTTTTTTTTTTTTTAAAACAGTGCAATTAGTTAAAAACAGGGGTAAGAAAATTAGTAACACGCTGCAAATTTGGAATTAGGTTGTTCTTACCGGTTTGTAACGTGTATCAAGTTTGCAGCGTTTTGCAACATACGGAACATTGTCTATTATTAAAAAAAACAATGAAATTATTTAATCACACAGGTGAAAGAAATTTGTAACTCGCTGTAAATTTGTAATTAAGTTGTTTTTACCGTTTCGTAACGTATATCAAATTTGCAGCGTTTTACAACAAATTGAACATTGTTTATTATTAAAAAAACAGTGCGATTTGTTAGTAACAAGGGTAAAAAAGTAGGAACACGCTGCAATTTTAGAATTAGGTTGTTCTTACCGGTTTATAACGTTTTGCAAAAAACTGAACTTTTTTCATTCATTACCATAAAAACAAATATTTCAGTTAGTAACAATAGTGAAAAAGTTAATGAAGAGTTGCAATCTGGAGAAAATGTTGTCAAAACCTTTTTGAAACATTTTTCAAAGGACTTTTTTTGGGCCATTTCTGAAAGTGCCAACGAAAAAAATTGGTACCTTTTGTATTATTGGTTGGTATAGGTAGTACTAGTCATTTGGAGCAATAGTTACTATGGCACAAAAGTTGTAGGATTGCTCTCGGCCAAGTTATACAAGTTCGAAGATTCGTAATTTTCATACATTTTTTAATTTTTGAAAGTGCCGATATTCACCAAATAATGATAAGAATTGCTAGAACTAGCGACCTCAAGTAATTTAACATAACGCCTGTAATCCCTGAGGGGTTGGGCAGAGGAGTACCGAATAAAAATGAATAATAATCTGTTTCTTTTTGTGAAAAGTAACAAAAACATTTTAAAATATACAAATCTGCTGGTAGGACCAGTATCGGGAACAGTATCGGGGTTGCCTGTGGTTAGGGGTCTTGGGAGAGGAATCTCCTAACAATACGAAACGTGATCAGCACTGCTGCTTGAATCAGCCCTTTTTAGGGGGAAATAAAATCATAATGAGTTATCTCGCTCTGGGCTGATCTGTAGAGTCTGTCAGACTCCTAGACGCCCTTTGCGTTCCAGATACTAAGATAGTCGACGAGCTGTTACCTACATTTCATTCATACATTTGTTGTTTTCTCAAAGAGCCTCATAGCTTTGGAACACGTTACTTGTATGTTAGCGGTGAGACGGGTTTGCCTCACCGCCCGCCCAATCAACGAGACTCGACTGAAACTCGTCCTTGGCATCCCGTGGAACTTCAAGGAGCAAACGGAACATTGTCTACTATTAAAAAAAGAATGAAATTATTTAATCACACGGGTGAAAAAATTTTTTAACTCGCTGTAAATTTGTAATTAATTTGTTTTACCGTTTCGTAACGTATATCAAATTTGCAGCGTTTTACAACAAATTGAACATTGTTTATTATTAAAAAAAAAAACTTTTTAAAAAAAAGTACCGACTTCAAAATAAATACAAAAAAGTTTAAAATAACCTTTCTTTCGGAAGTCGGTGGCTTTGATTTATTAATATTTCATTGACTATTGCCACCGACTTCCGAAAGAAAGGTTATTTTAAACTTTTTTGTATTTATTTTGAAGTCGGTACTTTTTTTTAAAAAGTTTTTATTTTACCCTTTTTAGTTTATTTATTAAATATTCAACCCAAATTCTTGTAAAATACAAAGTATTCTTACATGATGTGCACTAATCTTGTAATCCGTCACAACGAAAACAATCCATATCTCTAAAACTACTGAACCGATTTTGATGAAACTTGCAGTGTACCCTAAGTTGAACAATACCTAGTACAACAAATAAAGAATTACTTAAATCAGACTTGTAGTTCCGGAGATATGCGTGCACAAACATAAAACATACATACATACATACACTTATGAAATTTGGTACATTTGTTCAGACGCTGATATAGACTAACATATGCGAAAACTGGGCAGTTCTGATAAATATTACATACATACGGGTCGAATTGATAACCTCCTTTTTTTTGAAGTCGGTAAAAACAGTGCGATTTGTTAGTAACAAGAGTAAAAAAAGTAGGAACACGCTGCAATTTTAGAATTAGGTGGTTCTTACCGGTTTGTAACGTTTTGCAAAAAACTGAACTTTTTTCATTCATTACCATAATTATAAACAAATATTTCAGTTAGTAACAATGGTGAAAAAGTTAGTGAATAGTTGCAATCTGGTGAAAATGTTGTCAACACCTTTTTGAAACATTTTTCAAAGGAGAACATTCACGCTCCATACATTTTGATTGGCCTGTTGGTCTAGTGGTTAGTGACCCTGACTGCTATGCTGTGGGTCGTGGGTTCGATTCCCACCCAGGACAAATGTTTGTGTGAAGAGCACGTTCATTTGTTCTGTGTCTGGGTGTAATTTGTCTATTATATTATGATGTATGTATTTAGAAATATATAAGTATGCTTATCAGTTGTCTAGTACCCCTATCACAAGCTCTGCTTAGCTTGGCTTGGGACTAGATGGCGTTGTGTGATAGTTGTGGAATAATATTTTTTTTTTGGGCCTTTTCTGAAAGGAACGAAAAAAATTGTCACCTATGGGTAGTACTAGTCATTGGGAGAAATAGTTACTATAGCACAACAGTTGTAGGATTGTTCTCGCGGCCAAGTTATACAAGATCGAAGATTCGTAATTTACATACATTTTTTAATTTCTGAAAGTGCCAATAAGCAAATAATGATAAAAACTAGCGACTTCAAGCAATTTAACATAAAATATCATTACACTGTTATTCCTGAAGGGTTGGGTAGAGGTGTACCCAATAAAAAGAATAATAATTAATCACATTATTTTTGTGGTTTTTTTTTTTAAATATATAAATCTACTGGTGGGGCCAGAATCGAGAACAGAATCGAAGTTGTCTGTATTAGGGGTCCTGGGAGAGCGACCTCCTAAGAGTACGAATCGTGACCAAAAGTATTGCTTTTTGAATCAACCCGTTTTTTGGGTAATAAAATCGTCAAGTCAGACTCCTGCTGACTAACAGTCCACCTCCTTCATTAGGTTGCAATATGCGTTCCAGATCTAAGATAGTCGACGACCCGATACATTTCATTCATACATTTGTTGTTTTCTGAAAGAGTCTCATAGCCTTCAGTACGCGGAACTGTCAGATCCCAATTATCGGTGGGACGGGTTTGCATCGCCGTCGAATCAACGAAGCTCGACTGATACTCGTCCTTGAAATCCCGTGGAACTTCAAGAAGCAGTCCCGGGGCTGACTTCAAGCTAGTTACCCAATATTGCAAGGAAACCGCCTCTTTTTGGAGACTCTACGTGGAAGTGGTGCGGTTAAAGTCCATCTATGGGAACTCTGTGTCCGTTGTCTCCATAAGAAAGAGACCGGATAAGCTGATCGCACCAGGGAATCATGGCTTTTTAACCGACTTCAAAAAAAGGAGGAGGTTCTCAATTCGTCGGAATCTTTTTTTTTTTTTTTTTATTTTTTTTTTTTATGTATGTTCCCCGATTTCTCGAAGACGCCTGGACCGATTTGGAATTTTTTTCTTTTGTTTGAAAGGGTATACTTTCCAATTGGTCCCATGATCAACAGGTCAGGATCTGATGATGGGATCCTAGGGAAATTGAGGGCAACCTTCAAATTTTATAGGCACATAGTACCATTTTCATATATTTTCTAAAGCTGTTCAAGTATCTGCATCTGATAATCATCATCTCAGGTGGATGACCTGATGATGGAAGGTACAACTCCTTAATTGTAAGGAGTAGGCATAGATTGATTTATATCTCCGGAACTACAAGTCCGATTTAAGTAATTCTTTTTTTGTTGTACTAGGTATCATTTAACTAAGAGAATACTGCAAGTTTCATCAAAATCGGTTCAGTAATTTTTGAGATATGTTTTTATTAGCTTAATGTGTACATGAGTGATGTAAGTACTGGTGCGAAGGATTACAAAATTCTAGTGCACATGTAAGAGAATAATGTTCTTAACAAGAATTTGGGTTGAATATTTAAACTAAAAAGAGTAAAATAAAAACTTTTTCAAAAAAAATATAACCGCCTTCAAAAACAACCACAAAAAAGTGTAAAATAATCTACAAAATAACTTTTCTTTCGGAAGTCGGTGGCTAAAAAGACAATGAAAAGAAAAAATACAAAGGCACCGACTTCCGAAAGAAAAGTTATTTTGTAGATTATTTTACACTTTTTTGTGGTTGTTTTTGAAGGCGGTTATATTTTTTTTGAAAAAGTTTTTGGGTGATCCACTCATATATGCTTGGGGGGCTTCTGTATCCAGATCACACCGTGGCAATCCGGTAAGGAGGCAGCCACTTCTTCTGCAGTAGCAATGACAGCGAAGTAGGAAACAGAACTCGTGAAGGAGAGGACGCCCTCGAAATCTCAATCCAGCTGCATACGGCGAGTAATGAGGAGCTAGTCGTCTTATGCCTGCCAGGTCGCAGGACTATCTTAGCAGGATACCGTAGCACAATTTTGATGATTTTATTAGCCAAACAAACGTGGTTGATTCAGAAAGCAGTTCTGTTGGTCAGGATTTAAATTGTTAAGAGATTTCTCTCCCAAGATCCCTACCACAGGCAACTTCGATTCTGTTCCGGATTCTGGCCCCACCAGCGGATTTATATATTATTTTAACATGTCTTAACTTCTTTTCACAAAAAATAAATAGATTTTCATTCATTTTAATTGGGTACACCTCTACCTAACCCTTTTTTTTTAACTAGGTAAAATCATCAAATGAGTCCTCCGACCCCGGGCAGGGCAGGAGGGACTGTCAGACTTTTACTGACTAAAATCCACGGTGTCCTTCAATAGCCCTTTCTGTTCCGGGGTCACGGTAAGGAAATAATCCTTTGGCCCTCTGAGAGGGGGCCCCGTCAGTGTGCTGACGCTCTTTGAGGCGCGCGTGGGACTCAACGAGCCGTCGACCCGGGCATGGTCCATGGTCGGGCAGCGAGTTGCCCTTTACTCGCTGCCCGCATGGCCGCGCCTACGGTGGCCGGAGATCATCTGCTGACGTCCGACGCCGCGGGCGCCTACCACTGCGGTTGGGGCGGAAAGAGGACGCTGTCCTCTCTCTCTCTCGGCCCACCTCCTCCTTCGCGAGCATGACTGCTTCGCAGAAGGAGGCGACCGCTTCCCACTCCGTCTCGCCTCGCTGCATGGCCGCGAACAATGCCGGGCGCGAGAGGTCTCGGCCTATTGCCGCCGTGAGGTCATGGCGGTTTTTCGCCCAAGCAGGGCAGTCCTGCACCGAATGCTCCACCGTGTCCTCCAGGCGGCCACAGCAGCCATGTCCGCTAAGGACCTGTGTCATGCGATAGCTGAGGACGCAGTGGGAACTATCCAGCCACTTCTCAAAAAGGGGTCTGACAGCCGCGATTGCGGTTAGCCCGTGCCTCGGTTGCGACAGTCGTTCTCTCCAAACTGCCTTGAGATCGCGCCGGAGCTCTTCTCGCTGCGCCTCGACTTCTCGAGGCAGCGGGGATACACTCATAGACGCGCCGGAGGGCAGTCACCCCCAGATCCCAGGGCAGCGATCCGGCAAGAACGTTGGCCAATTCGCAGCAATCGTGCGGTATCCTCAGATCATTCTGATATCCATGACCCTCTGGCATGCGACCAGCTTTGCCGGCCGCGTTCGAATGCTCAAGGCACACACGGGGGCCCCGTAGAGGGCCATGGAGCGCACGACAGTGCGCGTGCAACCTCCTGCAGGGGGCGTTTGGCCCGCCGATATTGAGGAGCCGCCTGAGGGCGGCTGATGCCCGGTTCAGCCTTGGGGCCAAACGCAGGAATCATCATCATCGACCGTGCTACGGTACCTTTCCCGCTGAAATGGTCCCGCAAGCCGGTAGGCGTTTGGGTTCTTTAGACGAGGGTGGAACACGATATGCTGTTGTCCTGGGCCTGATCCTTGATAAGACACCTAGCTCCCCATTACTTGCCGTACGCGACTGGATTGAGATTTCGAGGGCGTCCTTTCGCGTGTTCTGCCTCTTCCTTCGCTGTCATTACTGCTGCTGAAATAGTGGCAACCTCCTTTCCGGATTGCCAACGTGTGATCTGGAAGCAGATCCTCCAGCATCTTTGTGTATGAGTGGATCGCCCGAATAGCCATGATCCCCTGGTGCGATTGGCTTGTGTGTTTGCTTCCGTATGGAAACGACAGACACAGGGTTCCCGTATAGGGGCTTTAACAGTACCACTTCCTCGTAGAGCCTTCAGAAAGCGGCGTTTGCTTACAAGGTTGGGTAACAGCTTGATGGCAGCCCCGGCTCGATCCTGTTTTTGATCCAAACGTCGGAAATGCTCCTTAAAGTTCCACGGGATGCCAAGGACGAGTTTCAGTCAAGTCTCGTTGATTGGGCGGGCGGTGAGGCAAACCCGTCTCACCGCTAACATACAAGTATCGTGTTCCAAAGCTATGAGGCTCTTTGAGAAAACAACAAATGGATGAATGAAATGTAGGTACCAGCTCGTCGACTATCTTAGTATCTGGAACGCAAAGGGCGTCTAGGAGTCTGACAGACTCTACAGATCAGCCCAGAGCGACATAACTCTTTTGATGATTTTATTTCCCCCTAAAAAGGGCTGATTCAAGCAGCAGTGCTGATCACGTTTTGTATTGTTAGGAGATTCCTCTCCCAAGACCCCTAACCACAGGCAACCCCGATACTGTTCCCGATGCTGGTCCTACCAGCAGATTTGTATATTTTAAAATGTTTTTGTTACTTTTCACAAAAAGAAACAGATTATTATTCATTTTTATTCGGTACTCCTCTGCCCAACCCCTCAGGGATTACAGGCGTTATGTTAAATTACTTGAGGTCGCTAGTTCTAGCAATTCTTATCATTATTTGGTGAATATCGGCACTTTCAAAAATTAAAAAATGTATGAAAATTACGAATCTTCGAACTTGTATAACTTGGCCGAGAGCAATCCTACAACTTTTGTGCCATAGTAACTATTGCTCCAAATGACTAGTACTACCTATACCAACCAATAATACAAAAGGTACCAATTTACCCTTACCCAAAAAAAATGATGTCCTTTGAAAAATGTTTCAAAAAGGTTTTGACAACATTTTCTCCAGATTGCAACTCTTCATTTACTTTTTCACTATTGTTACTAACTGAAATATTTGTTTTTATGGTAATGAATGAAAAAAGTTCAGTTTTTTGCAATACGTTACAAACCGGTAAGAACAACCTAATTCTAAAATTGCAGCGTGTTCCTACTTTTTTACCCTTGTTACTAACAAATCGCACTGTTTTTTTAATAATAGACAATGTTCCGTATGTTGCAAAACGCTGCAAACTTGATACACGTTACAAACCGGTAAGAACAACCTAATTCCAATTTTGCAGCGTGTTACTAATTTTCTTGGCAATGTTATTAACGAAAAACCATTTTCACCCCTTTTCAACCCTTTCCGTACACCCCAGAACGCTGCAAAATCACCCGGTATATTATTTTACCTTCCTTAAGAACCCCTAAAAATTTCAGCGTGTTACTAATTATTTTCGGGTTTAGGCTTTAATGACTGGACTACAGACTAAATGAAAAAAGGTCTTTAATAATAAAAGCTTTTCCCAATGTACTTATTGAAGACAATACCGTATATAGTTTTATTATTAACGAAGAAACGGCACAGCTAACAAGACATTTGAGTGATATTGACTCCGAAGACATCGCGGCGCCGCCATTATCGAGCGATATGCTTCATAGAACAGCGGTGAAAACAGTAATGGTGGGCGTACACTCTCGAGCATAGAGATGAGATATCTCTTTATGTCTCGATCGAGAAGTCTCGGAAAAAAAAGACACGAGATGAAGAGGAGCGAGGAACACCGAAACTGGATATTAACGGAGCCTTCTCGAAGCAATCAACTATTCCGTACCTACATCAAAAATGTAAACTATGTAATATCGCTAAAACTCATGTGAAAGGTAGGGCTTACTGACAAGCACTCTAAACACTGTACTAATTGATGAATGAATTTAATAGTACAGGGGTTAGCAAGGAATTTAAAGTAAAATGGCAACAGATGCAGTGACATGCTTCGACATTGGTATGACTACAACTGATACTTGGTACTTTTATAACTCTTATACAGTCTCCGACTCACCCTGACTCGGAATGTCTCGGCGAGGGTGCACACTGTAACAGCCACCACAAACACTACAAAGAAAAAATCTACTAGCTTTTTTATTTGACATTTTGTTTTTGTATTTCACATTGTTGGTCATGTATTATTATTTAAATAAAACCTTTAGGTAATAAGCCCTCTGTTGTTGATGGAAAAATATTGGGCTACGCTTCAAAGGTTCACTGAAATTCGTCTATGCCCGGTAAATACCGGGCATAGACGAATTAATATAAAATAAAGAATATTCATAAAATCAATATAAAATAAGAAATATTCATTTATTAGTAAAACGTGGTATGATTCTCCCGGCCTTTATTTTAATCGCTGTTTCATTATATATTAAGTATATTCTCCTCATAACAGCTGCTTTTTTTATTTTTCATTATCTACAATTTATTTGACCACCTTGAAAATAAGTCTTTGTTTTCAAAATGTTTTTGAGTCATCATCATCGACATAACCTTTCGTCTATTGAGATCTGCTTCAACTTTCCTTGTTCCACCAAATTCGTTTTTGAAATCTCATTCTCGTTACTGTTAGCGTGTGTGTCATCCCACTTTCGGCGCAAAGACCTGTCTCTACGACTTCCTTCTAATGTGAACCACTGGACGTTGAAGTCAGTTTACAGGGTAACTAGATGAAAGTGATGGGACTACCAGCTATAAAGTATTTTGAAGTACAAAGTCACAAAATTCGATCACAACTTCTCATGGCTGATATTTTAAAAGCGAGTCTTTTTACACCCAAACTCAGTAACTGATCATCCTAAAAAAGTGCATATACGTGATCAGGAGCACAGAAAAAGACGTTGAGTATCTTTTATCCTGAAAAAGTACTCGACTCAGTCTTTAAGAATACGACAAGAACGTTCTGATGATACAAAAGATGGCGCCACGTCTTTCAAATGTTAATTTAATTATACTACAGAAGGAGTAGAAATCCGAAACGATGATCAAATTCTAAAATAGGTAACACTAAACCAAGTACAAAACAATATAAAACTTTCTTATTGTTTCAATATTACTATAGAGCTTTAACATAGTATAAAATTGAGTTTCCCAAGGGAGTTAAGCTTTCGCAAACTAAACGACTACCCCTGTCACCCTGCGATAAGCCTCAGTGCTATTCCAGGTATTATGTCTGAAGATTACACTTAATAAAAAACTTAAGCTTTCTTTTCATAGTATATTTTTGCCGTGTTTTTGTATTGTTCGGCTATAATAGAAGTTAAGCCCACCTGACTTCTATTGAAAAGGAGACAGACACTCTTGTAAGAACACCAGTTTTATTTTCAGGCCCGCCCACTAGGTAACCTACAAAGTACTATGAAAAGACAAAAATTTTCTGCCATTTGTTTAGGAAAATGTTTGTCCAATGCCAAAAAGAGGGGTGTCCCAAAGCAGAGAGGCACAGACCAGAACTACAATAGGCCAGATCAGGACGTGGCCTTCCATGAACTCTTGAAGCGTGAGTCTTAAGGCTGTAAGAAAGAGATGGTGCTAAACGACTTGTATAGCTCTGTCTCTTTCCTACAGCCTAAACTGGATCGCGTTAAGAGCTCGTGGTAAGGCTTCTGGGCGCAGTTAGAGAAGCTCGCACTAGACCCTTGATACGACATTGTGTTTTTAATATCCAGTTACATTGACACTTGCACTTTGAGCTTTACTATTTTCTGACTACACGCATGAAGCATCGAAGTTAATAAGGCTTGATTTATTGATATACTTTCAGTAGACAGACCGGCGCGTCTATTGTTGGATTTCTTGGTATTGTCACGTAGTGTATAAATTATGGGAGTTGACATCAATGACTGCTAATATATCGTGGTAGGTAAGAAACACCGTATTTTACTGATAAACTGAAGATAACATTACACTAATTGTTCCATCACAAGAGCTTTATAAAAAATCGAGGGCGATGCTTCCCAGATGCTGCCAGGCTTATCTTAAAAGTGCATCCACCTTTCGAAAAAGTATTTAAAGATTATCATTGGGAGCTTCTACCAAACTTTTGCGTGCATACAAAAATGATTATCATTTTAATGCCGATAAAGAAGCTTTTTCAGCAAGACTTTACATACAGGCACTTAGCTTTAGGTTCAATTTACTTTACGGAGGATGTTACTTAAGCTAGTCATCCAAAATCAGGACCATTCTCAGTAATTTGCTATAGAATTTTTCGAAAGACGCTCCACCAGATTTCTTGTCTAATTCGTACGTTACTCAGTTTAAATAAAGTTCAAAATTGAATCGAAGACTTTCGTCACCTTCTCTTAAGTAAAACCTAAATGATCAAATATTTCATATAAAAAAAAAAACATGTTAGAACCTACTTCTTACAAATGCTCCCGACAAACTGAACGAATCGACTCCTTACGTAACATACAATTCTTCGGTTACGGAACTAGGCTTCCAGACAACGGGGTCAGATTGGGAGACGAGACGACGCCATCGGTATCGATGTGAACAGCTGATGCTCCAAGATTTCAGTAACAAGAGAGCGAAGCCGGCTCGCGTGCACGCGGATTCCGAACGAAGTTACGCGCTGCCGAATTGTTGGCCATTTTTTTTTTGTGAAGTGTTTGGAAGGTAGTATTTTAAATATATTTGACAGTTTTTGTTCGTTCGAGAATCGGTCTTGTGAGTGTTAGGTGTGTTAATAGTGATTTGCACTTATCATTTTATGTAGATATACAACGATCGACCATCACTGTTTCACAATGTTCTTTAGGTACCTAAGTTTTATTACAGCGCTGGGATTTGAAAATAAAATGGTATATTTGTTCCCTACGGTTGGTTCAGTAGCGGTTTTGTATGTATTGGTAGTATAAATAAATACATTTTATCGTTACCTATGATAATCCATCATTCTTTTTAATGTATCAACTATTTAGTGATTAAAGACGGCATTAAAGACGAAATAAATCTAAGTAAAGTTTAAGTACTTCAAACTTTTTACTGAAAATTTGACCTTAGTATGTTTTACATAATTTCCATTGAGGCAATTCCAGAAATAATCTTAGAAGTTAGTGTAATTGAGTGCTAACAGGACCCAGATGTTTTTCATGGGTCCTACACTTTTTACCTGAGGATTTTCGTTATGATCTGAACATAGGTACTATTTTTTCTTTGTAAAATGGAATACTTATTTCAATTGGGTCTGATTTAGAACTTCGAACTCTTATAGGTACTTATTTCTTTGCAGTAATTGCCAGAAGTCTTTATTTTTCCTTGAGTCTTATAAGCAGACAAGCTTTTTTCTCGGTTCTTTCATAAAGTCAATATGATTTTATTTCTTTACCGACATGTTATGTCGGTATTCCATATTTATTTTTCCTTAATATCAAACAGGTAAAATCCAATCTATTTTGGCTTAATCTGTCAACAATTTCGACATGTGGTGCTTTGTGATTTTCTCTTAAAAAGAAGCCTTCAAAGGGAGGAAATTCAATACTTCGTCGTATTTCTGACTGTATGTGTACGGGTTTAGGATCTAATTTTGCTTGGAGTCTTTTATCCAATACTTCATTCAGTTAAGAATTTAATTTGTTTCATAGGCTTAAATGCTTTACTTTCAAAATAACGTACTTCTTGTCGTTGTAATGGCAATAAAAAGCACCATGTTTTTAACGTTATGTAAAGTGATCAGCCTAAGTCCCAGTTCTAGGATAGTTATCCATATTTTCCACTGTTAGATTAGGTTAGGGTCAAAGGTTAGGGTCGTACAAGATTACTTCCCAGAATAATGATCCATAATAACAAAACTATCGAATGGTGTAAACGGGATGTGTTTTTTTTTTCCAAAATCAGTGGGTTAGATTCCTGGTCAGGATTATTGATTATTGTGTGGCATTTAGCCCTCTATGGGGTGTCAGATTGCTGACAACATTGAGACGCTACGAGTAACTTATGGAGACGGAGCGATTCTACTGCTGGCGGTTATAAGCCTCGCCTGGACTACCTGACCTCCACCATCCTATCGGAGTCCATCACCAAACAGTTTTACTGTGCTCCATCAGTGCGCAGGAGTGTCATGTGAGCTCGATCCATCTTAGGCCACATCTATGCAAGACTAGAGACAAGAGCATTATTAAATAAAAAACGGTGCCCCACACTAAAAATTTCTTCCTGTATCGTGGGTGCGTTCACAAACATGGAAACAGACTCACATAGAAAACACCCAGACCCGAAACCACTACTTGTAGATCATACAAATATTTGTTCCGTGCGAGGATCGAACCCGCGACACATTGCGCAGCAGTCAATCGCTCAGCCACTGCGCCAACCGTGCCGTCAACGTACAGACGCCAGCACATCAAGCTACCACAATCTGTCAGATTTATTTAATAGAATTTCAACCTTATCACAAAAGCAGAAGGTTAATATTTGATTGGTAAAATCTGACAGATTCGGGTAGGTTGACCTGCTGGCGTCTGTACATACGATTTTCTCGATGGACCAATCCCGTGCCTCGATTCTTGAACTTGTTCTCGAGTGAAGCTCTGTGAGCAAAACCTAGTCATTTCTAAATTGAGTTGTTATCTTGTCAACGTCATTCACAGCCTTTAAAAAATGTTTGACTGAACCCATCCACTCAATTCTTTGCTATTTACCCAAGTTGGTCTTAAAATAGTCACAAATGCGTCAATCGTTGAGTGCAGATCAATCACTTTGCCAAATCTCAGGAATTGGGGTCACGATACTTTTAATGTATCGATACCTGCGTAATAAAACCGATGAATATACTGAAATACTACTTTACGTACGTGCGTGAGATATGTGGTTTTGCAAATAATATACTCGTTAATATACGAGTATATGCCGTTGATTATCGCGTTAATGGACGTTATATGAACATTTGAGACAATTATTGCGAAAATTTACGGGAAATGCCGTTAGATTTCGGACTTAAGATTTCGAACGATAACGGAAATTCGATTTTATTAAATTGATATGCATGGAAACAAATGATTGGATTATTTGTGAAACCTCAGACGGATCTCACTTCGGAGCCCGATTTGACCCAAATATTTTCTATTGTTGCAAGAATAGCTTGAGATTTTCTTAGGAAAGGAAAAATTCGATCCGCGGGCAGGATTCGAACCCACGACCTTCGGATTCAGTACATCCGACGCTCATTTCCAACCGTAGAGTATTAAATTTACTACTAGAGTAGTAGTTCTAATACTCTACAATAGATGGCGCTGAACGTCACCATGAGACGTTAGAAATGGAAGGAAGAATTCGCCGCGGCAGATAAGATCCTCGGTGGCTCGGTTGGAAATGAGCGTCGAATGTACTGAATCCGAAGGTCGTGGGTTCGAATCTTGCCCGCGGATCGAATTTTTCCTTTCCTAAGAAAATCTTGGAAATTCGCTACGCATGCGTTAATGCGTTTAATATTTAAAAATATTATAGCTTGAGATGTTCGCGACCCTGTAATACAAAGGGTAATTGTAGAAACAAGTTGGTTTTAAGTTAGTCAACTAGTCCCTTCTGCTTCGTCCAGGGCAGAGGACGCATTTGGTGATATTCCAACATAAAACCTTTTTAGGTTGGAATGTCATCAAATGCGTAACTAACATTAACTTTGTCATCACCATCATCTTAGCCATAGGGCGTCCACTGCTGAACATAGACCTCCCCTTTTGATCTCCACATATACCGGTTGGAGCGACATGCATCCAGCGTCTTCCGGCGACCTTTATAAGCTCGTCTGTCCACCTTGTTGGTGGACGTCCTACGCTGCGCTTTTACGTGAATAAAAAGAAATAAATAAATAGGAACCATTCCATTATTAACTTCATTCAATTTAGAACCGCGTGGGACGATAAGGATTCGATTACAAGTCGCAGATCGTGAAGATTAAAGATTGGCACAGATTCTACAAATAAGACGAGAAAAATGAGTACATCCTGGATTTTATTTGTAAAATGAAATAGATGACAAGTTGATACTTTACTTTAAACAGTAATTCTTTGAAATGGGACAACATGAATAAATCTGAATAAAGAGATAGGTACTGAAAACTTTCATAGGAAAAGCTCTTTTGCTGAAACTCACTTTTCGTTACTCATACTCTGAAAGTAGGTCATTAGGTCCATGTCTGAACGTAAGTACTATTTTTTGGTTATTCACTTATATCTCGGAATCCATGCGTCCTGGCGGCATAACATGAATGAAATGAAAGCTGAATGACTTCCCTATAACTTTTATTCAGTGAGCATTTCGATAACTTGTATAGTTTTCGAGGTATCTGCTCTTGAATGTCTGTAATTTGGAAGACATCATTTTTATCTTTTCAACTTTGGAAAGTTGTATTTGATATCACCAAAGATCCAGAAAGTAGCAGCAGTCTTTTCAGACCCTCCCACAATGAAAGTAGGTGGCTAGGTTGTGAGGTGGAGGCTGTCCTCTACCTCACGCATTCCTCCTTCGCTAGCGGCACTGCTTATGGAAGTGACTTCTTCCCATTCCGCATCGCCACGCAGCATGTCCGCGAACAATGACGGGCGCAAGAGGTTGAACCGGCATCGGAAATAGCATGGTAGTGGCGCTGAAAGAAGCAAGCCATCAGATACATTTTAATGTCAATTGTCCAACAAACGAAAATAATAGTTTCGTCTTAGTTACTTGTCTAGTCTTACCGGACAAAACTTTACTCCCGACTTGACTAATAACACCATCAAAACCCTAGATTTTTCCATTAAGAACTTGTTTATACACTTCCCTAGTATCCAAGACCGTTATACCGAAACGTTACAACAGTTAAACGTCGTCTAGGTCTCATCGTCGGGTTAAGACAGCAAATTTAATATTAAACTACGTTGTCAATTTGTTATGCAGCGTTAAAACAACGACCAAGCGCCTTACACTTTATCTATAGCAACATTGATGGAATACTAAATTGCCTTTCACATTTTAGTAGGCGCTTGGCCATTTTGAGCGACGATGCTGGTGTCGAATAACCGAAGTTAATTTAAAATTTAATGGGCTATTATTACTGAAAAATGTTAATTGAATAATAAATTTAGAATCAGGTGGGTACTTTAATAGACAGAAATTTATTTTAATTGATTAAAGTAAACACTACCTGGGGTTTTGAAGTTTGGACTTTTTGTAATCTTAGATGGTTCTTGAGGAACGAAAGTTTGGTAATTAGGATTTTATATTTCACACTGTGCTTTTTTTTAGACGAAATGGAAAATAATTTCCGTTAATTATTTTTGGACAAAAGTGATCAGCTGATCGAAAGAGTCGTGATGGTTCATAGTTTATCACTTGTCTCTAATGCATGAGGTTCGAATGACATAATAATTATGAAGACAAGGGTCCCATCACAGTTGAAGTTTCGGTATAACTTGTCGTTCCCCGATAAATGATAAATGGACTATCTAAATGCGCTCCCCCACCGCATTCACCTGTAATCTATCTATACATATAAATAAAATTGGAGTGTCTATTTGTCAAATGAACATACTTTCTAAGTTTATCTTGGACATCACAGACATCGATGGAAGAAAACATCGTGAGGAAACCAATTAATAACAAAACTACTTGTATGTCCAAATCCATGATAGAGGCTTCCGCAGTTCTGAATGGAGGATTTGGGAACTATTACGTATTTTATCGTCAGACGAAAAAAAAAAAGAAATAGTTTAGCCAGGTGCTTAGTTAGTCCAAACACATACAAAAAAATCTCAATTCTTAAATCCAGCCAATGACAAGATACAACTACAAAAGTCCCTTCTAACACCCTAATGATACCTACTTACACCCATGTCAAACTTAACTGTACCACCTTCCCTTTTTCATTCATGTCTGGCATTGGTTTCAGCTTTGGCATTGAAGTGCAGTCGCCTTCAATAGCTTTGTAGACCGCACTCTCTGAATAGCTGTCACAGTCTGAGATCTGAAATACGAGTAGGACATAATTGTGTTGAAGCTGTCTGTATAATGTTGCCTTGATCAATGTGTTTATATGTGAAGGGCGCCCATCGGAAAGGTCCACTTTGAAGGTGTAACCTAGAATTGGTTTTGTACATATATTTACTGACGCTTACGTCGACAGGAATGAACGAATGAAGAATGAATTGAAGAATGGATAAAGTAAGGAATGAGTTTATAAGGGGCAGTTTGAAAGTGGCGCCTGTTACAGAAAAAATGAAAGGGAATCGTCTATCTTGGTATGGACATGTGATGAGGAGGGATGACAGTCATGTGACTAAGAGAGTGATGAGTATGAATGTTGATGGATGGAGAGGAAGAGGAAGGCCAAAGAAGAGATGGATGGATTGTCTAAGGAATGATATGAAAGAAAAAGGAGTAGATGATACTATGACGTGTGATAGGGGAGAATGGAAGAAAAAAACGTGTTGCGCCGACCCCAAGTAAAATGGGATAAGGGCAGGAAGATGATGCTTACGTCGACAGGAAAAAAAAAAAACAGTATTTGCCTTTTTTTTTGGGTATAAGAATTGTTAAATGAGTCCTTCCGTCCTGGGGAAAAGAAAGGGACTGTTACATTAATTTGTTCGAAGGCTGGTATACCTACTTAGATAGTAGTAAGGGTTGGGTGTAATTCATCTATGTGTATAATATGTATACAACGTGTAACGTAAATAGCGTAAAACCTCTCGTGGGGTAACTCAGCCCATGTTACTGAATAAACAATAAATCTTTTTAAGACTTTTGGAAATTCACAAAAAAAAAAAAGATTTTCATACTGATGGGCCCGATCAATTTCTCATTTTGTATGAAAAAGCATTTTTTTTGCGAATTTCCAAATGTCTTGGAACTAATATTATTCATATATATTTTATATTTATTATTCTCTTTATTTAGTATCATTATATTTTGCGCTATTTACGTTACACGTTGTATAAAATATAAGTATGGTATATCAGTTGTCTAGTACCCATAACACTAGCTCTGCTTAGCTTGGGACTATACAGGGTGAATTTTTCAAGTGGGCGTGGATGGCTATTTTCGAAACTATGAGGAATATCGAAAAACGTTGGAAGGAGTCTCGAGGCCGATTTTGACTAAAACTAAAACTGCATCATTGGATTTTAGAAAAGTCTATTATCCTGGCTAGGAATCGAACCCGCTGATTTTGGAAAAAAAATCACACCCTGTATTATTACACCATTCGATAGTGTTGCTAATAAGGATCAAATTCTGGGAAGTAATCATGTACGGCAAACTTAAGTAAATAGCAGATTCGCTGAAGTGCGGTCTAAATCCTGTCCTAACACGTCTAGCTTATGTAGTTTGAAGGGATTAAACAGGGCATTAGCACGACTGACACAGGAATGTTAGTAATGCATTGATCTGGTGTAATTAATCTAGAGTAGGTTACGTAGACCGTCATATTGAGACTGGTATATGGTTCGATATGAGCAGATGATAAATGAGCAGTGGTGGCCCAGTGGTATTGATCGCGACTTACAAGTTGTAGGTCGTGGGTTCTACCAACCCGCACTGGGCCCGCGTGGTGGATTATGGCCCACTCCCTCTCACAGAGAGGAGGCATGTGTCCCAGAAATGGGAACAATATAGGCTGATGATAATGATAGTTATGGTTCGATAAGTGTGTAGGTAAGACCGGTTTGCACCACATTCAACCCACCGTGGATTTTAGTCAGTACAAGTCTGACAGTCCCCCTGGTTCTGCCCTGGATGGGAGGACTCATTAATTGATTTTACCACGATAAAAAAAAACACAAGGTTCAAGATTTTCTCCTTTATCCTAGTGGCGTTTTAAAAATATTTGAAATAGAATATAACAGTCGTGTCAAACACACTGTCATGTTTAAACGATGCGAAACAGAAGAATGTTTTAAATTATTTTGATTAAAGTTATTTAATTATTTATGATGCAATTGACATGAATGAAAACGTATTTCAAATTATATGTTATTCTAATCTTTTTCAAAATAGTTAGGTAAATTCTACCTCGTTTATAGGAAATAACTAAATGAAAATAATTACGTTAGGTCTTAATTAAGTAGCTCAACGCATAGACCGGGGTTATTTATTTTTTTCCCAATCTCAGAGTACAGGTACCTACGTAGTGAGATACTGTTTTTCAATAATAAATAAAAAAATGATTTCCAATAAACTACAAAATATATTGCTCAGATTCACTGAATTGTATCGTGAAACCTCTCATACTACAAATATTGGAATTTTTCAAAGCTTTAAAGTTGTAATAAGCTGTGAAGAGCGAGGCCGAAGAAATTTCAAGTATCTGGCTTTGTATCGGAAGGCGGAAAATGTTCAAGTCTTTAGGTCAAGTTTTAATGCAACAAATCGTTGTGACGATATAAAATATAGCCTAGAGAAAACCTTTCGGGTTTCGGCAATACAACACAACATGGTAGTTTTCGTACACTTTTAACCAACTTCAAAATGAAGATTAAATACTATTTTTTCATTAATTCTAGCACAGTCTTAGATTGCTTTAATCTTAAAGTTTAGCACCTCATGCCCCAGAACCTTAGAATACAAAGAACATTAATTAATAAAAATCATCTAAGCGATGAAGTCTATGGGCCCTATACACACCACGCTTTTTAAACGCGCCGTTGACGCGCGTTATAAGCGATACAGATGCGATACGCACGCAAGTCAGACGCAGCCTGTAGATCTTTGCACACCTTTTTAATTATCAAACGTGCGGCACCGCCCGGAGCGTTTGTATCGATACAGACGCGCCGGTGCCGTGCAACAAACGCGACAACAAACTGCTCTGTTTGATAAAAACCGTGGTGTGCGTGTGCCCTAACACCGTTAGATACTTAGAATTCTCAGCTAGCAACAGTTTTCTTTTACCGACAACCCTTCAAACCTTTCCTGCTCTTGTCTCTCAACATTCTTCATTATGTACAAACCTGATATCACGAATCCAATTACTCCTTTGACATTACTTAAACATTCTAAAAATGGCTCTAAATATATCTGCCTAGTAATAGACTAAACAGACGATACGCCTACGTACCTGAGATGAAATAGCGGTGTATGTTTTTTCACATCAATGTTTTGTTTGACAGCTGTCATTTGTTTTTTGGTTCTGCCTTCAGGTGGTTGCACATACAGGGTGGAATTTTGTAATGCCACCTGGAGGGAAAGTACTCTTAATACTGCAGATAGAAAATTTTACTCAAAGGAAACATTCCTTTATTTTTGATTAGAAAGCAAACTGCATTCAAAGATTTTCGAAAATTCTCTTCTCCCACCCGGGAATCGAATCGGCTAAAATCTGAAAAAATTATACCCTGTACTATTATTGCACCGATCGTTAGGGTCAATTATAACGATGAAATCTCTCTAATAAACATGATAAATCAAATGAAAGGAAAACCAAGAAATCTTAAATTAAAGCTCTCGTAACATGTAACATGGTTTCTTGGTCCATATCGGTGGAATTTTGTAATGCCACCTGGAGGGAAAGTACCCTTAATACAGCAGATAGAAAATTTTACTCAAAGGAAACATTCCTTTATTTTTGAATAGAAAGCAAACTGCATTCAAAGATTTTCGAAAATTCTCTTCTGCCACACCCGGAAATTGAACCAAGAAACCATATTAAATGTTACGAGAGCTTTACTTTAAGATTTCCTGGTTTCCCTTTCATTTAATTTATCATGTTTGTTAGAGAGATATCATCGTTATAATTGACCCTAACGATCGGTGCAATAAAAGTACGGGTTTATTTTTTCAGATTTTAGCCGGTTCGATTCCTGGGTGGGAGAAGAGAATTTTCGAAAATCTTTGAATGCAGTTTGCTTTCTATTCAAAAATAAAGGAATGTTTCCTTTGAGTAAAATTTTCTATCTGCAGTATTAAGGGTACTTTCCCTCCAGGTGGCATTACAAAATTCCACCCTGTATATTGCAGCATTTACTGCTGGCCTAACACGTACGTGCATAATAACGTGCCGTACGCAAATCATAGGTATTGGTAACAATCTTAGGTATGTTGTAACCTGGAGCTCGTGAAGAACCCACTTTATAATATCGAACGCACGTTATAATATCGCAAAACTCTACGCGCCGCGCCTCGTCTCATGTGGTGCGTACGGTGCGTACGATGCCTACGTTACTAATAAATGTGTGATTAACTTTCATCTCTATTTCACACAATAAGTCCAAACAAAAAATAAACAAGTGAAACTACATAGTGTAACAAAATAAAAGACTGATTCGTGCCAAAGAAACTTTGTAATACAAGAGTGCTAGAAACTTTTTTAAAAATGGCGATGGTAGTGTCGAGAAACGCGAAGTGTTGTATATGTTCACTGTTCTTGTTGGTGACTCTGGGCATAGCGTTGGCCGTGATATCGACTCTTGGACTGTTGGATGTGAAGAAGGAACATCACTACGCCTTAGCTGAGAAGTATAGCCAGACGTCTTCTCCTCAGATCGTCGAAGTGGGTCATGTAAGTAGTTAAAAAAAAAATGTTTTTAAACATCGAAATATAAATGAGCTTTGCGAAATAAGTAAGAAAATTTTCGATTGAAATTGGTATTGTTGAAGAAAAAGGTATTAGAATACGTATTTTTTTGTGAGGTTTCGTATTGATTACTGATTACCGATTAGTTGATTAAATACCTGATAATTAAAAAAAATACCCAATGGGAATCAATCCTATTGATGATTTTTAATCGTTTTTGTTAAACAGACTCATGAGTCAATTTAAAATGTCACTTACGGGATATCTTCCGTGATTTTTGGATCCGTAAGTGACATTTTAAATTGTGAAAATAACCGTGATAGCCTAAAATAGCGTTCAGAGTCATGATTTTTATTCCAATTCATTTTATAACCAATACAGCAATTAACACCAAATCGTCCACTAATCGTTCATTTCTCCTAATAACAGTTAAGTTCCATGAAACCGTAAAACGGCGATAGTTTCGATAAATCGGTACAATACAAACCGGAAAAGCCTTCCGCAAAACCGGCTCTTACCGAAATGACCGCACTTTTACGTTACAACGTTATTACATTTCACCAAATTACTTTGACCTGTCTCAGTTTAGTGTTAAAAAAGATTTATGGCTCCGAATTTATTGGTTACGTGTGACGTGACACTCCTAAAGTGCCGACGAGGTATAAAATTAATGGGATTCGCATGTCTTTGCAAATGGTTGAGAAAAGATAGCCTATTCAATCTTGTCCTTTCTTTCGTTCATCCCTCACGTGCTCCCAGTGACTTAATGGGAATTTAGATCCTTGAAATATTGAGGGGGTACAAATACCTGCGTTTGTTTTAAATGTGGGCCTGAACGCATTTTCTTCGAAGATCAGAAAGCGATTTATCTGGATAAAGAATAAAAGCTTACTTGCATCAGAAATCGATAAAAGCTTAACGTTATCCAAACATCATTCAGACTTGTCTTGTTCCATAACCAAATAATTGTCAGAAATAGAACGTTGTTTAAAATTGTTATTGTTGAGCCGCATTAATTGATATCGTTGCGTGGGTGGTTAATTTTTTCTTTACCTATTGATTATTTGTGATGTAAGCTGTTTTCACTGTAGCTAAGAGTCTGTCTCAAGACAGTGAGTATAGTATTGTCCATGCAGGTGACAAATAGGCTATTCAGGCTGTCTGTAATTTTTATATCTTTGACAATCGGTATAAGTAAAGGTCTAGCAACTTCTTACCAAGGGGTAGGTATCGTATTACTCAATTGTTCGGGATATCAGATAGGCAGCACTATGCAGGTAACTAACAGTCCGCTAAATTCGGTAAAACTGGAAGCTGGTGTTTATATTGTTGGGAAAGAGGCATCGGCATGACAAAGAATTTTGCCGTGAGCCAGCGCACATTGGCCGCTTAGATACCGCGGCTTTCTAGCACTTTGCCACGGCCCCGCTTCTCTACCCCCGCCGCCGCAGTATATCACTACGAGAGCCGCAGTCCGTGGCATGCCGTTACCTACCGCAGTATGCCACGGCATCCCGCCACGGGAGTTTGTGGCGCGTCTTTTAATGCCGTTCAATGCCACGGCATAATTTTAAAGCATAGCAATTTATGTCGTATTTCTGTACCAGTACGGTTGAAATGTCCATTACTAAAAATTTAAATCCCTTGCCATGCCGTCCCGGTCTGTGTAGGCCCTTAAGAAAAGTGCTGAAAGCACATAATATAGCGTTAATATTCTTTTACATTTTCAACCATTCTTAGGTTTACATTTTTAACCTAAGAATATAATGTCAACTTCAATGCTACACTTCTCAATATCAGCCTTCATTGAATTTTTGCAATTTAATATGAAGGACCTACGACATTTTATGTATTAAAGTGATAGAACCCTTTGGAGAGCATACTTCAAAACATATTTCAGTTGAGTTCGAATTCATTTTAATCAAGTAACGTACCATGACTTAGCACGGGTTGAATTGTTTTGATTTATCAGATAGATTTTCTGAAAACAATTTACAAACCTAATCCTGGCATTGAACACAGGGAAAAATGAATGATCCAATTTGGTGCAATCATTCGGAAGATATGCGCATACAGACAGACAGACGGCGTTCCTACTATGTATAGACAATGCACCTGTATTTACCAAAGGGGTAAGCAGACAGGATTATATGGAAATATATACAACGTACCTATGTAATAAAGCTTTTTAAACAGTCATTTGTTTTTGCAAAATTATCACATACTTTATATGTAATTACAAATAAAAGTATTAACCCCTATCCGACGATTGGTCGGGCCAGTTTAGTCCCTGAGTGAAACTCACTAGTCATTTGGAGCGGGAGTAATTATTATTGAGCTCAAACAAGTCACTGTGCTGATAGTTATAGGAGCATTCTAAGTAGCGTATCGAAATAAAGCCATCTGTAAACCCAGGTTCTAGCACGAATTCAACGTATTTGAAGTGTACGAACGAGGCACTAATTTTATACATGAAATTTATGTAAAAATCACGTTTAGTTGAAGTAAAAAAAAAAAAGGTTGCACTCCAGGAGTGCCGGTAGAAGTGAAAACTTTTTTGTTACTATGTTTTATTTTTAATTTGAATGACGTCTTACTCATTTTCGATCAGGGTCACGTGACCCTGACGCGAGTTTTGGTCACGTGACCCTGACGCGAGTTTTAAATTTTTTACCCATTACAGAAAAAGTGTACAACGCCGCTAAAGAAGTTTTCACTTCAAAAAAATGTGAAAACTTATGCTAAGATCTCACCTATTTCACTATTACAAGATTTGTACCAAAGTTTTATGTTTGGTAAAGGCTTTGTTGTCGAAAATTAAACCGTTACCCATGCAAATGGGGCAGATTCCTAGTACCTATAATGGACATTCTCATATCCAATTATATTTAATTGCCATGTTACAGTTCATTTAAGTTCTCAGTATTCCAACTTAGTCACTCAACCCAAAAATACCTCAGAGACACTTTCTATGATTTGTAGGCCTATCCAATGTCTTTATGACACCAATTCCTAGAACAATCTAGACCAGTTATACTCAAAGTATGCTCGAGGTTTCCCTAGGGCTCCATAAGACCTATACGAGGACTCAGCGAAAATACTGGTCATAATGAAATAAAACTACTACAAGGCTGTAGGAGAAAATAAAATATATCTAAATAAGTATCTCAACACTAGCTTTGCGCGTATAACTCAAATATAATCCCACAGGAAAGTGATTCCGAAATAAACGGTATTCCATATATTTTTCCAGACTATAACCCATCTAAAGCCAAATTTCATCTAAGTCGGTCAGTAGTATTTGTGTGAAAGAGTAACAATCATCCATCTATCCTCACAAACTTTCGCATTTTTATAGTCCTAGCTACAACACGAGAAATTATCCCACCGGAAAATCGGTATAAAAACTATCATATAAGTTAATCTAGATTATAAACTATCTGTGCACAGAATTTCATCCAAATCCGTTATTGGAGTTTTTATGTGAAAGAGTAATAAAATCCATCTAAACTAACTTTCACGTTTATAATAATTAAATATAGTTAAAAATAATTGAACATATTTAAAAAGAATTGAATATATTATTATGTATTTAGTAGTGGAATGCAAAAAATATTATGAGAAAGTAAGCACGTGTTAAGGCTCCGTCAACCATGTTTTTGTTTTTTTTTTCAAAAAAAACATCCGTGTTAAAAAACTGTTTGAGAACCGCTGATCTAGGCGATATGAAGTGTCATTACAGCGGATTGTCTCACATACCAGCATCGTCTAGTTTTGCGTAACTACGCCTTATCGGGCCCTACAATACTGGTCATAACAATTTGTACTTGCTGTTTGTGGTAGAAAAAGTTGGAGGCTGTTAACAAAAAGGGCTCTTGTGGGGCATAGTGAGGTCTCTAAAGGCCTTCGGTATATCGGTAATGGTAGTTTTTTTAGATGTCCTTGTAAGTATAGACATGATAGTAAGTGGATAGCGGTTTATTGAAGATTTTGTTGTAAGATGCTGTAAAAGCGGCGGTTTGGTTATGGTTCTTTTTTTAAGTTTTTATTTCTTTTTGCCCTTTCTGTGTGTGTGGCCAGTAAGTTTGAAAACCAGTCCCACCAAGGAGTATTGTATTAATCAGAGATAACTGGATTGTGGAGGTCAAATAGACAATCGCTCCATATAAAATGCTGATATCAAGCTGCATTCTAATAGACTGTCCATGTCCTCTCACAGAGACGAGGCATAAGTCCCAGCAGTGGGAACATTATTACAGGATTATGCTTTTATGCTTCGCACTTGCCGCCATAAAATCCAAGAGGTATTAAATATACTGTAAAATAGCATTCACAATTTTCCCAAGTAAACACAAATTACTTTCACAAAACAAAAACTAAACACAAAAATACATTTAGTGAGATGAGTCTTAAAGTCCATTATTTACAGCTAGTATTTGCAATGATATATGAACCCAAAGGTACCTTAATGTTCATTGCAGCCATAACGCATATAACACGCGCCAAAAATGAGATTACATTTTCAACTTTTATTTTAGTATATTACAGTAACAGTAACACTACATAAATCAAAGGTGAATTATTTTTCTTTTACGAATCCCCACCTGCGTCATTCTAAGTTTAAAATACATTCATTTTTTAAACTAGAAAATGTGCTCGTATGTTACCGCCATTTTTAGGGTTCCGTAGTCAACAAGGAACCCTTATAATTTCGCCATGTCCGTCCGTCCGTCCGTCCGTCCGTCCGTCCGTCTGTCCGCAGTTTAGCTCAGAGACGCACAGCACTAGGGAGCTGTAATTTGGTGTAAATATACGGATTTGTTGTGCCGAAAAAGTGTAAAAATAAAATCTTGAAAAATATTTTTTTTTAGGGTACCTCCTGTACTTACACGTAAAGAGAGGATTTTTTTTTTCTCGCGTACCCCTTAGTGTGGGGTATCATTAAATAGGTCTTTAACCTTCATACGGTCTTCAAAGTTACTGACGTAGACGGTCTTCGGGTCTGATTTGGCCCAGGACTACATTTCAGGAAGATAAAAGTAATGTTTCATGAAATAACCGTTATTAGGTCTTACATTTTAATAAATTATATAATTAGGACAGCTACCGAAATGTATATTTTTTGGAATTTATTACAATTCTTAATTTTTTTATACTTAGTCTATAAAACTTTGCAAGAATAACGTAATTTCAAAATGTGATAGGTTTTTACAGTTAGCACACAAAAGTAATCGTTTTAGAAAGCTGTTTCTTGTCTGTGTTTTTTGGCATAATTGATAGAATTCTCTTGGTTGTTTTTTTATCCTGTATCGTTTTTGGTCTGAAAGATTATGATGATATTGAATTATTTTCAGATGTACCTCATATCTTTTGGCAATTTTTAGTGAAATGTTTTTTTTTCTCGTTTGTAAGTCGTGGGTTTGAATCCAGCCAGCCGCATCATCATCATCAGCCTATAAATGCTGGGACTCAGGCCTCCTCTCTGAGAGAGGGAGTGGGCCGTAATTCACCACGGGGGCCCAGTGAGGGTTGGTCAATCGCATTACTTTTTGTAATTTATTTCATCACCACTACCCTCAAAACGGTGAAGGAAAACATCGTGAGGAAACCGGAATGTCCCAGAACTAAAAAGTCGAAGAAATTTGACATCCATCAACATTTATTTACTACGTAGGGTCAAATTTGACCCGAAGACCGTGCACGTAAAAAAAGTTGTAGGTCGAAATATATGAGATATTTTGAAAAAATAATATACTTATTATATTCAGTTCAAAACTTAGTAAAAAGTCATGAAATAACAAATATCAAAGAAAATTAGCTATAGAGAAAACTAAGTTTCATTCCTTAAATGGGTCAAAATTGACCCGAAGGCCGTATGAAGGTTAAAAAATATTGATAGTTTCCATTAACAATTTTTTGATAAAAAAAAAGGTTGCACTCCAGGAGTGCCGGTAGAAGTGAAAACTTTTTTGTTACTATGTTTTATTTTTAATTTGAATGACGTCTTACTCATTTTCGATCAGGGTCACGTGACCCTGACGCGAGTTTTGGTCACGTGACCCTGACGCGAGTTTTAAATTTTTTACCCATTACAGAAAAAGTGTACAACGCCGCTAAAGAAGTTTTCACTTCAAAAATTAGTTTGTGAAATATTAAGCTTTAAAGTGTTAAATTTTGCTCGACTCGAGTGTCCCCCCCCTCTACCAGCTAAACGGTTATGTTTGAGGGTGTGAAAAAATTCACAATAGTAGTATATTATAACGAAGTTTAAAAGAAAATTGTCATGACTAAGTAGGCTTTACAACTTTACGAGTAATAGTCGACCAACTTATAAAATGTACTTGGATTACATATTTTCTTAAACAAAATGTATCGGATTCAACTGCAAATGTAAGTTTGTCAACTTTATTTTTACAGCTTTAATAGGTATGGTTTTTGGGGATAGGTAGGTTTTTATCGTCAACTATTTTTAACTAATTTTAAAAAAAAGGAGGAGGTTCTAAATTCATATTTTCCCCGATTTCTCAAATACTCCTGGACCGATTTTGAAAATTCTTCTTTTTAAAATTAAATTCAGCGAATCAGTTTAGTTAGTTCGCATAAGTATTTTGATGGGCAACTACGGAACCCTACACTGTGCGTGGCCCAACACGCACTTGGCCGGTTTTATTTACACGCCTCGCTTATTGTGCGATTCTATACGAGGTGTCCTAAATCCGTTTAAGCTCTAATAAATCATGGTGTTGAAAAAATTAGCGTTATTTTTGCGTGGCAAGGCCATTCGGGGCGTTCTAATAGCGCCAGGGTTGGATCGACCAACAGGGTCGTTTTTCATTAGAAGCCGAATACGCGATAAAAGGGTTAACGTTTTGACCTTATGTTATAGAATGTGGGGTGTAAGAACGGCTTCGTGGCTGAAATTTTATAAAATAATGTATTGGTAGGCAATTATACAGGCTAGCACCTAACAATTACTTGAGAATTAATAACGATCGAACAAAATAAATTGCATTTTTTTGTTAAATTTAGATTAAAACCTCTCATAGTTATGAAAAACATCACGACATAAAAAATATACCTAAAGCTTTTTAAAAAAAAAATGAAACTAGGGAAGCAAAGTTTACGTGTTTTCTGAAATATATTTACACATAAATTCCAGGAAATAGTGAACTTTGCTTCCTCATCAGTGATCCAGACACCCAGCGCTGTCGTGTATCGAGTTCGGTTTTCGAACGCAAACCGTCGAAAAAAATATAAACGTCCGCTTTCGGAATTACTTTCAGTCCAAGCTTTTGGTGTCATGAAAATGGAGGTGAGTCCGACAAACTCACTTTTGGCCTCGCAGTATTTTTTAATTAAAACATTTTGGGATCGAAATTTTTGTGTCCTTTTATTGCAAGTTTTTCTGTACGCTTTAGTTCCGATGCGATGTTTTACTGAATTTGATTCCTGTACCTGAATTTTTTTTTTGCTAGCCCTAGCTTAAAATCAAGCGTACGCACGTATAGCGTTGAAGTATTATGAATTTATGACGTAAAAACGGAAAATAAAAAGTGCCTCTAGAGCAGGAACTAATTTTATCCATCAAATTAACGTCAAATTTTCCATTTACTATACGTCATAACCTGAAAAGTCACAACGAAGGCTTCGAGAGCAGTGTTGGGCAAATTTTAATTGAATTAACAATTAAAAACTAACAATTAATCAATTTTAATTGTGAAAAATACAACTAACAATTATTAATTTGTTAACTGTAGCAGTAACAATTAACAATTCATCAATTGTTAGTTGTGGTTTACTACAATTAACAATTAATTAATTTTCAATTGTTTTGGGAATTTTAATTAAAAACTAAGAATTAAAAAATGCTGCTGTATAATATAAAGCCAGTTTATTAAATATTTAATATACCCATGTGCAGTGTGATACTGATAAACTGTCAGACTCTATCAGACTGTCAGAATGTCCGACTGATAAACTGTCAGACTCTGCCAGACTATGTCAGATTCTGTGACACTTTCAAATTCTGGCAGGCTCCGTCACACTATGTCAGTCTCTGATACTTTTTCAGACTGTCAGACTGATAAACTGTCGGACTCTGTCAGATTGACAGACTGATCTACACTGTCAGACTGTCAGTCTGTCAGCCTCTGTCAGACTTTCTGGCTGATAAACTGTCAAACTCGGTCTGACTATCAGACTGATAAACTGTCAGACTCCGTCAAACTCTCGGACTCGTCATAATCAGTCATTATAGTGCCCCCCGTCCCCCACCTATTCCTGAAGTACACATGTTGGCAACAAATGAAAGACTGATTGGACTAATTAAATTAATTACAATTAAATTTAATTGCAATTAAACTTTAATTGCAATTAAACTTTAATTGCACCTTTCAATTAAATTAATTTTATAAACGTATGTCAATTGCAACTCGCAATTAAAAAAATCGCAATTAACTTTTTTAGTTGTTTTTTGAAACAATTAAAACTAACAATTAACTTTATGTATCAAAACGAAATTAGTCCAATCAGTCTTTCATTTGTTGCCAACATGTGTACTTCAGGAATAGGTGGGGGACGGGGGGCACTATAATGACTGATTATGACGAGTCCGAGAGTTTGACGGAGTCTGACAGTTTATCAGTCTGATAGTCAGACCGAGTTTGACAGTTTATCAGCCAGACAGTCTGACAGAGGCTGACAGACTGACAGTCTGACAGTGTAGATCAGTCTGTCAATCTGACAGAGTCCGACAGTTTATCAGTCTGACAGTCTGAAAAAGTATCAGAGACTGACATAGTGTGACGGAGCCTGCCAGAATTTGAAAGTGTCACAGAATCTGACATAGTCTGGCAGAGTCTGACAGTTTATCAGTCGGACATTCTGACAGTCTGATAGAGTCTGACAGTTTATCAGTATCACACTGCACATGGGTATATTAAATATTTAATAAACTGGCTTTATATTATACAGCAGCATTTTTAATTCTTAGTTTTTAATTAAAATTCCCAAACAATTGAAAATTAATTAATTGTTAATTGTAGTAAACCACAACTAACAATTGATGAATTGTTAATTGTTACTGCTACAGTTAACAAATTAATAATTGTTAGTTGTATTTTTCACAATTAAAATTGATTAATTGTTAGTTTTTAATTGTTAATTCAATTAAAATTTGCCCAACACTGCTCTCGAAGCCTTCGTTGTGACTTTTCAGGTTATGACGTATAGTAAATGGAAAATTTGACGTTAATTTGATGGATAAAATTAGTTCCTGCTCTAGAGGCACTTTTTATTTTCCGTTTTTACGTCATAAATTCATAATACTTCAACGCTATACGTGCGTACGCTTGATTTTAAGCTAGGGCTAGCAAAAAAAAAAATTCAGGTACAGGAATCAAATTCAGTAAAACATCGCATCGGAACTAAAGCGTACAGAAAAACTTGCAATAAAAGGACACAAAAATTTCGATCCCAAAATGTTTTAATTAAAAAATACTGCGAGGCCAAAAGTGAGTTTGTCGGACTCACCTCCATTTTCATGACACCAAAAGCTTGGACTGAAAGTAATTCCGAAAGCGGACGTTTATATTTTTTTCGACGGTTTGCGTTCGAAAACCGAACTCGATACACGACAGCGCTGGGTGTCTGGATCACTGATGAGGAAGCAAAGTTCACTATTTCCTGGAATTTATGTGTAAATATATTTCAGAAAACACGTAAACTTTGCTTCCCTAGTTTCATTTTTTTTTTTTAAAAAGCTTTATATTTTTTATGTCGTGATGTTTTTCATAACTATGAGAGGTTTTAATCTAAATTTAACAAAAAAATGCAATTTATTTTGTTCGATCGTTATTAATTCTCAAGTAATTGTTAGGTGCTAGCCTGTATAATTGCCTACCAATACATTATTTTATAAAATTTCAGCCACGAAGCCGTTCTTACACCCCACATTCTATAACATAAGGTCAAAACGTTAACCCTTTTATCGCGTATTCGGCTTCTAATGAAAAACGACCCTGTTGGTCGATCCAACCCTGGCGCTATTAGAACGCCCAGAATAATGACCAATGGCCTTGCATAATCAGTCATTATAGTGCCCCCCGTCCCCCACCCCTGAAGTACACATGTTGGCAACAAATGAAAGACTGATTGGACTAATTTCGTTTTGATACATAAAGTTAATTGTTAGTTTTAATTGTTTCAAAAAACAACTAAAAAAGTTAATTGCGATTTTTTTAATTGCGAGTTGCAATTGACATACGTTTATAAAATTAATTTAATTGAAAGGTGCAATTAAAGTTTAATTGCAATTAAAGTTTAATTGCAATTAAATTTAATTGTAATTAATTTAATTGCAATTACTTTTTTAGTCAATTAACAAGACAATTGACTGGCCTGGACTGGCCTGTTGGTCTAGTGGTTAGTGACCCTGACTGCTATGCCGGAGGTCGTGGGTTCGATTCCCACCCAGGACAAATGTTTGTGTGATGAGCATGATCATTTGTTCTGTGTCTGGGTGTAATTTATCTATAACATGTATGCATTTAAATATATATAAGTATGTTTATCAGTTGTCTAGTACCCATAACACAAGCTCTGCTTAGCTTGGGACTAGATGGCATTGTGTGATAGTTGTGGAATATTATTATTATATTATTAATTGATAAATTAATTGATTAATGCCCAACACTGTTTATACGAACAAACTTTTGAGGTAATGACCCGATTATAATATCATGAGCGCTTGTGTCGCTTGACCCAAGTCGTAAAATTCGTTGCCACGAACGAGGTACCTTAATTTAAGTTCTAAATGCAAAATCCGTAAACATTCCCTAATCATTATGACAGTAATATGTTACGAGTACCAACTAGCTGATTATTTAATTTTCATACCAAAACAAGACCTCGTTTTCCTCGTCAACAATTTGCGAGCATTTAATTAACACTGACAGACACAATATCTAGACAGAACTAGTAGCACAAAGCTTTAATGTTCTATTAGCTAACGAATGCCAGGGAGTTATTCTCAAAATGGTCGATAAATGTAGGATTAGGATAATCGTACATGAAAAAAAAAAATGGAAATAAAATTGATTTTTATAACAGAGAAGAAGATGAAAGTTTGTATGTTTGGATGTTTTTTACTCAATTACGCAAATACGCCAGTGTAGCATTTTATATAAAAAGTAAAATTTTCTAATATTGGATGGATGTTTGTTACTTTAATGCAAAACCATCAAACGGGTTTCAAAGAAATTTATCTGTATTAACTCATACATTCTATATCCCTGGACTATGATCCCGTCGAACTAATATCGAACGCAAAACGGGTGAAGTCGCGAGTATAAGCTAGTGTAGCATAAAGTGGCATGCGGTATTCAGAGTAAGAAATGTGCTGAACATTACTCGCTTTATTGTGTGTTAAAGCCTAGTTTATTGCGAGTGCCTTCTTGCTGCGCTGCATTTATTTAATTTTATGAAAAATGTGACAGTTTGAAAAGATAGGATGTACTTTTATGTGCACTTTATTATATGTTTAATAACTGAAATGTGCTTTTTGATTTTAATATTAACTGTGTAATTAGGTTAACAAGACCAAATACTTGAAATAACTAACTTTGAAGATACTTGTACGTTCATTAAGTAGTTACGAGACGTTATATAGACTTTCCGGAAAAGCTTTTATTATAATGAGGTTAGAATTGGTTTTGATGCACAATTGAAATGTTTATAATATCGTTGTCCTTTAATAGCCCTTTATGTTCTGGGGTCACGGTAAGGAAATAAGTCCCGCGACGTTTACTAATGCAGTGCCTCGATGCAATTCGATCGTGAACTTCAAAATTCCACCTGACTACTACGACATAAAGGCGTTGCAAACCAGTGTCGAGAGTAGTTGTGCAACAGAATTTTGAACACAGAATCATGTGCATTGTCATTAAGACGTAAATGCAATTTGTTCGTACGTTCGTACAACTCCATTAGCAAATACTAGCGATTGTCCATACATTTTCTTCGGCCGGACACTTGTATGATAATATGTGACCGATATTGTCAATCGATGCAATTCGATATCGCGTCGCGTCATAGGTAAAGTTCCTTACTCGACATAATACATTGTAGCAAAGCGAACCAAAATACTACCTAGCAAAAATATCGCATGATATCAAAATACACCCTTTCACACTTCAATTCTGACAAGCAGCAGTAATTAGATTGCGCTACCCGTGAATAGAACTTAGTACTTCGACAAAGAGAAATGCAGTTGAATAGAACTGGCGACTGTAGTTCCACCGTAATGAATTTCGGCACCTAGATGGCGCTGCTAGCAAAGTGCCCAACGTATTCAGTTAGGTATTTTGTTTCAATAGAAATGTGAGTTTTCAAATTCAATAGAGAACATGGTCTATGAAAATGAACTACAGATTTAGGTCTTTTGATTTTCTGGTTCCATTGCTAGTATAAAGGACATTAAATTATTTAAACAAAGGGCTGATTTTTTAATAGCTCTTATCTGAGGAATAAAAATAGCGGTTTGACATGTTATTTGCTATAGATAAGCTGTTAAACCGCCAATTTTATTCCCCAGATAAAAGTTATCGGACTAATCGAAAAATCAACCCTAAATAAATTACTTTTTCGCAATTCATAAATGGTTTCATTTGAAATTTTAAAACTTTAATAATCGACAATTTCAGCCAATAATAGTTGAATCAGAATTCGCTGTGAAATAAAATATTGCTTTGTAAACGAATTTTAAATGATATGTACGAGTATTTGGTTTCAAATATCAATTGCTTCCACCAATTACCACTTTTCCAAGTTAAAAGTTTAACCAATTAAATCAAATCTTTCATTTTTAGGAACTCACGTAACAAACAGAAGAAGTTCAACGTTCAACCTTAACTAGCCGTTTAACCTTATCCTTTAGTTTGCTCCGGTTTAAATTTAGTGCATCGCGGCGCATGCGCTCGGTTGCATGCGTGTACGCAGCTTTTTTATACCGGTTTGCGTTTTATTTTTTCAGTTTTACGCTTAAGGGTTAATGATCTGTGAATTTAAAAATGTTGAGGTGAAATAAAATGATATATTTGTTTTCAACTACAAATATACTACTAAAGTGGAATCAAATAACAAATGAAAAATAAAAATATTTAAAATATTGTCTGCGCCGCTGTAAACTTTAAATTCCCCAAACAATTTATGATCTATTATAAAATAACAAGTTTTTTTAAAATGTCAAACAAGAAGTTTTAATTGATGTAAATTATTTTGATAGCCAATTAATTAGTTCTTAAAAGTAATCTCATCGAATAGATCGTTTGTATTCCAAACTTTTTCTAGAACCTAAAGCAAAATAAGAAGTTAAATTAGTAGTTAAAACTTTTGATAATTTGACATCCAAGTGCATACTAATTAAGTATTAATTGGCTTGACTTTCACAAATAATTTGAGCACTATCACTGAAAAGATAATTTAAGTTGTGAGTTGTTTTTAAGTGATGAAAATTTATATATTTTTTAAGTTCTTTCTGACTGGTTTCTATTAGACCTATGACTGATTCCTAAAAAGATAGATTATTATTAAATACTTTGATGAAGTAGATACTTACTTAAGACATATTCATCTGTTGCACATTCAAGTGGACTCTCTCAATTCATTTCATATTTATTTTTTCATCCTATCCTACTACTATTATAAAGGCGAAAGTTTGTAAGTATGGATGTATGGATGTTTGTTACTCTTTCACGCAAAAACCACTTAACGGATTTGGCTAAAATTTGGTATACAGATAGTTTATAACCTAGATTAACACATAGGATAGTTTTTATCCCGATTTTATGTTCCCGTGGGATAATTTTCAAGTTGTAGCGGATGAAGCCGCTGGTAACATTTAGTACTTTATAAACGCAGTTATGCTCAATTGCTCATCACCTTATATGCCAGATATAATGCTGCCAGTCTTCTGGGCACGTTCCCGGATGACAGAAAGAAAGAAAGAAAGAAAATTGCGTTTATTGGCACTTGTGCTAAAACTTAAAACTATATCAATACAAACTTAATAAAAATTAATGCCAAAGGGCCTCAGCTCAGCATAATGTCAGCCGGCAACACACAGTTTGCCACCTGACGCCGATTTTCAGCTGCAGCCCAATGAGTGCCATACGCTCGAAATCAAATACGTGTTATAATAATACGTTTTACATTACGAAATTTGCACATTTTTTGGACAAAAAAACCCACGTGAAAAATAGCTGGGACAACAGTTACTACATACAGATACTAATACTAACCGCATTTGTACTTACAAACATATTCTAAATATTCAGTGCACAGTGTACTTACAATTAACTGCCTGAGATAAACTAAGTGAGTGGCTATCGGATCATACCTCAAAAAATGGACCCAATATTAATAATGATACAATATATTCATACAAAAATAAGAAATAAGTAGGTAAATATACATTACAGGTTTCTCAAATAGCTGACATGTCGGCTCGAATGTCTTCAAACTCTTTTTGGTGTGTTAGTAAAAATTGCTTCAATTTTGACCTAAATGTCGAAGAACTTTTACTGTATTTAATGGGAGGAGGGATATTGTTCCAACACTTACTAGCTGCGTACCGAAAACTGCCTCTAAAAGCTGCCGACTTATGCTGTGGGATGGAAAGCTGTTGCGAACATTTTCTGCCCTCACCAATTCTATGTCTACTAGTCCATGACAGCCTATCGAACAAGTAAGCAGGAGTCTGGGTTCTGATAATTCCAAAGAGTAAGCTCGCCAAGTGTAGTTTACGTCTTGCTTTCATTTTTAAAATACTGTGCTCGTTGAAGAAAGGTGTGACATGTCCTCTAAACGGAACTTTAAAACAAAAACGCGCACAGGCATTTTGCAGTCTTTGGATCAGTTTTTCAGTTTTTGAAAGTAGCCGTGGACCGAACACAGTGTCCGCATAGTTTAATTTAGATAAAACCAAAGACTCCACAAGCAGCACTCGCAATTCTTCACTGAGATACGGACGAGCCCTATACAAAATCTTTAGCCTATAAAAGCAATTACTGATACACTGAGTCACGTGTTTGTGAAAACGAAGTTCCGCATCCATCACAAGACCTAAATTACGTGCTTCGTAGACCCTTTCGATAGGCTGTCCCATAACAGTTACACAAGATGCGCAGGGTTTAATTTTACTAAGCTGGTTTGCGGTACCAAAAAGCATATATTTAGTTTTACTAGGATTCAAAGCAAGCGTGTTGTCATTGGACCACTGTACTATGCCTTCAAGATCCGCATTAAGATCATGTAATGCTTGTTCGTAGTCTTCTGGCTTAAACGATATATAAATCTGAGTATCATCCGCGTAAATATGGTATTTACATTTTTTTATGTTTCTAATTATGTCTGCACAGTATAAAATAAACAGAGGCGGCCCAAGTATTGAGCCCTGCGGTACTCCCCTTCTCACGGGGCAACGACTAGAAACAAATGTTGATCCATCTGCGCGCTGTATTTCAACAAATTGCGAGCGGTCGCTAAGGTAGCTTTCAAACCACTTTATTGTATTTTCGTTAAATCCGTAGAAATACATTTTTGACAACAATAAAGGGACGTTGATGCAGTCAAACGCACGTGAAAAATCAAGTAAAACCAATAGCGTACACATTCCCTTATCTTGAGCTGACAATATATTATCAGTCACATCTAACAAAGCAGTGGCTGTACTACGGCCTTTCCTGAAACCTGACTGAACGTCTGGAAGGAATTTATTATCCTCTAAAAACTTGACCAGTTGCATACATACTATTTTCTCCAACACTTTTGAAAGTACTGGCAGAATACTTATAGGTCTTAGATCCTTTAAGTCCAGTGCATTGGTAGTCTTCGGCAAAGGATGCACTTTAGCTACTTTCCATGACTCGGGGAAGGTTGAGGTTGCGATGGATGTATTTATTATTGCGGTTATGACGTCTAAAGTCACAGGTAGTGTTAGTAAAATCATATTTATAGAAATTCCATCACAACCTTCAGCATTGGTTTTGATGGTGGCCAGTACGTTCGCGACTTCCCTGTGAGTTGTGGATGACAAGTCAAATGTAGGACTATTATGAGAACGAGTGCATTCAAAAGACAGAAGCATTGAGTCACTAACTGTATTCGCTCCCGGCACGCTCAAGAAATGGTTACAAATTTTATCGGGGTCGTAAAAGTGCATTGGTAATTCTTTACGTGTAGACGGCAGCAGGTTTGATTTTAAATTTTTCCATAGTGCTTTAGGATCATTTATTTTACTGTTGACCTTATGTTTGTAGTAGGCAGACTTTTCATGAAATAGAGATCTAGAAACAAGTGATTTTAATTCTTTGTAATATTCCTTTTTACTAGTTGTTTTGTCTTTTAAAAAGTCTGCATGTGCCTTGTTTCTCAAACGCATCATAAATTTAACATTGTCAGTGATCCAGGGTAAACAACACTCTCTAATATAACTGGTCTTTAAAGGTGCATGGACATCCAATAGTGTAATTAAGTTCGTATTAAATTCACTGACCATATCATTTACGTCGTGCAGCCCGGTTATCGCTTTCCAGTTCAGCAATTCAAGATCCTGCTCAAAACATTCCTTATCTATATATTTAATTGGCCTATAGATAACGGTCCGCAATGGAACTTTAGGGCGTTTAAAATTAAATTCGGCGAAAACTAGCGCATGCGCACCTAGATCGGGTATTATGTTAACTGATACAGAGCGCGGCTTAGCATTTGTACAAATGAGGTCTATCAGAGAGCTGCCGTGTACTGTAAAGTGTGTGGGTGACTGCACTAATTGCTTAAGACCTAGACAGTTTAAAAATGAGACTAATTTATCTGCCTTCGCGTCAGAGTCGTTTAGCAAATTTATGTTAAAATCACCCATCAGTATAGTGTACTCACATTGTGTTAGGGAAATCGCCGAATCAGATACAGCATCTAGGAAACGATCAACATCCTGCCAAGGCGGGCGATAGGCAGTTCCTATTGCGAGCTTAATTCCGCGGACACTAATTGTGAACCACATTTGCTCGACACTGTCGTGGGATGTATTAGCAGGTTTTGTGTGGCTCCGAATATTGATACCCGATTTACAATAAAAACCAACACCACCACCTCGTCCCTTCTTCACAGACAAAGAGCGCGGAATATGTCGCAGCCTATAACCCGGTACTGTGGGCGCACGTCCCTCTTCGCCTGTTCGCAACCACGTCTCATTCACGGCCATGACATCTACGTCCAGACTCAGCAACGCTGCTATAAATTCGTCGTGTCTTGTGCCCAAAGAGCCCGCGTTCCAAAAACCAACCTTAATGTATTTATCAGTCAACATTTGTTAAATTATTTAATACCGTGAAAGAAAATGTCACAGAAAAAGATGCTAAGTAGATGAACTCAGAAATTGACACAAAACGAATGTAAACATTGTTGCAATAAATTAATAAAGTGTAGTGTAAATAAATAGTTATAAGCGATAAAGACACAAAATATACATAATATGATATAGCACTGTGGGTAGCGTAATTAGTAAGAAGTAATGCACATCTTAAAAAACTATAAATGTAAGTGGTATAAAGGAGAACACTTAACAATGATGTTAACAAAGAAAACATGATATAAATGTTAGCGGTACAATAGAGAAAACATGACAAAGAGTTGATTTGAACATCCTTACGCGGTACTTTAAACACTCTCCACAAATCACAAAAAACGTCGACATCAATCAAGACAAACGCAAACAAAAACAAACCTATTGACTTATAAAAAACCGCGAAATGTCCTTTTCCGATCGTATGTGCACAGCTGACTTTCCCTCTTCCTTACGCGCAAGTATGCGGCCATCTTTAGTCCAGGCGTATTTCCATTCTAGACGACCAGCGGCAAGGCGCGTTTCGCGGAAGAGTTGCCTGTTAATTTTAGTTAGGCGTTCGTTGAGGTAGACCCGGTGTGGCGCTCCTGGTACTTCAATGTCAGCGGTAGTGAGGTTGCGGCGGACGCGCGCTGCACTCAGCAAACTGTCTCGCACCGCGCGCTTTGCTAGTCGGGCAACAATGATCCGTGGTCGAGGCGTTTCGCCTTCGATTCGGTCTCGTAGAACGTTGCCAACCCGTTTAGCAAAAACAATGTCATTGTCCTCGAGCTTAACCGCTAGTTTAAGGGCTAGGGTGTTTATCAATTGTGCCGGGTTTTCTCCGCTAGTCTCAATAACGCCTGCTAATTGCACATCGTTTAGAAGTGATTCTTGCTCCCGCTCATTCAGTTGCTGCTGGAGTTCCTCAATTGTTTCCTCCAATTTAATTATTCGGGGGGAACTGGAATTGTCCGAGTTTTCCTCGAGATCTTTGACACGAACTTCTAGGGTATCCATACGGTGACAACAGTGATTGATCCTAGCATTCATACCCGCAAACTCATCACGAAATTGGCGCAATTCATCACGCATGGCATTTACCTCGCTTCTCAAACAGCGGATTTCCATCGCGAGACTGATTTCGACTTTTGAGTTTGACTGAGAATCGGATGTGCTTTCGTTTGTCGTCGAATTTTTTCCATCATGGTGACCGCTACTTGACTCGTTGACGAGCTCTGCTCATCTATTCCTTTGACGGGAGTCTGGGTATTGTCTGTTCGTGGCACCTTCGCCTTACATCCAGGGCACATCCACTTTGCAGGGGCTGGTGCCGTGGGGGCAAGGTTGACACAAACTCGATGGTAAAACGCCGGACATTTCGAGCATTTTATGCCCTCATTTACTGCTAAAAATTTACCACAGGCTCCGCACTTCAGCATTGTCAGACAAAAACAATCAACAGCAAAAATTGAAAATCACAAAAAGTGTTGTAGACACTCAGCTCGGATTTGAACCCGCGAGTATGATGTTAGCGAGCGGCGAGGTAGGTTCTTAGTTACGCGCGCTAATTTGACACTCTAAGGCCCTTCGTCCATTATAAGACTCAAGTTTCCGATACCTTACGACTTCAGTATCCAGGCGACTCTCGCAATAGAAATGCATATACGTTCGTACACAGGCACGCGACGCGCGACGCCAATCGCGCGCTACCCATCTGCTGACATCGCGGCGACTTGAGTTTCCGCGATTTTCAAGATGGCGGAACAATTTATTTACCATTTTTAATTTTATTCACAGAATAAAGGGTTCCGTAGCATATTCTTGAATCATTTTTGGAAAGTCATTATTTTAAAACGATAGAAAAATATTTACAATCCTCTATCAAATCATAATTTTGTATGCAGTTTCATTAAAAAGTTGGGAGAGATGGTTTTTTTTTCTATTTTATTGAATATTTTTTTAAATTATGTTATAGTATTTGGATTTGGATTAATGTTAGGTTCCCAGGAAATTAACTGTGAAGGACGGACTGTCACACGTTTGATCTTATAAAGATTCCGTTTTTTTTTGAACCTTCGGAACCCTAAAATATATACTTTGATCGTCACAGTCATGTGTCAGCCATTTTATAAATACATATTCTTGACCACCCATCATGACCTTTTGACGCGGCGCTAGTGTCTATGTCGTTACATCAAATTGCATTGTAAAAATTTAGTACCTCGAATTTTCCGCGGGTCGTGAGTAGTGGCGAAACTCTAGTATCGGAAACTTGCGTCGCCTCGTGTACGAAGGCTCGTACACGAGGCGACGCAAGTTTCCCATACCTTACGATTTGGGTTTCCAGGCGACTATCGCAATACAAATCCATAGAGGCTCGTACACAGGTCGCGTCGCCGACATGCGTCGCCGACTCTAGTCGCTCGCTACTCATCTATCAAGATCGCCGATACCCAAGTCTTCGCGATTTATAACCGACGAAATTTGGGGTTTGAAGATTTTACTATGGAGCGTGGCATACCTACTGCCGCCATTTTGTTTTTTTTTCAAAATCGCGGCCAGCCATGAAACCTTTATAAATCGATAGCTGACATCAATAACAACAAAAAATATTAAGACACCAACCCTCGTAAAGTTTCCGGTTTCTGAGATATAAAGTGTTAAAGTTGACCACATTAATTCGGAATAACAAAGGCTTAATATTTTTTTTATAAAATATTTTAGTAGGTAATTGATAGGTGAGATGATGGTCTGGGAGAAAAGAAAAACATAGAATGTGCCAGCTGCATCTCTTCCGGCAGACCGTAAAAGTCGGTCGAGGAATAGGGCAAATGTAAGATCCATAGCCCCTCAGCTTAAAACTCTTTCAATGGGCAGCAGTTTTGGAAGACTAATAAGCTGAAATAAATGTGCTCGCCAACCCGCCTTCCAAGCGTGGCGAGTATGGCAATAACCATTCAATGGAAAATCTTTGGGTGAGGCCTTAGTCCAGTGGTGGGCTTTCTACGGCTGTTATGATGATGATAATATGCCTTATGATGTTTCTGTTTACTGTGGCCATCACAGCAATATATCTGGATAGAAGCAATAATACGTTCTTTAATTTGTATCGAGACGAACGTGTCATATTTTGCATAGATATTTTGATGATACAACTGTAATTTAGTATACAAACTTCGTCATAGTCGTCCCACTTCTTGTGTATTGTTTCTACAACTCAATACGGCACAATTAGGCATTTTTTACTTTTTGTATTACGTCTGACTGCGAGAATATTCGAGCGCGGACTTATTAAAAGAAATCAAAATATCTCCTTTTTTTACACGCGAAGTAAATACACTTGCGGTACAAGCTAATACAAGTCAGTAGTGGTCATAGATGTTGATGACAGGGATACAATGTAACGGCTAAGATAACTTAGCCATAAGGCTTCAGGTACAAACAAGAAAATTCGATATTTAAAAATGTGGTAAAATCTAACCATCCCTACGAAAAGTGCAAAAAGTAAAGGTGACATGCCATGGTTATAGATATTTTTTTTCACTAGCCATTTATGTCTCACTGCTAGGCAAAGGCCTCCCCCATATCCTTCCAAGTGCTCTTTTCTAATGCCACTTCGGACTAGCCATAGCCATACCAAAAAAAGGTGGCAGGACGATCTAGATTCGTATCTCAATGGCTGTTTATATTAATCAATAAAATATAATACATCATACATTTCAAAGGTGCGAGCGAGACACCTGCAATGTAGGCGGGTGAGGCGAGTTGTTTTTAACATCTTGATACATTCGAACACATACACTAGCTTAGTATTGTGAAAGTCACGTGATTAACTTTCACGGTTATTAACTCGGAAACCGGAAACTTTACGCGGGTTGTTGTCATAATATTTTTTGTTGGCATTAATGTCAGCTAACGATTTATAAAGGTTTCAAAGCTGGCCGCGATTTTGAAAAAAAAACAAAATGGCGGCGGTAGGTATGCCACAAATCTTCAAAGCCCAAAGTATCTATTATTTTAAAATGTATTATTAAAGTATCTGAGGTAGAAAAATATCCTTGTTTGTATCATTACAATTAATAATAATAATTGTACAATCTTACGTTTATGTATTTTGATAATATTTACTTATTTTAGTTCCATATGTGTAACTAGATGGCGTTGTTAGTTTTTCTGAATCGCGATATGGTTTCGTTACCACCAAAAGTATATAAGGACCTAAAATTCATTGATTAAATTGAAGTTTGTTGCCCTGGCTGGAGGCCTTAAATTCTTAAGGCATCCACAGAAAAGTCCGGTTAAGCAGTACACAACCTATTAGAGGTTGACCTGCGAGATGCCATACACAAAAAAAAAAAAAAAAAAAAAAAATTGATTAAATTGTCTTCGTTCAAACAAGTAATCGCTGGTCGACGACTATCACACAACGCCATCTCGTCCCAAGCTAAGCAGAGCTTGTGGTATGGGTACTAAACAACTGATAAACATACTTATATATTTCTAAATACATAATACATAAATATAATAGATAAATTAGGGGAGGCCTATGTTCAGCAGTGGACGTCCTCCGGCTGTTGATGATGATGATGATGATGAATAGATAAATTACACCCAGACACAGAACAAATGATCGTGCTCATCAAACAAACATTAATTTGTCCTGGGTGGGAATCGAACCCACGTCCTTCGGCATAGCAGTCAGGGTCACTAACGACTAGACCAACAGGCTTGTCAAATTCAAAAGAATATTCTAATAGATAATAAGCATGGAATAAGCTTTTTTTTAAAGTGGTAAAATAATCATATTAAATGAGTCCTTCCACCCCGGGCAGGGCGGGAGGGACTGTCAGACTCGTACTAACTAAAAACCACGGTGTCCTTCAATAGAACCTCACAAAACGATAGCGCGATCTAACTCGACCATCTATCGAGCATTGTGTCAAACTTTTGCACTTTTATAAATTATTATGGTTTCGTTACAAACATTACTACTTTAACCCAGCTTCGTCATGTACTTGCACATACGACAAAATAAAGTAATTAAGAAAACGAAAACATTAAAAAAACCTATTCAAATCTGAAATTTGAAACCACGGTCATCATCATAGCAGTAAGCGTTAGCGTTCCAGTGCAAATAAAAGAAAACTATAAAAAAAACCTAGAAAAAAATTGAATAAACCTCTAAAAAACAACTGAAACACGAAAAAAGAAAAATTCTATGTTTACCTGGGGATTGAACCCATGGTCACCACCTTGGAAGTCAAAGCTTGAACAAATCGAGCTACCTTGTAGCCGGTTGGCGCGGCGAAATTATGAACCATATTCTTTCTAGATTGATTTTTTCCTCTATACGCGCCAATTTTTAATTCCAAAAATTTGAAAAAGGAATGCGCTCGTCGTTTTTAAAATAGTAGCATTTTAATTTATGTTATAAGATGAACATTTTGTGTTTTGTACAATGTATTATTAAGGTTGAATATAGAATGGTGGCCGAATAGACGATTTGAGTCTTACGACTCGAGTCGCCGCTGTGTACGGACCGTGCGCGACTGGAGTCGCGCGACTTAGGTATGCGACTGGAGTATCGGATACCGGAGTTTCCTAATGGACGAAGGGCCTTATGTAGCGTCAATTTCGTGGTCAGTCTCACACAGATAATCAGTTTTTGAATAAGGAGGGTGTGGTATTAATTTTCTAATTCAGATACACCAAAACACCGTGCACTGTGCTAACACTTGTGAGATTTTGTAAATTGTTTTTTGATATTAAACTATGTTCACTGTTATTTTTGATTTTATTTGTCCGCAAAATTAAAGTGATTGTCACAAACACTGCTTTTATATATTTTTTAAGTCCAAAATTCACTGACTACTGCTGTAAAATGTTTTTATTACGGAGCAAAAAGAAATACGTATTCGCAGTTTCGAGCGTACGACGAATCTCCCCAGCGGTGCGGAGGAGTTCTTAGACGCCTAAGTGTTTCTTCCCTTTTTGTGTTTTTATTTTGTATTAATAATCTGGAGTAGTATATTATTCTATTCTCTACTATTATTCACATTATTTTGTTTAGTATAAAAAAGTTTGAATATTTAATTGCTTGCTCTTAAACGAAGATAAGCATACTGCAAGTAACTGATAAAAAAAGCAGGGTGAAGTTGTGAGCGGAAACTTAACATAAACATAAATAGGTACATCTTACAATGCCTTCACAGTGAAAACAAAATTAAATTGACAGAAAATAATTCAATTCCTCGAAGTCATTTGATATCGTCAATTCAGTTAATCGGTAGATCGTTGTTAACGTCTTGGAATTATTCTATTCACTAGCTGTTGCCAGCGGTTTCACCCGCTACAACTCGAAAATTATCCCACGGGAACATAAAATCGGGATAAAAATATACTATCCTATGTGTTAATCCAGGTTATAAACTATCTGTGTACCAAATTTTAGCCAAATCCGTTCAGTGGTTTTTGCGTGAAAGAGTAACAAACTCCATACATCCATACTTACAAACTTTCGCCTTTATAATAGTAGTAGGATTGGAATCAGGCTATGAACAGAAGTGTAATGTAGTAGATCACGGTTCTCGCACGATCTCCTTTCAATAATCTGACTAAAATTGCTAATTTAAATTACCTAAGTATCTGTAGGTCTGACAAATCTTATCATATCTTCCAAGGTTTCGTAAATTCTGAAATTTGAGCGCTAGCTATAATTTCTTATAAAAACACGTATCCCTTAATTGATCAAGAAATAACCAAGTTCAGGATTATGTATGGATAGGGGTGTCAAACACCCGACGAAACCGACAACAAAACTTTTTAGTCGCGTCTCATTAATTAATGGTTGAAAAAAGTTTGTTGCTCAAATTCGTCTTGAAAAACCACTTTACTTGTCTACAAATATTAATTTGGTATAACTGTACTACAGTTTTCCAATATTTTTTTAGATTTTGTAACCTTTTCATATCTTTTGATTAACATTGTCAGCAATTTTTACTAATGTTGCGTTATAATTCTTCTAAATACAATATAAGTTCTACACAACTTTTAAAATTACTGTCAAATGGAAAAACTTGTCAGTACACGCAATAAAACACCAACCATATCGCAACGGTTATAGAGGTGACAGTAATTTGCACACCTATGTTAAATTAGATGTCAAATAACTGTGAAAGAACTGACAGTTCTTTGTCACATAAAGCCAGTAACATTAATAAATTGTTCGAATATTTTTTTTTATTCGTGCTTCCTTTTTAAAAAGCGGTAACCCTAAAGTGCCAGTATTATGTGTACAAACGGTCAAATTGAACTGTCGGTAAGTTGTCAGTCGATATGAGCTCGACGTTGGGCCGAGTGCTAACAATTCTCGTGGTACAGGGTGCGTTCCAAGAACTAAAGCTGTATGGATCGCCGACTCAAGCTGAAGTGCAGTGTGTCAACACGTTTGAGGTAAGCTGAGTTTTTTTTTATGCTGTAAGAGTAGGCATCTCATTGTATCACCAGTCAAATGCTGATATAGATCAATGGCTTGTTAGCTAATTGTATGTCATAGAAGAATAAAAGCCCCCTTGCATATCACATCATTCGATGCATTTGACACGCAAACCCATTTGAAAAAAAAGTTGTTTCTGTCAATAATTAGAAGATTTAGTTTGAATGATGATGTTTTCAAGTTTCAACACTTTAAGGCCCGACGCTGCGTTACGCGGATGCACGCGCGGTTCTATACAAAAGTGCTCCGTCGCGGGGACCCGTGCGGGGACCCGCGCGGAGCCACGTGCGGAGACACGCGCGGACGTCCGTCGCGGGGGCACGCGCGGTGCCACGCACGGGGCCACGCGCGGGGCCACGCGCGGGACCACGCGCGGGGTCACGTGCGGAGCCACGCGCGGGGCTACGCGCGGTTCAGTCTATAAGGGTGCTTATACACGGTGCATGTAACTGGAGCAAACAGAGAGCAAATTTTTTTTAATGAAGACTTTCGAAAAATTCCTCCGGTGCTGAAATTTGGAATATGGTGAGAGTAGGTGATACAGATTATACATGCACAATAATGCAATTTTTTTTAGCCGAGAATTTCGGTTTTTTTACCAAAACATGAAAATTGCTTATTTATTTAACTCTCTGCGAAAAATCCCTCAGTCTCAAATTTTTTTGTAAGTAGTTAAAGGTTTTGTAGGTTTAAATGAAATAATAGGAAGAAAAAAAGTTAGAATAGGAAATTATAAACATCCAACTCGACTTCAGTGTCACTCCAAATCAACTTTTTACATATCGCGGTTTATCTTCTAGTGAGAATCTAGTGAAAAATTGCTCTGCCGATTTTTTTTTAATGTGATTTCTTATCCTTAAACACACAGGTTTTTTACGTAATTAGAAACTTTTTCCTTTTTATACAACATTATTTGATGTCAAATCAGTCAACAAAGACTATACAAGCACACCGTTCAAATGAACTAGCGACACTGCGTAAATCGGTCGCGTGTCCACGCGCGTGGCCACGTGCGGGGCCCCGCGACGGTTGCCCGTCGCGGGGACCCGTTTAACGCAGCGTCGGGCCTTAGCCGTCACTCATGTAATATGAGCCATAAACAATCCAGTTTACCGTCAAGTTTGTTTGTAATACAATAAATCCACATCTAGAGTTCTATCAAATTGAAACCACAACCATGCGGGCCTTCCATAACTTTTTGTAGCAGTATGGATTCAATCTTACTTTTATTTTTGAAAGAAATGGAAATATACGTGTAACGTATAACTCCATCTCTTTCCCACACCAAAGTAATACTGGTGGCCTACCTTGACGTATTAAAGATTTAGTAATACCACTGTGCGGGAACGAGGTGGTGTTAGACGACTTGTATAGGTCTGTCTCTTTCCCACACCAAAATTACTTCTGCTTTAAGAAGGCATAGTAACTCATGACACAGGCCATAATATCTGCGGTCGTATAACAACGTTTTAAAACCAGGCTTTCTCCGGGAAGAGAAAGTGACGTAGCTATAGAAGCTGTCTAGCGCCATCTCGTTCACTCACTGGAACAAGCCTAGTTTTAAGACGTAAATTGTTCCACAGAGTTCAAGAAATGTACAATTTTCAACGTTTTGACAGGAATCCGGCGATGGAGACGAGATTGACATTGACAATTACTTGGTGATTACAAAAAACTCTATAATTGAACGCTTTTCACCAAATGCTGTCACTAACACGGTGTGATTGTGAAGTCCTAATTAATTCACTGTTCATTTTTAGCCTATTGTACTAACTAATTGATAGTTGCACTATCCTAACACATACAAATTATAGTCAGTATTCGTAAGAAAAACTGTCTATCGCGTATTATGAATTTCGTACCTACATAATATCTACAAAATCAATCAGTCACAAAAAAAAATGCACTCATTGAGTTTTATGGATCTAAAAACTCACATTCTTAACAGAAACAATCTATTATTTCGTACCATAAACTCGTATTAGTGTCATTAAGTGTAAGTACTTCATTATTAGGGGAAAACTATGTAATACGCCCTAGCTGACAAAATGCCCTATAATTCTAGCATTCCCTCTCACTGAGAGAAGAGGCCTGTGTCCCAGCAGTGGGGACATTATAGGCTGATGATGAATTCTAGCATTCAAACTCGGTAATTGGCTCGGAACACGTGAGGGGGGCATTCTTGGCGTACAACATGGCCTTCGGCCTCGGCCATATTGTTCGCCAACCGTGACCATACTGTCAACTTATACGTACCTATTACTTAGTTTACCCTACTAATCTACACAAGTTATCCCAACAAAATGTAAATTTTAAGCGGCAACATTATCGCACAGCCACAAAGGCCATCAAATAAACAATAAAAAAAATGAAAATTTAGACAATACTTTCTACTTAGTAGCGTGGTAAAAAAGTCACGCATGTAGGCTTTTGTTCAATTTCTTTACAAATCCTGAAATACTTACGAACGATCTGAAAATAGCAAAAATTAAATTGCTGCGAATTTAAGTTAACATAGGTATAAAAGCAGGCACAACAAAAATTATTCCTCTAATAGAATCGCGATAGACATCAATGCTATCTGAGTAAAAATAAGAGAAACAATAGAAATAATTATCTTCAAGTCATCGACATCGTTAAAGACAAAGATCATCTTTATTGCATCGCGGAGATAATGCCACTGGTCCACTAACGTGGTGAGTGCAGCAATAAAATAAATTGCCCGCAAAATTAAACTTGTTTACTTAAGTAAATGGGCACAAATACACGTTCAAGGATTTATTTTATGGGTTATTCGGGCTTTTGGTGTTAGTTAAGTCTGCTTTAAATCTGGAGATTGACGAAAAAATAATTTGATAGCCCATAATTAATATTTCTGCATTTTGTGAGGAGCTCGTAGATTTATAATTTAATTAAATGTTATGAAAAATATCTAGCTTTAATTCCGCGACAAAAATCCAGGCCTGTTGCAGGATGCAGTGGAACTCTATGCAATCATGCTTATGCACACGTGCAACAAACGGAAAAATGTTTTCCCGGCATGGCATGTTTTTCAATTTTTTTGCTAAGAACCATTCATCTTGATCATTTGATAACTTTAAAACTAAAACACGCGCCTCAACATCGGTCCATTCGTTAAGACGCTATGTTGTTACAGACAGATACAAAGGCAGGCGGATACGGTAAACTTATGCCATATCTCTTTTTGTTTCGGGGGCTTTAAATAATATAATTAGTGAGTCGTAAGCTAACTCGAAGGCAAGGTGAGGTAACGCGCCTTAACACTCGCTCATCAAACAGAAGACATTTTATTTTGCAGTCTGGCATGGGTAGGGTACGGAAAAACGTCAACTCATAGCTCAAACTCAAGATCCCGTTTGAGCGCGCGTCGTATTCGCGTTCTATAATACGAAAAAAAAATAGAAGAAGGAGTAGCAGCTTCGAAAACAAAAGAAAAACGCTATCAACATAAAACAGCTATAAGCTATCTTCCAACATGGACATAGCCAGTATATCTACTTGACATGCGCCCGATCTAGATCAAATGATTTCTAACCCCGGTTGTACGTTGACACTGCCAAGCAAACAGCCATATCGTAAACAAACTCGGTAGCGGGACATCGGATTGCAATCATATGGGGTGGGGTCTTAGTGAGGGGAGCGAGTGAAATATACCCCTGTATAAACCCTTCAACTTTTTAATTCCCCTTCTACCCATAGAACGTAAACTAACTTCTTGATAACTAACATGATAGGGCTGAAATGATACGATGTAAAAAAAAACAATGTGTGGAAAAACCTGGTTGTGTGTCCTGATAAAAATATATAATATTACAATAACAATCATAAATACTCTGGCATTTTCGGATATAAATTCTATCTATAGGTAAATAAAAAATCTATTAAAAAAAATCCAAATCGTATTGCTGACAAAACTTTTAACAGTTAATAAAAAATATTATTGATCAAAACTATAAGTCGTCTCGAAGTCTACAAATTGATATTATTAAGTACTTAATCAAAACTATTCATAAAATTTATTCGAACGTAATAACATCAAAGTTCTAAAAAGTTTCAAAGTCTCAATGGAATTTTTCAACTAGTCTAATAAAAAAGATTGAAAAAAAAAGGTTGTCATTGATCTTATAAATAAGGAGAAATGGCCTTTATATGATTTTCCAGACTTCGAATTTATCTTCCAACATGAATGGGCATTGTTCATTTTTTTAATAGCAGTAATTGAAAAACTTCGAGGAATAGCGTACTGATCTAGTACTAATTAAAAATGATTCATATTTTCTAATTTTTAATAAATACGTTTGACCTTCCTTGCCCTTCAAATGTTTAACACCTTCTTCAAACCTTTGGCTGTACACAGTTTTGTATCTTTGCCTCAAAAAACAGAAAATTTAAAAAATATAAAACCGGCCAAGTGCGAGTCGGACTCGCCCATAAAGGGTTCCGTAGCAGCAAGTAAAGTTCTTGTAGTTGGTTGTAACTTTGCAAGGTAAATTGCAGTTTACGATTTATTAAAAAAAAAAAATAACTCGATCTCGTTCAAAACAATTTTCAATTGAAGATTGCATTGTAATGCACATCAAATATTTTTTTTGTTTTATCATTCTCTTAGTTTAGAAGTTACAGAGGAGGGGGGGGGGGCACATTTTACCACTTTGGAAGTGTCTCTCGAGCACTCTGTTCAGTTTAGAAAAAAAAAAAAAAGGTTGCACTCCAGGAGTGCCGGTAGAAGTGAAAACTTTTTTGTTACTATGTTTTATTTTTATTTGAATGACGTCTTACTCATTTTCGATCAGGTCACGTGACCCTGACGCGAGTTTTGGTCACGTGACCCTGACGCGAGTTTTAAATTTTTTACCCATTACAGAAAAAGTGTACAACGCCGCTAAAGAAGTTTTCACTTCAATAATTATGTTTGTAACCTCAATCACAGAATAAAAGTACTACCTCAATATAATTTTTCAAGACCTATTCATAGATATCCCACACGAATGGGTAAGGCGAAAAAAAAATATTTTGGATTTCAATTCTAAGTATGGGAGGTACTCCCAAAATTGGTTTTTGTTTTATTTTTGTGTGAAAGTCCTAACGCGGTTCACATAATACATCTACTTCATAAAGTTTCAACTTTTTGTCGAAATTATAAGAGCTATCTCTTATAATTTCGACAAAAGTGGCTGTGACGAACAGACAGACAGACAGACATGTCGAATCTATAAGGGTTCCGTTTTCTGCCATTGGCTGCGGAACCCTAAAAAATAAGTGACAAGTATTTTCCAGGGTTGTCAGGCATAAGTACCAATGTCTTGGTATACATACCAGTTTTCAGTGTCACGTACCATGTACCAAGATTATTACTCGAGAAAAAAAAAACCAAGATTGGACGTTGACCAACAATACAGAATAAACGACAAATTTTAGGGTGCAATCGAGTATTATTATTATTATAGCCTTTATTTAACAATCTTGCAAACAAAAATATTAAAAGTCTTACATTTTTTTTCCCTCTCTTTTATATATCTATTTATGTATTATTAGACACCGATATTAAGATTGTCTTTCGATTTCGCAAAGGCCTCCCCTGTAGCATGCCACTCCTTCCGATTATGGGTCATCCTCCTCCAAGTAGCACCAGCCATCTTTCGAAAGTCGTCTTCCCATCTTAGGCGTTGCCTTCCTTTCTTTCTTTTGTTATATCTTGGACACCATTTGGTTACGTCCTTACCCTTTTTATTATTAGTACTCCTCAACATATGACCTGCCCATCTCCATTTCAATTTACTTATGCAATATGTAATTAGGTTGATTTTAGTTTGGTTTATTAATGTCTCTAGTTTGATTTTGTCTTTTAACTTGTCGTTGAGTATGCTACGCTCCATGCTATGTTGACAGGGCTCTAGATTTCGCATATTTTGTTTAGTAATGCTCCTAGTTTGACATCCATACCAAATATTTGATTTCTTCATTTTACCTATATTGAATAGGTAAAATGAAGAAATCAAATATTTTCTTAGATTTGGGAGGAACCCGAGGATTTTTGACAACCTTGTGTGACCAATATCTCTTCCACGCTAGCTGTACTCTGTTATCTATTTCTTTAGTTACAATCGAGTATTGCTTACTAAAAAATCTCTTTTTTTTGCCCTCTATTAACAGCAAAAGAAAAAAGAAGATTTTTCATCATATTTGATTTTCGACACATTTTACCGATGTACCAATATTTCATATTGGTACATTACAGTGGCCGTCTGACATCCCTGATGAGAAAATCAGGGATGTCAGACGGCCACTGACAAGTGTCAATTTGTAAATGTCAAAGATGTAAACAAACAAGTTTTTATTGTAACTGCAAATTGCTTCATAATCTCGGTTAAATCTGTTAAATCGGCATCGGCAATATAACATAAACTACAAGTAAAATAGAATACAGGAAGTGCTTTGTCCCAACTTGCAACAATAATACTAATAATAATCTAAACAACATTTTGTTCGTACTAAAGAAGATTTGCGAGAAAAGTAGTGTCGTGATGACGGCGTGGAATGTTGCAAGGTTTATACAATGTACTGTTGCGAAGATCACTTTGATGTTAGTATTTCAGAAGCCTTAGATTCCTTTGTATGTTCATCTAGGAGTAATTTTGTTTGTAAACAATAACCTAGCGGGATGTAAGTGACGTTTAGACAGTTGACGTTGTGTTGACAGTTTTTTAATTTTGCTCTAGTAAGGAAACGGCACAACTTTTAGGCCAATGGTGACGTCACCTACCTCAAAAATTAAAATATTAAAAATAAAAAACCTATTGAGCCAATCATTAAAATATTCAAATTAGTTTCTCAAAATGCTCTATATTTGCAGAAAATGAAATAAATTCGAATGTTTAAAAAATTAAGACAATCCCCATTGAAATAATTTAAAAACTTTATTGTGTCCTTAAGAGTCCTAACTTAAAAATTATAAGTTAAGTTCGAACAATTGCGAAGAAAACATTGTCTTGAATTCACTCCAGTTTCCAACATAGCCCTTTTTGTGGCGGAAATCGTCAAATGCCTCCTCTTGCCCCATGAGGACCGAAAGGGAAAGTCATGCTGACTCTTTCTCGCTCTTTGCGAGAACTCTTTAAAACATCCCTGCATAAATCATCAGCCTTTACTCAATGGAGCCTAATGAAAATTCTTTTCAAACCAGCAAAACGAACGTGACCATCTCAAAATTTCCCTTTCGCCATAATAGCTTTCTAGTGCACCCAAACCGCACCCTTACCACTGGTATCGATGTCGCATTGTCAAGTGAAACTGTATCATACTGCCGTGTTTACACTCCGCATTAGATATCAACATCAGATAAACCACGGAACCGATGCTGAGTGTTGCAATATCTGTGCAATAAAAATATGCACAATTTTCTGCGTCGTGAAAAATAAAATATAGTGAGACTAACTTGCCAAAATGTAACAACCACATTGGGGACCGACTGTCCACAGATAACCCCTCTAGAGTCCGCATACAATGCAACTTTTATATGCCACACGCCCTTGCTTAATATGATGATCGTTCTTGATGCCCTCAGTGTCAACCAAACCTAGACCTGTGGTGACGACATGACCAGTGCTCAGAATGCCTTTTTTTTTTTTTTTTTTTTTTTTTTTTTTTTTTTTTTTTTTTTAGGTGGTAAAATCATCAAATGAGTCCTCCCGCCCTGGGTGGGGCGGAAGGGACTGTCAGACTCTTACTGACTAAAATCCACCCGTGTTCCTTCCTATGCCCTTTATGTTCCGGGGCCACGGTAACCTGGGTTAAGAAAAAACCCCGCGACCCCAGCAGGCATTTGGCGCGAAACACGACGCGCCACCGACCCGGGCTTGGTCCTTGGTCGGACGGCGAGCTACCCATCACTCACCGTCCGCAAGCCCGCTCCGCCGCTGTGCCCTCTGCTGATCAGAGGGACACGCGTTGGAGCATCCACACGACAGGCTATTTGCATACGGGCAAAGAGACCACTTGGGCACCCAGTGCCCAAGGAAGAGTTTTTGCCCGCATCCCAGGGTGCACCGGCCCAAAAAACTGGTCTTCCCCCTGGACGTATCCGAGAGGGAACTCCAGTCCACGGGCGCACGTGGAGGTTTCCTGTCATAGCACCCCAGTGCTCAGAATGACTTACATTTTTTTTATTTAGTCACAGTATTATTATACAGTATGACACCTATCGCCATATACGCCACACGACTTCCTACTTCGAAAGATTCGGTAATCAAAGCCCAACATATCCCAACATTGATAAGTACAAACTTCCTCGAAACCTTTGTTCGCAACACTCGTGCCGCTATCGTGCGCTAACGACCCTAGTGTTTGCAGAATAAGTAACTACGTACTCCGGGACACAACAGTCGAAGCGGAATTCTTGTAACAAGGTGGCAGTTGGTTGTATGAATGGATTTTTAGTTGCAAGTTTTAATGGGGTATTCGTAAGTTAGGTTACATTAGGTCCATGATGCAACGGAAGTCACATTAAACAGGATGTAATGGCCTCCCTATGCTCATCGCAAGTGCACAAAAACACCTTTTGTCTAAAAGACCCCTTGGCACTCTTCAGGCTGGAGGACATCCACTGTAAATTTCCACTTCCTTATTAAAACTAAATTTCTTGATAAAAATATGATCAAAAATAACCATAAATTAAAAAAACTTGTTTTATAATGGAAACATAACTTAGACACTACAAAATAAAAAGCGTGGCAAAGCATATCTAGCACAAATGGATGTCTAGAAACAACAGAAAGTATGAAGTTATTTTACCAAATAAACCTTTGCCCGCCATAGGAATTTATCACGTTTACAAACATTAATTAAATTCACATGCACAAACGACACTCAGTACATAATATTGTTTTACTTTCACTAATAAATTCTGTGTGAATCACAATAACCACCTAACACCTGGACTAAGGATTGAGCTTAACAATAACATCCTTGAATAACATCTATTCACCAGCTATTCTCAAACAAAACATGCCAAAACCTTAGCATATTAAATCTAACTGCATATTAATCATACGGTTCTATTTACTAACATCTTAACTACGAGATTCAGATAACCTCTTCTAGATTCCGCATACAAGGCAACCTGTGTCCGCCACACTTCAGTGCAAATTGCCAGTATTTAAGTTGATATTTGTTCTTAAACCCATCAGAGTCAACCAGACAATAAAGCTGTAGTGACGTAAATAGTTAAAAAAATCTATCGAAGACGTGAATTTGACTGAAAATAAAAACTTATTTGAAAGAAGACGTTGTATGCAGACAGCACAAGAAGAAATTAAGCAGATTATGGCAAAATAGACTTCGCGCTTCGATTGAAGTCCTTTTGACAAAGCTGTAATGTCGTAATTACTTTAAATTGCATTTAGTAGGTACCATGAATATTTCGTAGGGCTTGAGTCTCGTGGCAAAGACTACTTTAACGTGTGGTGTGCATAGTTGTTTTGTATGCTGAATCTAGAGTAGGTTATCTGTGTCCCGAGAAATCCTACTGCATTAATTCAAAGACAAATCTTCGTGTTTACTCTGTTTAGCCCCCCCTCCAATAATTGCGGGGTTCACATCAATATTTGAACCCGCAAACATTCTGTACTATGTAATCAGAAGATTATAGAAAGGAGGTGTCCGCAAGTGTGTACTGAACAGTTGGTGACCTCAGAAATTTCTGCCCTGATTGTGATGAGATTTGAATTATAATATTAGATTTTTGTTTGGGAATAAATATGGGATTCACTTTCGATTAACTGTTTTTGGTTTAACTTGAATTTTTAAGAGAACGCTGGCAAGTATAATTTGGGATAAACTTAGAATAGAAAATACTTGCTGGGGCATATTTTTTCACCATTGCTTAGAGCAAATTTCACAATCATCACAATACATTTCAGAGCCAAGCCATTAAAGCAATTATAAAACTTATAGCTTTTAAAAATAACCTAACATTGATCAAGTTCTGTTTCTATGATCAAAATTTGCCTATCATTCAACTAAACAATAACTTGCAGACTAAGGTAACTAACCTCACGTATAACTTCATCACAGCTAAAATGTGTTCATCACTGCCTCAGTTGATGCTGCTTTTGTTTATGCGTTGTAGTAATCAGTTCATGAATGCAGGTTGACCAGGAGGAAGGTGATGCCGAAGGTTCTGGAAGGTATGGTACCATACCGCCGTTTCCACCTCCGCCCCCAGGATTGGATGGAGGTAATTTCTACTACTAATTTCTACTCAAAACTACAGTTGATAACTAGAGGGGATTGTTGTACGTTCGTCACAAAATTCGTCACATATTGTAAACTCCAAATGTTGAATGTTAATTCGTCACAGGAATTAAATAATTAAACGTAATTATAACTTTCAAATGACATAGTGACGACTCACTAATGGAAACTTTTTATTAAATTGGGAATTTCCACACGAAACTACCTACCAGTAGTGAAAAAAAAATTAAGAAAAAATATTTGAAATTACCGGACAATGTAAATTGTCAAATACCCAGTTATTCAAAAAGAATTTATGTAACAGAAAGTGACAATGACCCTTCTAATAATTCTTTTTAGACACACTTCAATCACGATCACTACAGTCAGATTCAAAAGGTCAATTGATCAATCAATACGACTACGAGTACTGATCATTCCTCAATCGTATACATTTTCATTCTATCTATCCATATGACAGGAACAAGTGTAAGGCTAAAATTGTTAAAATTTTTTCATTTAATTGTTTAATATTTTTATTTTCAGGCTATTCATTACGGCTGAAAGGCGAGAAAGGAGAACGTGGACCAAGGGCAAGATGTTTGACTTATTATATTTTTTAAATTAAATAAATCTAGTGTGTCATAACGATATTTATGTACTAGTTTATGTATAAATGATGACGTCAATATAATGTAACCACATTTATTAACAATATTCATCGAAATGAATGAGCGTTTAATAATTATTATTTGGAATTGGTAATTAATCTCTGTGCTAAAATTCCGAACATATTTTATAACAATCAAAACATTCCAAAATTACGCATTAAATACTGAACCGACATTTTTCAGGGCAATTAACATTTTTCATACAATAGACGTATAGATTTAAAACGCCATTTAAATTCCCGAATGCCTCACAGTATAACCATTTATTATAAACAAATATGTGATCGGTAACACATAGCAGGTCGTTTTCATACAAAAGGTGGTCACCCATTGTTTGTCTTCCGATTTATAGCGTCCCGTCCTGCTATAGAAATTGTGTTTAGGTGTAGTGGACATCTGCGTATGAATATGGCGGATTTTATGGCAAAAATGTATGGTGTGCTTATCATAAATATTATATTAAACAAAGTGTAGTTTGTTGCCACTGAAAAACATATTTTGTACCTAATTACATTTGAATAATCATGGCAACAGTTTTTTTTTTTTTTTTTACTTATCTAATCTAAGTTATAGGTACTGGTGCTTACTTACAATATACTAAATCCCATAATTGATAGTTAAGTGACAACTGGTAAATTAATATGTAGGTATAAATATTATCAATATTTGTATAGTTATCAAGTTGATTGATTAATATTCATAAAGTCATAAAAAGAATATCAACAGCAATACCAATGGACCAAGTGAAACCCCAGTAGCGTTCAAACTCGAAACTGTACTCATCCCTAATATCGTGTTAAGCTTAAATGTCACCAGTGAAAGTATAATAATTTGTCTTAGACCGAGAAATAAAGTATATAATTTAATATTAAGAGTCATACTTCAATTTGGCGTGACTTCTAAACATAGGCGCCTGTGTCAAAAAATTATAATTATGTCACACTTAAAACTATTTGCCACATCCCTTTACACTTTCGTCCCTCTCTAAATTGTAACATAGTCCTAACTCTCGTGTTTATGGTGATAATATCCGCCGTCAAATTTTATAGAGTGATCTTCTTTTGTGATCTTCAATAAAATAATTAGAGTCGCGCATCGCATTGGCGTTATGCGAAACTGTTACTCACCCGTAACCATAGTAATATGTTAGGAATATATTTTATAGACCGATAAAGTATCTACTATTACCTTACATCAAAAATCATACGCCTCATCGGTGTAGTACGTAATAGTAATACGAGGGAGAATTTATAGCTGTATACTATTATCTACAACCTTAAATATCGACGTCCCATCAACTTGGCACGAAACTGTTACGCACCCTTAAATTATGAAGACAGAGATTCATTTATTGAGTGACAAATACTTATATACTAAAAAAAAACTATACGTCACATCGGTATAATATGAAAGTGTTACACACCCTTAACTTTGTCACATCAGGAAGAATTTATAGAGTGACAAATACCCACTATAATTTTACACCAAAAACCATCCGTCGCATCGTCGTAATAAGAAAATGTCACGCACCCTTAACTATGTCATACCAGGAACCAGGAAGAATTTATAGAGTGAAAAATACCTCCTATAATGTTACATCAGAAATCATACGTCCCTTCGGCATGTCGTAAGAACTCAACTAGCAGAGTGACATATGGCCATTATATCACACTTTAACGATGTGTTTGCCGATGTTCACGACCCTACGCGCTGTGTATACGCACTTGAAACTGTTGCTTACCCTAAGCATGTTTGAAGGTGAACGGGGAATGTTAGGGAGTGAATAGGGATGGGTGGCATAGTTTGAGAACTTTTGTTTTATGTCGGTTGTTATGATAATTATTGTATTATGATAATTCTGTGTCTATGTATAAAAATAGGAACAACTGGGTTTAAAAAAAACGCACCTGTCAAAATTTTCTTGTCATTTTGTTTTTGTTACCTTTCAGTTTGACATGAAGATTTCATTCTGGGAACCTGTAAAGCCAAAGAGATTTAAAAGAACCTATAGAGCGGGCATTGGGAAAATTGTCATTCAAAATTGTTGATGCCGTGCGTCAGTAGCACTATCTAAGCGTTGTATAGCAACGCGACTACTAGACTGAGGGACTTTTTACCTATTGGTAAAAAATTTTGGATCACAAATTTCTTCGTGATGTGCCGTCTACTGCTCGTATATAGTTTAATGTCTTTGTGTAAAGCACATCGGAAACTGCAAAACAAAAATCTGAAATTTAAAAACATTCTATTGAATACCTTTTTCTTCAACAAACCATCATAATTTTTGAGTAAAAGTACTTTATGACTAGTACTTAAACTTAGCACAAAAACGCGAACCTTTGTAATCTGCATTTTATCAATGGTCTTTATATTCTGTATCTCTAACACAATGTTTCTGCATACAGGGTGCTCCAGGAGAATCAATACGAGGTCCACCGGGTCCGCCTGGACCTCCAGGACCTCCAGGTCTGTCTGGCACTCCTGGTGTAGTAGCTGAGATATCTGGCTCTGGTGATGATGTAAGTATTACCTTCATTATATCAGCCGTTGGACGTCCACTTCTGAACATAGGCGTCCACAATAGATTTCCAATCGTACCGGTTGGAAGCGGCTTGGATCCAGCGCGGTCCTGTGATTTTCACCAGGTTGTCTGTCTACCTTGCAAGTGGACATCCTACGCTGCGCTTGCCGGTGCGTGGTCTCCATTGGAGAACCTTTATTTTAAATTTTAAATATCTGGTTGACCAAGCTTTGCTCGGTTTTTTGTTTTTGGCCTTCATAGGTCATGGCGCTTCTTAAAACGCGGTTTTTAAAATATCTATATCTTGGGAACCGAGCTTTTCTCGTACCTGGGACCTTGATAAATCGATTCCTTGAGCCGAAAAACCCCTAATCTGTAACTTTCATGAAAATCCTTGGAGCCGTTTCCGAGATCCTGATTATCTATACTAATATTATAAAGAGGTAAAATTTGTTTGTAAGTTTGTAAGTTTGTAGGTTTGTAAGTTTGTATGTAGGGGGTAATCTCCGGAAGTAATGAACCGATTTTAAAAATTGTTTCACTGGTAGAAACCTACATTATCCGTGAGTGCTATAGGGTATAAATTATAAAGATATCATGCTTATTAGCCGAAATATCTCAATTTTTGTCTTGCCAGGCGGAATAAAATTGCTCTTCCAACACAGTTATTAGCATGCGCTGCCTTAACAGTTGTATATAATTGAAAACAATGTATGGAAAAAATGTCCGCTTTGAATAGTTCTACAATAAAGTCCGCGACACCATATTTTTATCTTTTATATTTTAGCAGATATAGTAGCTTTTATGAGTCAAAAAAGTTATTTTCGACGTACTTGCCTTTGGAAGATTTTTACACAACAAAATATTAAACCTTATCGAAAAAAATATTATTATGATCACAAGAACATCATAGAGATACGATTTACTGCAAATAGTATGTGAATTGGTTAAATAGTTTCGAAGATAACATAAAATTACTAAATCGCAAAATGCCGCCGTCCATTCACGAATCGCATTAGAACATGCTTTGTACGGACGTTTTATCCATTTACGTATAGAAGGCGTTGTGAAATTACGTGTTGGTCTTTAAAATTGTTTTGGTTGCTCGGTTTCTTTAAGCACAATTAGCTGTACTACTTCGTTCTTATTCTTCGAGTTCGAAGCTCCACAACTTCAACGTTTTAAACTGAAAGTTTCAGCGATTGTTTATCATGCCACAAAGGAAATCACAACATTCCCGTTAGACATCCCAAACAAGAGCAGATCCTGCCGGGCTGCGGGACATACGTATACCGCGACTCCGGCACACAAAGGGCTACCGAAGGACACCGTGGATTTTAGTCAGTACAAGGCTGACAGTCCCTCCCGCCCTGCCCGGGTGGGAGGACTCATTTGATAATTTTGCCACGTAATAAAAAAAAAAAGACAAGAGCAGATCGAGTACGCCGTATGGAAGAGTCTGCTCTTAAAAATCATCAGCGCCTCTCGAAGAATAGAGAAAATATTTCGCAAGCACGTGCTGGAGAATCTAGCTCCGAGCGTTCACAGCGGTTTGCTAACCAAAGCTGGAGAACATTCGCAGGTGCTCGGAAATCTAGCGCTGAGCGCTCGCAGAGGCTTGCTAATCAAAGAGTATAAACATTACAGGCCCGTGCTCGGGAATCTAGCGCTGAACATGCGCAGCGCCTACCAACAGAAAGACAGTGGGCAGTTACAGTCAGTACAGTATACAATAAAAACAAAACCCTCCTTTTGGCAGTCAGCTCAAATAAATCATAGCACAAGTACTAACCGAACCACACTTATAATTTCATCACAAGTTAAAATATTTTCTGCCCAACGAAGTGGGCACGGGTCAGCTAGTATATAAATAAATATACAAGAATTGCTCGTTTAAAGATATTAGCTTCAAGTATTTGCTATATCTACTATTTTTTTTTTTAACTTCGAGAAAGTTTTATTTTGTAAACGTAAAAACTAAAACAGTTTGGAAACCAACACGGAACAGAAGTTAGCACAGACAATCTTCTAAGATTGCGGCTTTGGAACACAAAGAGCATAACAAGGAACAGGGTTGGTTTTTAGTAACACGAGTCTGACTGTCCTTTCCGCTCCACAAAGAACATTAGGTCACTTTTAGAATTTGTAAACCCCAAAAACTGTCGTCCAATCAAACTTCAATTACAAGGATTCCATAGCTTCTTTTAGGATGGCTCAAATCTTTCGTTATGCAATTAATGATACCTAAATGTACCTTTGCTGACCTAAACCAAGACGTCTTAAAGAGAGAGCTATTCACTGTGCGAACGAGATGGCGCTAAACGACTTGTATATCTCTGTCTCTTTCTCACACTGGAGTTACTTCATGGTAGGCCACCTGATGTCCCATTCGCTTAATATCTTTAAATAATATTTTAGTGATGCATGTTCACCGGTTCAGCTTATCATAAGTACCTACAATACAACAGAATTCATCATCACAGTTTCTAAATATTTCTGATATACTGAAGCGTTTTAAAACTATTACTTTATCATTAAAAAAAAAACTGTACTGGCCACAACCACGTTTTCAAAGAGTGCAACGACCCTTTCCATATCTGCAATGCCACATTTTGGACGTTAATTTGAAGATTAATTCTAAAAAGCTATCATATTTCGATGTGAATACGACTCATTTAGTTCGTTATGAAAACGTCTAAACAAGACCTCTCGTTACCGTCCAATATAAGCAGGACATCGCAATAGAGTAGAAAGGAACAGAAGACCAACTAAATAAAAAGCAAAGACAAAAATGCGTCTACATCATGACAGATTAAGGCTGCGTTTCCACCAGAGAATAGATGTGCGAGGATGCGTTACGAGGAATGTGTTTGTAAAGAACCAATAGAATCGCTTCATTTACCTTGCCTCGGTTAGCACAGCTTTGGTGAAAACGGCTCAGCGGAGCTGTGTGCAACGAATGTTTTGCGAGGAATGTGTGAGTGGGATGTGTTGCAAAGGATGTGTTGTGTCTCCGCTCCCACTACACGGCACCCTCGTCGACAAATTTCACAGCTTCGCAACGCATCCTTTCCGCTACACATCCTCGTAGGCACATTTTCATCGCACAGCTTTGATGGAAATCCCCACACATTTTCACAGCACAGCTAGACATCCTCGCACGACACATTTCCATCGCACATCTCTGGTGGAAACGCAGCCTAACCCATCTCTAGTATATGCTGTCCTCAGACACTATAATAGGCCTCCTGCACTGTGAGAGGTCAGCTTAAACTAAAAACATTTACATACACAAGTCTTCACCCTCTTCATGTGTTCTGCGATTGCAAGCGTCCTCATGATTATCATTTACATTAACTCAAGAGTAACTTGCTCATGAAATATCTATTTTCTAACTCTGCTTCGATAGGCTTCCAAAATACTATGTTCTTGAACATGTCAATGAGTACAATATTATAAGTTGTTTTTGATTTTTGATAAGCTTTTGCATTACATTACATTCGGGACTATACGATGAGACGCGTGGTGTCAAAGCGTACGCCTCTTTTCACTCGTTGTAAGGAGTGTGCCTTCTGTACCTACATAGCTATTCTGTGACACGGTCCTGTCCCTGCCCATATCAAAGTCTAGACCGCAGAGTTCTCATTTAGCCTGCGGACATCACCTGCCTCCCCTCGTAAGCAAGCGTTCGAATACCTTGATTGTGGTGAAAGTAGTGGGTGGTAGCGAAGGGAGTATCTTTAAAAAAGAAAAATCCTCCATAGGCTTTTCTGTCACATTTTGGGCAGTTCTTTGTTAACAGTATGGACGCCTACGCTAAATAAATAGCAAACCTTTTTTATCTACCGAGCTTGTACTTGACAATAGTCTCTAGGCTCTTTTTCTCGTCTGCATACATTGTGTACTGTCATACCGTTATATTTAGTTACGCGTTAAATACATAGTCTTACAATAATCGCCTTTGTTCTTATTTCATCAAGTAATGGGCCCAGCACGAATCCACTTCCATTCAAAAACAGTAACCGAGTGGAAGTGGAAACATTTTCCTACTCCTCCACTATATTCTTTCCTGATTAATTTCGTTGCAGGATCCAAGAAAGGTAAATTCATTCTCCGGGACACGTCGAGCTTCATTGTCTCGGCGCTTTTCTGGTGGTTGCCACTGTTGATTCTGGCTTTCAGGAGTTGCAGTGGTTTGGGAATAGTGTGGTGGGTTTGTCCCAAAAAAAAAAACCGAAGGGAAAGTTAATGAAACTCTGACACGAATTCCATTCTGCAAGTATTGAACATAAAAAGGAATCATTATAGTTTAAATTGTGAAGTGGTTAAAATGATACTTTTGATTATTCGATTCGTTTTAAAATAAATAGATTTCAGGAAAATAAATAACATTTTATTGGAATCGAGTATTTTAAATAATATAACGATACTTGATTACAGCGTATAATTCTACAGTAAATAGGTACTATGATTGAAAATAATGACATTTGACAGTAAAATGGCTATCTGCTGTATGCGCGGGTCACACTTAAATTGCGAAAAGGGTAGCCCAACGAACAGGTTCTTTTAAGTAGTAAATCATCCAACGACGATATAATACTAGACTCGTAATAACAGGCGACCGATGTCTGCCAACACATTAGGCAAAAAAGTCTTATATTCGTCTCATTTCGACCAATCCTGTGAGCCGTAAACATACGTTGAGACCGAACAGACCTTGAGTTAGCCAATCACAACGCAGTACCCCGTCCCCCTCGCTTACGTAGTACCTCAGCAACTTGGCAGAATAGTTTGTGTTCTTTAGATCGTGCATGCGGAGTCTAGTATTATATCGTCGCGTCGTTGAAATCATCCAATGACCAAACTACCACGCTGTGTGGAGCGAAAGGGACTATCAGACTCGTACTAGTCAGTACGAGTCTGATAGTCCCTTTTGCTCCACAGTGATCCTTTAATAGCCCTTTTCGTTCTAGGGTCACTGCAACCAGATAAGTAGTCTAACAATCCCTTCCACTCCACCAAGTGCCGTAAGACTCATTTGACGATTTTCCAACCCTTTAAAAAAAAGACAGTGTGCACTATAGTATATCGAAGATACTACCTACGTTGATATTTTTATTATTTACTTCATCATCAGCTGTTCCCACTGCTGGGACACAGGCCTCCTCTCTATGAGAAAGAGTGGGCCATAATACACCACGAGGCCCCAGTGCGGATTACCTGGTGGTGTTCATTTATTACACTTGGCAAAAAAATTGGGACGTAAGAATTGCTTGATTCAACTATTTTTATGTTTTAAAGTTTTCTATCACTTGCACCAGATCCTATAAACATTATAGCACTATATCCACATACCCTGGTGCTCACAATGTGCGTAGTTGTATCTAACATAAACTTGAATAGGCTATTGAAAACCAAGTTTTTACATTATTCTCGGTCACTTGAGACTGTATAAAATGAATACGGATTTTTGCTGTTATGTTTTTTCATTCATTTCATTTTGCTGCTGTGATAGTGTTTTTAAAGGAAGTTGTTTTGGAACATTAGATTAATCAGTTTCTGCTTGGTAGTTATTCTGCTTTTGTGTATATTTTGATAACCATTTTTACCTTGTTGGGTTCTGTTTAAAAAAATATTAAACGCTGCTAAATTTAAGCATCGAAACCCCAACCGTCCCGATCTTGGACAGTCCGAATATATTCACTGCCAACCACCTTCTTCAAATCATCGATGAAACGGTGTCTCATACAAGTATTTTGCGTTTATAAAAGCTTTCCTTATTATATAATTTTCATCGCTATCGTGCATTTCTGTATGTACTCGTATATTTTAATCTTACACCGCTGAATATCTTCAGATAGTGTCTTCCCCTCTTCATCTATATGAAGGTTGTGTTCAATAGCTATTAGCAATAAGACTGCCCAATGTGTCAGTTGCTTATTGTAATTAGTGTGGTCTATGAAATACTCTTCTATTTATCTCCTTTCTTACATTTTTTATGTGCTACTTCTAGTATAGCAAAAAGTCTAATACCTATTATGTTCTGTCCTGCTAGAAAATATACCCCTAAGTCACCACTTAAAGAGAACTACCCAATTATATTCTGCGTTCCCATGAAATAAGATATTCCTTATATTAGAGGAGCTATAGTGGGACCATTCAATATTGGTGACTAAATTGGAACATTCTGCCTGTTACAGTCGTAACAAAGTTTATTATGCTCTTGGCGCCCGTCCTATATTCGATTTGACAATATCGATTCAATTGATTCGTTCTCCGAGAGGTTTTGAGTCGATTCGACGGGGTAACGAAGTTAACTAATCGAATTTGCCAATGTCTATGTAGGTATAGTCATTTATTTGTATTCTTTTAGTTTCTTGAGGACTAATTTTATTCTTTTCTTGAAGGATGCTCAAGACTCGTCTAGAGTCACTTGAGTTTTCCGGTTGGAGTCTTACCTGACTGAATTATATAAAGTATTTTGTTGGAGTCACTTCAAGTTTTTACGATGAGACCAATCCCAAAAATAGCTATTCCTTGCCTTACCATTATTCATATTAGCAGCATTTACATTTAAGAGTTGGTCCTGTACTAAAATTTCTTCATAATTATGAATGACCCTATAAGTAAGATGGTTTTGGTAAATCTGATATTATAAAGAAAAATACCTACAGTTTCAAAAAGAGATCCTATTGGATTCCGATATATTGTGAGAATCTCAGAATTCGTGTCAATTCACTGTATATTGCGGACATCGCATTGCTCTCGATTCGCTCTCGATGTCTTCAAGCTTACTTGAAGTTTTCAATTGCATCCATATCAGAAATGTTATATAGTTGATATTGCTTAATTTTTTATTTCCTGTCTGGTTTTTCATGTGATAAACCGTTTAATACACACAATTGCTGCAGTATTTAATTCGGTTCTTATATGCATATTAATCACTTTGAATGTTGTGTTCTTTTTATACGTTAATCGAATCGAATCGATCAATTAAGCTTAATGATTACTGTCTGTACTTTCTGGTGATTAGTATATTTTATGAAGCATTGTGTATGTATTTGTGATTTTAAATGTACCTATTTAATATTATGAGTATTTAAATATTCATTACAATGTTATTTCTTTTTCTTGCAATCCTTTGGCACCGACACAGAAGAGCACGGTCAAGGTTAGTGTCATTTTTTCTACAAATTCAAAATTGTCTATGGTTTATGACTAACGGGGCTATTTACAAGTACAAACAGATATAACTACGTAACACTTACTCGTATTAACTCACTAAACACACACTTTAACACAGGAACAAGTGACGCGAGGGACAACTGCCTTTAACAAAATATTAACTAACAAGAAAAAAATAGAAACCAACCTAAAGTTTCCAAACCCTGCTTAAATAAATGGAATAAAATCAGCTAAGCAAACAACACATAACATGAACCTCTATTAAGTGAAAATGTTTCCGCCCGAATGTGTTTTGCATAACGAAAAGATAATGCTTGACAACCCTAATGAGGCGTCCTTTGCAATCCTGAACTAACTTGGAGAACAAACATTACACAAAAGCCGAGGGTTGCCACTCGATAAAAATAATCACAGCTATTATGGTCGGATTACACTTGGTCATTAGCTACCGCACATGGTACAACTAAATGTTGCTATAATAAAACAACTAATTCAATTGGGACCACATTCGTATAGTGCAGAATTTGGCAGTGTGCCCCATTTGGCTAATCACCACATTCGGTAGCCATATTAGAGTGTGCCTTGATCAATACAACAGCCTATTTGCTAATCGATGTTTTGTTAATACTGCTGCCAAATTGTTGGTTGAAATCGTCCCAGTTTTCAATGATGGAAGGATCATTTTTGCAAATTATATTAAAAGGATGAGTACCTAAACAAGATGACAATGAATACCCTTATTTATCAATGAGAACTTCATGACTGCTGAGCCTGATTAGTCTATTGGTCGCAATGATGAGTTTGAGATCCTGACCTCTGTTTCTAAAAAGGGAAAAGTGTGCGTTTGTTGAATCCAATACGTTTTCAACTCATAATTATGTCACATTCTTTAGCTGCTATGGTTACGATTTAAAGAATTACTATTATTAATAATCTTTCAAAACACTTGATAAAGGTTTTGACTCCTTCAAAATAATTTGTATCTACTACAAGTGATCCAAACGTTTCCATAGTTTGATCAACTGAGATACCTCATCTCTTATTTTCAACTTCACTTATTCATGCTTGTTTACTTATTTATTTGGTACTGGTACTACTACTTACTATTAATATTATATTCCTGTGAAGTCGTCTCAAAGGGAATAGATTAAGAGTACTCGATCTAAAATATTTCACGGTGACTAACTTTGAAACAGGATCGTTGACTTCGCTTGATTTGTCTTACAAAACTAATCACTTAAGGTGATTGCTTCGATGTAGCCCGCGAAATTCAATTTTTTTTACGTTTTTTGCAATTTGCAGGCCAGTGACATGTTGTAACTTTATAAATATTTGTGTTGCGCAAATAACAAGTATAATTTTAAATATAAAAATTGTCAAAAAATTCGCTCCATCAGCTCTCACATAGAAAAGGTGCATCGTAGTTAGATTTCGGAGATTTTAACATGATGCACCTTTTCTATGTGAGAGCTGATGGAGCGAGTTTTTTTGATATTTTTTATATTTAAAATTATACTTGTTATTTGCGCAACACAAATATTTATAAAGTTACAACATGTCACTGGCCTGCAAATTGCAAAAAACGTAAAAAAATTTGAATTTCGCGGGCTGGTTGGAGCATCCCCCTTAACGATAAGTTCTCAATTTTCTTCGAAGACGTTATAAATTTTCCGTCTGTATCATCAAGTGCGTATAATAATGAAGTATTGTTTTCCTTAGCAGCAGATATTTGGAGAGAACTACGTGTCTTTGGGTCAATGTGGGTGCAATTCCAGCACTATATTGGCTCTGCTGCAAACGGCTCCAGAACTGAAGGGTCCTCCTGGACCACCAGGAATAACTGGTGCTGATGGAAGAACTGGATCACCTGGTTTACCTGTAAGTATTTATTTTAATGATCATCATCATCATCATCATCATATCAACCGTAAGACGTCCACTGCTGAATATAGGCCTCCCCTTTGGACTTCCAGGGCGCTTACAACCGGTCCGGTTGTAAACGGCCTGCATCCAGCGTGATCCTGTGGCCTTCATAAGATCGTCTGCCCACCTAGTGGGTGGACGTCCTACGCTGCGCTTGCCGGTGCGTGGTCTCCATTCGAGAACCTTACGGCCCCATCGGCCATCAGTTCTGCGAGCTATATGGCCTGCCCACTGCCATTTCAACTTGCTAATTCGTTGGGCTATGTCGGTTACTTTGGTTCGTCTACGAATCTCCTCATTTCTGAGTCGATCGCGACCCTCTCCATAGCTCGTTGGACTATACTGAGCTTACTAATGAGGCCCATAGTAAAGGACCACGTTTCGGCGCCATAGGTCATCACTGGTAACACACATTGGTCGAAAACTTTCGACTTGAGGCACTGAGGTATTTTGGACGAGAAAACGTTACGCAATTTCCCGAACACTGCCCAGCCGAGTTGGATTCGGCGGTTGACCTCTTTCTTGAAATTGGACCTACCTAGCGCGATGGTTTGTCCCAGGTAGACGTACGAGAACTTCTAGAACCGAGTTCCCAACTGACAATGAGGTGGGCACAACATGGCCATTACACATTAATTTTGTCTTGTCCATTGACAATGGGGTGGGCACAACATGGCCATTACACATTAATTTTGTCTTGTCCATTTTAATGATACGTTCAGACTTCTATGTTTGTTTACATAAAAATGCAATCACCGTACTGACGTACATTTTACTCGAGTCTAAACGACTTAGAAACAGTCTCTTTTTTTTTTCAAATTGTATAGTATTATTTCAACCACCAAACTCTTTTATCACTTTACAGGGTCAACCAGGATCACCCGGTGAACGTGGTCCTATTGGCCCACGAGGGGACAAAGGGGACCGAGGAGACAGCGGTCCTAGAGGGCCTGAAGGACCAGCGGGTGCTAAAGGGGAGGCTGGGGTAGATGGAAGACCAGGTATTGCCGGTCCACCGGGCCCACCGGGACCTCCAGGCTCTTCAGATTACAGTAACTTTGATGTAAGTGGAAGATTTTGATATGACTTTTGCTTTGGAAAGCTATTTGAACTTGATTTTATAGTGTACTTGTTGCTACTGGTATTTTCGAGTCAAGAATACTGTTGTAAATGGTGCAAAAATCATCAAGTAAGTGTTGTGAATTACCTGAATGCTCTTCATAACATATTTTCCTTTTTATTGACAGTAAAAGCCATTGAGTAATAAGGGAACTGACTGCAATATCTTTAACCAAGATGTCAGCAACTTGTACATATAAAAGCCATTGAGTAATCAAGGCACTGACTGCAATATCTTTAACCAAGATGTCAGCAACTTGTACATATAAATCTTGATCACAGTAATGAGTCCATTATTTTATTTAAATAATAATTTATAACAAATATTAAAACTTATATTGTTTCAACGCTTGCCATTTTAGTATTTCATGTTGTTCCAAGTAATACTCAAGGAAACTTAGTAAAAAAAATTTGTCATTAGCGTCATAATAAACTTAATTAGAAGAGTCAGCAGCCGTGACAAGGGCCAACTCATAACACTGCGATGCGGCGTCGCACCGTAAAATTTACAAGTAAAATTGTGGATTTTGTGATACGATGCCTCAACGCAGCAATTAAGTAACACATTGAGACTTTATCAAAACGCTGCGTGGATTTTTTTTTTCTGAAGCGAAGGCCTATCATAGCTGCTAGGCATAGCTAAAATGAATAGTCTGTTATAATATAATTACTGCTAAAGCAAAGTAGATTCGTTGCCTTATTTCTAATGCCAGTGTGATTTTTATCATTTTCATGCCATCCATTTCTATTAATTTAGTCAAATTGGAAGCCTAGGCAAATATACAAGGTAAGACTTAGAGCACGTAAAATAATTTGTTAATTTAGCTATCATTGTCGCTTTATCAAGCTGTATTAAAATAATCTGTTATTGCGTCATAATTTTTTTTTTATAAGGGCAGGCTCAGATCAAAGAAATAGGCAGATAGAACGCTCAGAACACCCGAGTGTCTCCACCAAAGTTAATACAAAATCAAATAGAATTACATTCCATAATGTTTTCTTTGTTTTTGAGAACAACTTTTACGATGGTTAAAGACACGTGACGGCATATTTTGGCAAAAACAACAACAACGACGCGCAGCTTGGTACGACGCGTAGCTTGGTACAGTCGCGACTTTGATTTTGTATTAACTTTGGTGGACCCACTCGCGTGTTCTGAACGTTCTATCTGCCTATTTCTTTGATCTGAGGCTGTATTAAAAATAACCTGTTATTGCCTCATTTTTTTTATAAGGAGAGGTTACAAGTATAAACCCATAAACCTACCTACGAACATCATTAAAATGTAAGACATCACAGATTTTTTACTACGAGTGTTTTTTTTAATCATAAAATTACATCTCACGTTCTATTTAAAGAAAACGTGTTTTTTTTTATAAAACTTTATAAAATATGGTAGAAACACCGTGCCTGCCAAAACAGCAAACATTATTTACAAGGAGACTGCCAAAAAGAATCGATCTTCGATTCCCGATTACCTTCATTGTCAAGTCACTTTGTTTGTGACTGAAACGAATTGCTTTTCTGTGGCAACGATTGTGCCGGCTTTCGCAAACAAACCACTTCGAATAAGTTGGGCAGAAGTGTGAAAGTAGCTTGTTCACTGTTGATTTATACCGACGACAGACCCAGATAAGGGAATTTATTTGAAAACCTCTCGCAAAGTTTTGTCATGTGTATCGTTTGTGTAAAAAATAATTTGAATCCTCCCGGAGGCTTCTTTGTTGAAAGTTGTACTGTTTTCCCGGTTTGTTTATCCACCCGAAAAATTTAGCAAAAAATGTTGCTGTTTTTTAAAGCAATGTTGTACAGCCACGAGTAATAACATTATAGGTACACTTAACAAAATTTAAATGCAATTTACTCGTGAAGTAGGTACTGGTTTTCACTTTGAAATAAGACCTATTTTGTGATAGTATCGCTTCCAATCCTACTACTATTATAAAGGCGAAAGTTTGTAAGTATGGATGTATGGCTGTTTGTTACTCTTTCACGCAAAAACCACTGAACGGATTTGGCTAAAATTTGGTACACAGATAGTTTATAACCTGGATTAACACATAGGATAGTTTTTATCCCGATTTTATGTTCCCGTGGGATAATTTTCGAGTTGTAGCGGGTGAAGCCGCTGGCAGCAGCTAGTATAAAAGTAAAGGCAAAAGTTTAATCAATATGGTAGCAGAAAATCGCTTTTGAATACTGCTGTTTATACATACTATTGCTCGTGACTGTATATATACAATAGTTCTTTGTTTCAAAATATTAGTACCAATTAAATCACGTTTTATTAAAGTTATAAACGTAATAAAAACTGGGCTATAACGAAGTTTTAGTGCTTAAATAAAAACGGACATAAAATCTGCCCATTCAATAAACTTTTAAGGTTTTCTGGCCATTCATGTTATTTATTGATCTATATACGATTTTTCTTCTTCCTTCGTTCGATAACAAAGGTTTTATGTAACAGGAATCGCTTCTTGGATCGTATGGAGGTGCTATTGGCCGACCAGGGGCGCCAGGACCTAAGGGTGATGCGGGCCAACCTGGGCCAATAGGGCCACAAGGCGAACGTGGCTTCCCGGGACAAAAAGGAGAAAGGGGACAATCGGGCATTGGTGGAGCTAAAGGAGACAGGGTAAGTTTCGTTATAACTTTATCTTTATTACAGGTCCATATTGATGTTTTGTTGGACGGAACAAGGTCTACTAACACTATGTTTTTATTAAGCGTTTGGTAGCCCTTGGTAGCCTTGGTGGAGGAGCTCGTGGCTAAATAATCACAGCCGCACAGGCTGATCTTCCGGGTTAAGCCGCGCTTGCCGAGGTTGGTCTGTGGATGGGTGAACATCTGTCATAGCGAGTTTCCTGTCCATGCCTCGGAAAGCACGTAAAGCCATTTGTCCCAGTTGTGACCTGTAGATCTTTGACAGTCGTTACTATTAGTCAGAAGTTCTAAAATTTGACAACCAGTCTTACCATGGGGTATCGTATTACCCAGTTACTGGGTTGTGGAGATCCGATAGGCAGTCGCTCCATGTAAAATACTGATAACCAGCTGAATCTGGTTCGACTGGAAGCCGACCCCAATATAGTTGGGAAAAAGGCTAGGCAGATGATGATGTTAGCCCTTGTTAACAATTGCAATGATGACCCATTGGTAACTGTCACGTCCACATTTTTTATGCAAACCGAAAATTAAGAATGACAGGACACCCTCTCACATTGAGAAGGCCTGTGTTCCAGCAGTGGCTATATTATGGTCATGATGATTGATAACGATCTAATAAAACATTTGAAATCAGCTCGAAAAACATTCGTACAAATAGCTTTACCATACGTGTGAAGCAGGCTTAGCAACACAAAATATTAAGAAAATCTTTACAAAATATTTAATTACAAATATTTAAGATCTTTACCATTTTAATGGCTCGGTACAAATTAGTGCATTTAGATACGTTTACTTACATTGAAATAGATATGTAATTGTTTTTTATTCTCTCTGAGTATATTATGGATCTTATTCGTGGGTGCGTTTATGCACATAAACAAACAATACACAAACGGCCAGACCCGGAACAACTTGTAGATCATTCAAACGTGTGTTCCGTATGAAATCGAACTTGCTACAAGCAGTGCAGCAGTAGATCGCCTGGCCAGTGCGCCATCCGTACCCTTGTTATTATTCATAGCTTATTGTCGTCTATTTGAAAGATAATGCAATGACAATACCTACACACCGACCAGACGTTTGGCCTTATTATGATAATCTTTCTGCACAATGAAGGGTCAGCTTATATTGGATACATTACATATTACATTGGATTGTACAGTACCTACGTACTGAAGATCATCGATGTGATATTATCTTCCATATTTGATAAAACATTATAGTTATATAGATCGAGAAAGAGAGTGCTATTGTCATTCCCTATAAAGAATGCTTGTGTCTCATCATGTACTGTGTAGTCCCTAAAAAGAAGATGGTATTGGGTATACAGACACACTGAACTTATAACACAACATTGGAAAACCAATTAAAAATACTGTCTACATACCCAATTTCTTTGCTAACTGTACTTAACTTTTACTTATGGGTATGCAACAGAATGCAACCTGAATTAAACTTTAAGCAAAGGAGCATACTCCTTTTGATTTCTCACAGTGGTTGTGAATATATCACACAAACTGGATACTAACTTATAAAAAATATAACGTTGCTCCATCGTAATTTTCTCCAATTTCGTTTCAAGATAAAATAACCCCTATCAATATCATTATTTATACAGGGTTACCCAGGACCGCAAGGGGAGCGAGGCTATAAAGGCGATCGTGGAGGCCCTGGATTGGACGGCAGACCAGGAATACCAGGTGCAAGTGGCCGACCAGCTGATAAGGGAGAAAAAGGTATAATATTAAGTAAGAGTAAGCTCGCTCCATCGTCGACTTTGTCTTAGGCATTCCTGACCTAGACTAAGGTCAAGAGCAAACCGATCTCAAAAAAAAAACCTAACGTTTTTTTTTGTTTTTTTAGCCCATAATATCCTACTGCTGGGCAAAAGCGTCCCTAACTTTTTTCTAAGGTTTCACTTCGAACCAGCCTTCGCCGTTTGAGTCCAAATTGTGTCACCTCCTCTTTCCGTCCTCCTGTCTATTCTTTTCCTAACTAAGTTGGGATATAGCAGCTCCAAAATAGTTAAAATAGAATAGACAGGTGATGATGACATAAGATATAACAGGCTAGTTTCCAGCGTCAATAAACTACTTTAATTAGTCCGTTATTTAAAGTTTTTAAAAATAATGGACAGTGACACGTATTAATCTTCTTTTAAAAAGACGTATTGTGAATGGAAATGGCAACTGGGGAACTATTGGCGCTAGTATAGCTTGTTCCAAGCATCGTCATTGGTTCAAATCAGTTTAAATCTTAAAGGTACTTCAATGTAGTACTACGTCATTGGTCGGATTAGGACTAAGCTATGGTGGCGCCATCTACAATTAGCTTTGACTTGCCTTCGCCATTAAAATCATTGTATTTTCGTGAATTTTTATTCATGTAGCAAAAGAAAAATACGGTTCAAATATTTTTAATACTTAATCTAATCAAATTTTTATAACTATTATATAGGTGAACGAGGAGAACCCGGACCACCAGGTCCACCAACGGGTGGTGTCTACAATCCTGATGATGCAGAGTTCCTTGTAGCAGGTATTTACAATTTTGAAAATTATAATCTTTTATAATGCCAAAATTATTCACACAATGGAAAGCCAAACAGATAAAACAACTAAGGCTGGTTGTATACGGACTGCTTGAAGGATATTGGATACTCCACCGCCTGGCCACGGGACAATTCACTGCAGCGACTCGTTTTGCCACCAAAAGAATGTCATAGAAATCTTAGTACAAATGCATAGAATATTTTTGGCAATAATTATGGCAGCTAGAACATTTCTATATTATAGTTTTGGTCACAAGACGATTCACCGTTCGCGCCAACGAATTTACATTGCAGCGAATTATTGTCCAGTGGCCAGTACCCTTAGCACGAGTTTTCAGTATTTGAGACGTAAAGTAAACTGGAATTTTGACAAATTTCAAGGAAAAAATTAGTTCCTTCTTCGATCACCAGAAGTGCTGTTCCATTTTTTCATTTTTCATACGAGAAACGCTGTAAATACTGGAAATACGCTGTTAAGTAAGAGTGAAAACTCGTGCTAAGGGTACAGGTGTCAAGCTGTCCCTGCATATCAAACTGCAGTCTTCTACCAGAACACATAGGTACCTACAATATGTAACCGGTCGAGCAGTCAAACTCAAAGCAGTTCGACCGCTTGAGCAGTCGAGCTTGAGCGGTGGTGGTCGGAATGATTGACACAGTCGCCAGGATAAACTGCACGTGCAGTCCGTGTGTAAGAGGGCTTAGATAGCTTGCAAACATTTTAATCTTTTCTTTAAATCATTTTATGACTCACGTCACAAAAAAAACAGACCTTTTTCATCAAAGTAATTTTCGAGGAACTTGGTGGTACAAAATATGCTAATAAAGTAATATTGAATTTAATTTTGAATTTATTGACTGTCTGTCCGACAGTCATGTTTTACGAATATGTGCCATATTTAAACAAGTAATTTGAACTATCAAATATAAATATTCAAATATCAAATACGCAATCGGTAAAAAACGTCACCGATAACCAGTTTAAATAACATTTTGCACCATATAATTTACACAAAATTAAATGTTATGAAAAATATGTAGTTTTATTTCCGCGACAAATATAATAATAATATTTTGTCGCGTAATTAAAACTACATATTTTTCTTAAATTTCCGCAAAGTAACGCCTGATTCCATAATTTATCTTACACAAAATTATTTACTACAGTTGTTTTGAACAGCAAAGAGCTATAAAAAAATCTTTGCCATATTTACTAACAAATAGAAATTCATATTTATAGGACAAAGGCAAGCTGTGGCTGGCTCGAAGGGAGACAAAGGCGAAAAGGTGAGGTTTTGAATTTATTATTCAAACACCAATTAGGTTGGGGCAAAATTGTGAGAGCTTGAGGATCCCTCAATTTTGTATTCATTGATGGCATTATTACGAGCTGCAAGGTGACTCGTAATTGGATGAGAAGTTTACAAGAATTTAATTGATATCAATCTAACCAGAGGTTTAATTTTCAAGTTTAATTATTTTTAATGCTTGCACAAAGCAAGCATAATAAAATGCAATTTCAAAATCTGAAAATTACCTACAACATTGATTATTATTATTTACATAGTCGTTCCGTCAGTAACATTTTCAGAAAATATTTGACACGTAGGTATTTTTTGTTTTGACACGTTAATCAAAATTGAGGAAGATACGACGCTTTTAAAATTACCAATACGTCACTAGCAAGTGAAGATTCTCGAATTTTGAGGCGTTGTTATTTTTCCATTATAATTTTTCAAAGTCCAAGTGACGTGTGGGAAGCGGTCGCCTCCTTCTGCGAAGCAGTCATGCTCGCATCCTCCCACCCTGCCCGGGGTGGGAGGACTCATTTGATAATTTTACCACGTAAAAAAAATAAGTGCAAGTGACGCACTAATTACATTTACGTATTATTGATCAACATGCCTATTCAAACTGCGTCAGGGTGAAAAAGGCGGTCGAGGCAATGATGGTCCGCCTGGTTTCCCGGGCAAAGATGGCAAGGGGGGTGAACGCGGTGACATTGGACCATCGGGCATGCCTGGCATAAATGGACCACCTGGACCTCCCGGCCTTAAAGGAGAGAGGGGAGAAAGAGGACCACCCGGGCCTATCAGCGTCACTATGGCTGGGTCCGATATTGTCACTATCAAGGTATGATCTCACATTTTTGCTATAATATTCTTGGCTTAAGCCAGCCACAAACATCAGTTTTCCTGATCAGTAATCCTGATCCGTTTCCTATCCAAACACAGTAAATTCATACAAATGTGTGTGCACGCTTTGTTCACATTTTATTCATCATTTCGAATGGGAAAAAAACTGATGTATGTGGCCGCCCTTATTATTACTAGAAACACGTTTATGTTCGAGGCTATCTACCGGAGTAAAGCTTAGTAAAATAAGTAAGAAATAACCTAAACAAAAACAAGTAACAGTTGTGTAGTTAAAAAAGAGCATGTAGGTGTTATCATAGTAATTATGTTCCCATTGAAAATTACGGTTTTTTTTTTTTATTAGGTGCCTATCTATATTTTCTTTCTTGGATATTTCGTTTACAGTTTGTTTTAATTATATTGCTAACCTTACTGTATTAGACCAGTATACATCTACATACAGTCGTTTCATATAACTACGTTCTACAAAATCAAGTTCATGGCTCATGACATGACAATGATAATGAACTTAAATTTGATGCCCTTGACGGCTTTCAAATGTTATAACTTGACCTTAGCCATTATATTATGCTACCTACCTATAAGGAAACATAGTTAAATATGTTTTAAGCATAATGACTCGTTTATTAAATAATTCGATTAGATAAGACGCAAAAACTGCGATAAACGCGGCTAATGACTCCGATAATGTAATTATTAATATGTAAAGAAGTTTAAACCTTGATAACAGGGTGACAAAGGTGATACTGGCTTGCGAGGGAGGAGGGGCAGACCCGGACCTGCGGGACCTAAAGGAAGTTCTGGAAATCCTGGCCCACCTGGACCACCTGGAAGACCTGGAGATAAGGGCGATATTGGTCTACCAGGATGGATTGTAAGTAATCATTATCTGCCTAGCCTTTTCCGAACTGTATTAGGGTCGGCTTCCAGCCAAACCATACGGCGATACAGCTGAATATCTGTATTTTACATGAAACGACTGCCTTTCGGACCTCCACAACCCAGTAATTGGGTAATACGGTACCACATGGTAAGACTGGTTGTCAGATTTTAGAGCTTCTGACTAACAGTAATGACTGTCAAAGATCAACAAATGACAGCCGAGACAAACGGCCTTACTTGCTTTCCGAGGCACGGAGGAAACTCGCTGGATGGATTGTATGTAACGAAGGAAATAATTATAGTATAACTATTATCATAGTCTTCTTAGTACAATATTGACTGCTTGATGTCGATCGACGGTTATTTTGTTGTTCTGCTATGAATAACAGTGAATTTATTATTCCATAAAATAATTACTAACTTCTTGATTGTTTTGTTTTTGCTGCTCAGAATGCAAAGGTAAATGATTTTTTTGTCACTTTTGAATATTCCGTACACAGTTGTGTAAAATTTATAAATTGAAAGACCATAAAGTTGTATGCAAACTATTTATAGTTTTTTTTTTCTATGCACCGAAAAAGCACTCAACAATTCCCGAGCAAAAACGAGTGCGTGTAACATCACTGTGTTTATTTCTTATTTCAACAATGACATAACTTTATTTTGAGACGAAAAGAATTATCTTCAAATAGTTTCTAAAAAAACTTTTAAATGATATTTCCTTTTGTCATGATTTCTAACACCCAATACCATTAAAACTTCATTATTTCTATTTGTAAACAACCTTTGACATCGCCAGATCGTTTTTCTAGAGAACCCAACACGAATTTTCACGTTTTTGTGACACAAGTATAAGGAAATTTAGACATTTATCTGATGCAAAAAAAAAACAAGTTCTGATAGAGGCATTTTTACATTTTCCATACTACGCATGTATTCATTCTCCAAGTTCAAAGTACTATAAAATACGTAGAATTCTTACCCCTTGTAAGTCCCCCTCAGAGTCTAAAGTGACATGTCATTTCAGGGTCGTCCGGGGACATTAGGACCACCAGGTCATCAAGGACCAGTTGGACCAAAAGGAGAGAAGGGAGATCCAGGAGTGAACATCTTGGATGTTTCAATGGTAAGTAAAATATTTAACTTTTTTTAGCCTTCTCTGTCCCACTCCTGGGCTAAGGCCTCCCTCCACTCCTTCCATCCTTCACGGCACTGTGCCTCTTCCTTCCAGTTCGGGCAGAATATTAAACTTAACGATACAAAAAACAATACTGCTGGTTTTATCGCTTTATAATTTATTAGAAAAAATATAATTAATGTAAATTTTCAAAATATTGTTACAGTTCATAAGTGTGTCATTTTTGTTCAAGCACACGTTAAGATTGTATTTTTTTTGGAAATTTTAACTTTGCCTATTTATATCACAATCTAGAAAACATCTCTTCAGAAAAAGTGAGGTGGTAAAAGTGATGACTTTTACCACTTCACTTCTTGTATAACAATTCCTATGTTCCCCATGCGTTTTGAATAAATAACATTCCATTTATATTAAATAATGAAGCTCGCTCGCACCACAATCCCTCCATGAATGCGATTACGTCAGGTCTTTCTGAAGGATATTATTTTATTAATCAACAGCTAGAGGACCAAACACATTTCTACAAAACTTCAAACCCTTTATTGCCGGCATAACCCTCATACTTCTTCCGCTAGTGTTGCAGACGCCTGTAGACTACTGAGACTATTTTTGACCAGGGGGGGGGGGGGGCGGGTATTACAACGTCTTAAAACCAGGCTTGTTCCAGTGAGTGAACGAGATGGCGGATGGACGACTTGTGTAGCTCTGCCACTTTCACTCGCTGGAATAAGCCTGGTTTTAAGACGTTGTAATACCCCCCAGGTGGCATGCCATGACGTCTTAAAGCCAGTTGTAGTTCCAGTGAGGGAACGAGATGGCGCTAGACGACTTGTATAGATCTGTCTCTTTCCCACACGAGAATAACTCTGGCTTTAAGACGACATGTGGTTGTTAGTCATCTGTAAGGTCTTCAAAATGTTGCAAACCGATTGACATAAAGAGAATAATTTAGATTTGTGGTGCAAAAATCTTCTTGTTTTAATTATGACTTAACACGTCTTGTTATTTTAAGAGGCAGCCCTCCAACAAATCCTTCGGAGACTATTCCCGTTGGTTCAGGTAGTGGTTCCTTTAGACTGCAAGCTGCCGGCTCTACTGAGTATTTATGTAGAACTGCTGCGAGACCTGCCATTGACTGCATCTGTCCTAACCTGGCACCTGAAATAAAAATGTTTCCTTAAGTAAACAGTTTTACAACAAAAATAGAATGAAAACAAATCCATGAAATTGTACAGTATAATTTCTAAAAAGATGTGGTACAAACTAGTATAATTGCAATTCAGACTAAAAGTCAAGTTTCTAAATTTAATCACTTTGGCAGTTCTTCATTGGTTTTACATTTAATATCAAAAGGAAGATTGAAGTGACTACGAATTAAAAGCCAAGACATACCAACACAAGACCGAGGTCCTTCTCCAAAAGGCAAATAAACGAAGTTCTTGATATCTTCCTTTGTACCGTCGCTAAATCTCTCAGGGTCAAACTTGTTTGGTTCTCTAAAATACTTCTCGTCTCTATGGATAGCTTGTATGGGCATTATAACCCTGATATCTTCTTCGATGGTTAAATTGATTTCTGGGAATGTATACTGAGGTACACAGCACGTTCTTATTAAATAACCCACTGAAGGATACATTCTCATTGACTCGTAGAACGCCATCTCCAAATATTTCATCTCTTTGACAGCATCGTAGGTAATTTTGTTATTATATTTATTTAACACAGTATCAATTTCTTCTTGAACTTTCTTCTGGTATTCAGGATGGAATGCTAGTTGATGCAGTGCGTAACTTGAAGCAGTGGACGAAGTCTCAAAACCAGCTCCGAAAAACACAAATGCTTGAGCAGTCATTAACATATCATCCATTTCTAGATCAACAATTTTGGGTGTGCCATCTGGGTTCTTCATTTCAATAGACTCTCCAATAATTTTTCCTTTTTCTCTAAGCTCCAACATTAAATCTATAAAATCGTTTCTTCCAGATGGTTTATAGTTTCTATTTTTAAGAACGGTCTCAACTAAAACTTTCATATTCGCTTCTATCTCTGGTGCCAATAAGTGCATATGTTTAAATATTTCTGGGAACATAATTTTCAAAGCACCAGCAACTGCGTCTCTAAATCTCCTTTCGAAGATTCTTTTGCCAAGTTTTCTAAAATGCGAATTTTCATCTGTCAAAGAATCCATATCTATACCAAAAGCACAAACACCAATGAAATCTGTTGTATATCTTGCCATAAGTTCTCTGACATCATAGTATTCTCTATCGACGATCTCTTCTGTGATGAGTTGTAACTTTTCAGCTCTATCAGTGATGATATGGAACATCGCTTTCAGCTTGCCTGTACTGAAAGCAGGGGTAAATCTTTGTCGAATCAAACGCCAGTCATCGCCGTCAGCGAAGAAAAGATTCTTTAATAATGGTTCAATTACGGTCTTATGTGGATGAATCCCTCTTGAATAAAAACAATGGAAGTCTGTTGTGAGAATTCGTTTAATTATTTCCGGATCTCTTATTAGTAACTCCGGTATTGTGCTTCTGTAGAATCCAACTACTTTCTCCTCTGGATATTTATTGTATGTTTCTGTAGCCATCATGCATATACTCGCTTTTTGCATGAACTGCTTCAAGTTTGTGCCAACGATAGGTAATGGTTTGTCATGTTTTACGCCTTTTTTCTTCCAATAATCAAATGTCCGCGTTCCGTAGAAATAAAGCGCCACTACAGCAATTATTGCTAATAAAAGGAACATTTTGTTGGAGTCAATAATTCACATCCACTCACGAGTTATGTCTACACAACACGCTTATCAAAAGAAAACTAAAGGGTAAATAAATGAACACACGTATTTATCGATAAATGAAAGAACTCGCATTTTAATAAACATTGGGATCTATATTCCTGTTATCTGTTTGTTTATCACAAAAATGTTAATCGTTGACACTGATAAAGCTCGCAAAAAAATGTAAACAAAGTATATCGCAGAGACCTTATTAACCTCAAAGTAACATTGGTATAAATTATCTTTAAAAAATGCTCTCTCCTATCTGTGAAGATAATTATGTATTATTAAAAATCAATATTCAATTCTAAGGGTTCCTTTCCACCAGAGATGTGCTATGTAGCAGTGAAACTGTAGCTGCGAGAATGTAAAAGCTGAGCTATGCAACTGTGTAACCGTTTTCACTGATGCTACACTTTGTAGCTGTGCGAGTAAGATGTGCTACGAAGATGCACGACCGCAAAGTAGCTCAAGCTATGAAATGTATCGATACTATGGAAGACGACCCATAGCATGCCTTAATAGCACGCATTCATAGCACGCAGCCACTCAATTTATAGTGGAAACTACAGAAAAATCAAGCTAACAACTCACACTAAAGATCTGGGAAGTTTCCTTAAAAAACGCAAAATACCACCATACCGATGCGTATTTACCAGTAGAGAAAATACTTACGGAAAAACGCAAATCTCGCAAATAAGATCTCCATAATGGGTTTTGTTGACCCCGAAAAGGCGTTTGACCGAGTACTGTATCTTGGAAAGCTTTCACTCAGGGACAAATAGTAAGTAGCTAGTTGTTATATCAGTTCCTTAAATATTTATACCACAATGCAAATAAGAAAGAAGTTAGCCCGGCAGGAAAAATTTAGGAATTTAAAGTTATAAATAGGTGTTCATCAGGGTTCAATCCAGAGCCCTCTACTATTCAATGTGGTGGTCAATTCTTTACACTGACTATGTAGAATCAAATAATAACAGATGTGAATAAGAGCAGTCAGGCACCTGATGGCGTGGTCATTTTAGTAAATGAAACCGAATCATTAAACAGACAAAATGTAGACAGTTAATTATGACCTCGACTGCTGATTTTTATTATTCAGCGGTCTTTTATTTTTATTAGAAAATTAATCTTATGAAGATAAACACGTACTTGTAAAGTTTTTTTTTTATCCTCTAAAAATCATATGAATACGTTTAAGTAAAATGTGATATACATTTTTTTTTTTATATAAAAAGACGTTCCTTTTTATAAACAAGAGAAACAACGGAACATAGGTACTTCTTAAAAAACTGAAAGTAAGTAAGTATAAAAGGGTGACGGTGAAAATTACAATTTATAGATAAATATGGAAAGGATAACACGAGCTGAAGCGAAAACAGAAGAAGAAAAAGTCGAACCTCTTAGCTGTTTCAATGATTTATTTTATTACACTTGATTTTGACATCACACAATAATAAGGCTGTTTATGTTTTGTAATATATACTTAAAAAATTATGTAAGTTATAATCTATTTCTTTAATTCTACCCATGTATGTACACTCGATTGCCTGTACTATTTTTTTACTCAAAGCTTACTCGAAATCAGATATCTGCTTATTAATATCACAATCAAGTACACTCTTATCAACAGATTAAAGTTTTGCTTACTTCACCAGCCTAGCTAATACTGTTCTAGAGCACTTTTCATGTAAATAAAATGTTGTACAGTCTGGACATAATGAACACAAAATCATAAAGCTCCTTTAAATATCACAAGTTGAGTTAATTTATTGTTGAATGCATTTAAAACATAATTGGACCCTGTTAAGCAGAAAAGATCCAACCAACAATTTCCATAAAATTGAGATAAATATATAGCAAGAATCTCCGAATCGAGTTTTATATACTCAGAAAAGATCCAAGCAGTCGGACAACATTCACCAAACAAACCTCGATCACCCCAAAGTTATCAACCACATTTAGCGAGTTTAGAAAAAAAACGAACAAAATCCATGACTCTTGGATCCCAAAAATGTAATAATGTAGTAATTTTTACTATTTTTTCTAGGTTCAAACAGGTTGGATCCTTTTCGCAAAATATATTTTTCTATCAATTTTAATGTAAAGTGTAGTCCAAGGGCGTCATTACTTTCTACATCATTCTCGTATAATGTACCATCTCAAAATTAATGATGTTACAAAGGTACTGTAATAATTTTGACGATTTAAAAAGAGTGTCCATGGAGTTTCTTGCCTGTTCTTCTCCATAAAAATCTGCTCCTTGGAATAGGCATCTATGTTACTTTCACAGTTATTAATGTCTTTTGACTTAGACTAGCAGCTTTATTTTGTAGTATTTCATTATTTTTTTGTCTTAGACAATTCAAGAGTGCTTTTAACTGGCCTACTTTAAATAAATACTTTGATATTGATGCACAGCCGTTTTTCATAAATATGACTGGTGACAATAGTATAGAAGATGATGTAGACGTGATCAGCTCGATTAGCTAAGAGAATATGTTAGATTTTGTAACCTTAAAATGGTTTTAAAAGATTTCACTTGTGTTTTTTTATATAATTCCCTTCAATAAATCTTTTATAACTTCGTATTTTTGTTTTTGGATCGCTCGTCGAAATATCACCTAATATTTTCTTTTAGCAGAAAAGATCCATGGTTAGTTTTTTAAGAAATTCAGGAAAACTGTGTGCATCTAGTCTGCGAAATTACATTTAAAATAATGCTATTTTATTGTGTTGCTACTAGTAACTTTTCATTATTGCATTCTTCAGCTTGTTTAAAAAATATTCACTTCTGAACTTCAAATTGAATTTACTCAAAACTAACATTGTGTTGGTTGGATCTTTTCTGCTTAACAGGGTCCAATTATGTTTTAGTTAGATTCACTTTTAATTTCAAATCAAATTAATTAAATAACCATATTTTTATTAAAATACGCTTACGACTAAACGCATTCAATGTATTTGTGCTGGAGCCAGCCTAAGTAAGTTTAAAAAATTTAATTGTGATCATGATTTCACACGTCTCGTTATCTTAAGAGGTAATCCTCCAACAAATCCTTCGGAGACTATTCCCGTTGGTTCAGGTAATGGTTCCTTTAGACTGCAAGCTGCCGGCTCTACTGAGTATTTATGTAGAACTGCTGCGAGTCCTGCCATTGACTGCATCTGTCCTAACCTGGCACCTGTAATATACGTTTTTCAAATTAATTATTTGATTATTTAGTGCACGCAGTAGACCACACAGAAAAATGTTGGTAAATAACATTTAAGTACAAAGGTATTATTTATTTTAATTTTTTTTCTGACATACGCAATTTTTTTTTTTAATCTACCAATGTACTTGTCTCAAAAACATGTGCAACACTTTATTACGGAAATGTTTTTGAAGATTCAATGTAATATTATACAGAATTTTTTGGTATAACACTCAAAAGTATAGTCAGTTTTGCGATGTATTTTATGTGTCAAAGTAGCTAAAAACACATTCATCAAAAAGTTAAGGTGCTAATAAACTAAACAAATAACGAGAACTTACCAACACAAGACCGAGGCCCTTCTCCAAAAGGCAAATAAACGAAATTCTTGATATCCTCCTTTGTACCGTCGCTAAATCTCTCAGGGTCAAACTTGTTTGGTTCTCTAAAATACTTCTCATCTCTATGAATAGCTTGTATGGGTATCATAACCTTGACATCTTCGTCAATGGTTAAATTGATCTCTGGAAATGTATACTGAGGTACACAACACATTCTTAATAGATATCCCACTGAAGGATACATCCTCATTGACTCGTAGAACGCCATCTCCAAATATTTCATTTCTTTGACAGCATCGTAGGTAATTTTATTGTTGTGTTTAGCTAGAACTGTATCTATTTCTTCTTGAACTTTCCTCTGATATTCAGGGTGGAATGCTAGTTGATGCAGTGCGTAACTGGAAGCGGTGGATGAAGTCTCAAAACCAGCTCCGAAGAAAACAAATGCTTGTGCAGTCATTAACATATCATCCATTTCTAGATCAACAATTTTGGGTGTGCCATCTGGGTTCTTCTTTTCAATAGACTCTCCAATAATTTTGCCTTTTTCTCTGAGCTCCAACATTAAATCTATAAAATCATTTCGACCAGATGGTTTGTAGTTTCTATTTTTGAGTACGGTTTGAACTAAAACTTTCATGTTTGCTTCTATCTCCGGTGACAATAAGTGCATATTTTTACACAATTCTGGGAACATAATTTTCAGAGCACCAGCAACTCCATCTCTAAAGGTCCTTTGGAATATTCGTTTGCCAAGTTTTCTAAAATGCGAATTTTCATCTGTCAAAGAATCCATATCTATACCAAAAGCACAAACTCCTATGAAATCTGTTGTGTACCTAGCCATAAGTTCTCTGACATCATAAAATTCTCGGTCGACGACCTCTTCTGTGATAAGTTGTAACTTTTCGGCTCTGTCAGTGATAATGTGAAACATCGCTTTCAGCTTGCCTGTACTGAAAGCAGGGGTAAATCTCTGTCGAATCAAACGCCAGTTGTCACCGTCAGCAAAGAAAATGTTCTTCAATAATGGTTCGATAACTGTTTTGTGCGGATTGAGACCTCTTGAATGAAAACACTGGAAGTCTGTTGTAAGGATTCGTTTGATTATTTCGGGATCTCTTATTACTAATTCTGGAGCCGTGCCTCTAAAGAAACCAACAACTTTTTCCTCTGGATATTTATTGTATGTTTCTGTAGCCATCATGCACATACTTGCTTTTTGCATGAACTGCTTCAAGTTTGTGCCAACAATGGGTAGTGGTTTGTCATGTTTAATGCCTCTTTTCTTCCAATAATCAAATGTCCGCGTTCCGTAGAAATAAAGTGCCACTATGGCGACTATCGCCAATATCAGGAACATCTTGTCCGAGTTAATTCACATCCACACGCGAGATACGTCTATACGGCACGCGAACTAAATGTAAACTACTCACGCATCGATTGTGCGTACGTATTTAGCGATGTTAACGAACTCGCTATATGATACGCCTCAAGGATCTTTATACGTATTATCTGTTTGTATATCACAAAAACCTGTGATTTATTCTGATAATTTGCCCAAGAACTTTACTGCTTTATTAAAATGAGTACCTATTAATATCAGTCTTTTAAAATGGTATCACATAGGTAATACTATTCCTAATCTAGTGTAATCACTTGTCAAAATGTTAGTACTGGCTTATCTTGGAAACATCTCAACTGGTACAACACAATATTTACTTACCAAAACAAAAATAACTGACAATAACTCAATTTGGCATAAAATTACTAGCAATTCTTGCACAATGGTAGAGAAAATTGCAATAAAACGGGATCATAATACCCGATACATTACACCACTACACGACACACGTGTAGTGGTGTACTCGGACGCTATTTTTTGCCTACATTTTTCTGTCACATTGCATTACACAATTAGTAATTATACTATTAGTTAGAACAAATATTTTGTATGGCAAATAGGGACATGATTGTAGTCTGACAGGCTACATTTTATCTTTTAATAAGTATAACTTGCCAATTAATTATGCAACCAGCGACTGATCTTTCACCTTTTTTGGTCGTTTTACTTCTGAATCAGAACCTACTAAGAAGCGCAGCAGGGTCAATAATGGGGAAGAGGTCAATTCTAACAATTTGCAAAACGCGCGACGTCTGTAAGACTCCATGTCACCAATTTTATGGTTACTAAAAAAACTGGAATCCCTTCAGACCGGTATCTTGTCTCGAACTTTGCCCTTTTTAGGGTTCCGTAGTCAACAAGGAACCCTTATAGTTTCGCCATGTCCGTCCGTCCGTCCGTCCGTCTGTCCGCAGTTTAGCTCAGAGACACACAGTACTAGAGAGCTGTAATTTGGTGTAAATATACGGATTTGTTGTGCCGAAAAAGTGGTAAAATAAAATCTCGTAAAATATTTTTTTTTAGGGTACCTCCAGTACTTACACGTAAAGTGCGGATTTTTTTTTTCTCGCGTACCCCTTAGTGTGGGATATCATTAAATTGGCCTTTAAAAAATAATGATAGTTTCCATTAACAATTTTTTGATAAAAAAAATTCGTTTGTGAAATATTAAGCTTTAAAGTGCTAAACTTTGCTCGATTCGAGTGTCCCCCCCCTCTACCAGCTAAACGGTTATGTTTGGGGGTGTGAAAAAATTCACAATAGTAGTATATATAACGAAGTTTAAAAGAAAATTATCATGACTAAGTAGGCTTTACAACTTTACGAGTAATAGTCGACCAACTTATAAAATGTACTTGGATATCATATTTTCTTAAACAAAATGTATCGGAGACAACTGCAAATGTAAGTTTGTCAACTTTATTTTTACAGCTTTTATAGGTATGTTTTTTGGGGATAGGTAGGTTTTTATCGTCAACTATTTTTAACTAAATTCAAAAAACCGGCCAAGTGCGTGTCGGGCCACGCACAGTGTAGGGTTCCGTAGTTGCCCATCAAAATACGTATGCGAACTAACTAAACTGATTCGCTGAATTTAATTTTAAAAAGAAGAATTTTCAAAATCGGTCCTGGAGTCTTTGAGAAATCGGGGAAAATACATAAGAAAAAAGATTACAACGAATTTAGAACCTCCTCTTTTTTTTGAATTTAGTTAAAAATAGTTGACGATAAAAACCTACCTATCCCCAAAAAACATACCTATAAAAGCTGTAAAAATAAAGTTGACAAACTTACATTTGCAGTTGTCTCCGATACATTTTGTTTAAGAAAATATGATATCAAGTACATTTTATAAGTTGGTCGACTATTACTCGTAAAGTTGTAAAGTCTACTTAGTCATGATAATTTTCTTTTGAACTTCGTTATATGTACTACTATTGTGAATTTTTTCACACCCCCAAACATAACCGTTTAGCTGGTAGAGGGGGGAGACACTCGAGTCGAGCAAAATTTAGCACTTTAAAGCTTAATATTTCACAAACGAATTTTTTTATCAAAAAATTGTTAATAGAAACTATCATTATTTTTTAAAGGCCTATTTAATGATACCCCACACTAAGGGGTACGCGAGAAAAAAAAAATCCTCACTTTACGTGTAAGTACTGGAGGTACCCTAAAAAAAAATATTTTTCGAGATTTTATTTTACCACTTTTTAGGCACAACAAATCCGTATATTTACACCAAATTACAGCTCTCTAGTACTGTGCGTCTCTGAGCTAAACTGCGGACAGACGGACGGACGGACGGACGGACGGACGGACGGACGGACGGACGGACATGGCGAAACTATAAGGGTTCCTTGTTGACTACGGAACCCTAAAAAAGGAGGAGGTTCTAAATTCGTCGTAATCTTTTTTCTTATGTATTTTCCCCGATTTCTCAAAGACTCCTGGACCGATTTTGAAAATTCTTCTTTTTAAAATTAAATTCAGAGAATCAGTTTAGTTAGTTCGCATAAGTATTTTGATGGGCAACTACGGAACCCTACACTGTGCGTGGCCCGACACGCACTTGGCCGGTTTTATTTGTATCAACTGATGTTACGAGTATTTAAAACCTGACTGCCAAGGAAGGTTATATTTTTGGTACTTGTAATGGCGGTTTTTTGGCGAGGAATAAGTAAAACATTAAATTGAGTGAGGTTTCAAAATATAGACAAACATTTAAGTTGTAATTAATTTTGAGTCGAAAATTACTTATAATATTATTTGTCGTGAACAAAAAATACCTAGTCAAACAAAAAAAAACCGATCTGGTTAAGTGCAAGTACAAGTTTTTTTTAATATAGAAAAATTTTTCCTCTTGTACTTTTAACTCGTTTTTGAGCTTACTACACTATTATGCAAAATAGAATAAGAGTTATGAAATCTAGAAACGACATAGATCTACTCGATTATATTGTAAATATTTTTTTTTATCAAAATATAAAAGCAATTTCCGAAATGAAAATTATTCGTTCAATTTTATTAAGGCTTATAATATGTATTATCATTAATAATAACAAAAAAAAACCTGATATAGGTAATAGAAATGACAATAATAATTTCAATTCAAAAAATCCTTCAGTTAACTGCAAAAGGTCGTGTTGACTGATTTGAAATTCAGTACACGCCCGTAACAGGGCTGTTATGTAAATATAATCACAATGTACAAAGGGACAGATGGGCTTAACGAACCCACTCAGATCTACTCTGACCCCAGAAACAGCTTTCCACTTAATAAAAGAGTGATTTAAAAACAAAAAAAATAATGAGTGATTTATGAGAGCCCAGTTAAAATACGTATTTTTTAAAAGCTTGAGAACAAAAGGGTGATAATAGATCAATCAAATGGATGTTCAGTGGAGGTCTACTCTAAACTGCAAGTCGCGCTATTTGCGAAAGTTGCAGTTTCCACATGGTATTCATCGACCTCCAAAAGGCGTTTGACCAAGTACCGCATCTGGAAAGTTCTCACTCAGTGTTGGTTAGTTATTTCGAGCTTCTTTAATATCGATACCACGATGTATATACGAGAGGGATTGGCCCAGCAGTATTTTTTTTTAATTTTAAGTCAAAGTACGTAGGTGTTCATCAGGGTTCAATTCTGAGCCCTCTACTATTCAATCTGGTGTTATTCAACCAAGACTAGAACCATGGTTAGTACTTTAGACTAATCATCTATATTCAAATCACAATGATGTTAAGAAGAGCAAAAAATGAGCAGATCTGGCATGGCTGTTTTATAAAATTAAACTGGATTATTAAGCCAATAAAGTATTTTAAAAAGACATTTATGTATTTCTGAAACGGAATCTGTTAAATACCTGCTAAATTGTTTTTTAACTATTTTAACGTTTATACGATATAAAAACTTCAAATGCACTGTTGTAAAAAAAAATTAAAACGTTTGTCATTAATCTATACAGCGGAAAATACTTTAAAAATGTTAAAAGCATTAGTATAAAAGGACGGTGATGAAAAATGAGAATGAAGATGAGTAGAAAAGGGCTTGACACAAGCTGGACTTTATGAGTAACTAAAATTACAGAAAGAAATGAATGATACTCGTAGTGTGACGAAAAGACACTTTAGATGACATCACAAAAATAATAAGACTGTTGTTTCTTTCATTTGTAATTTAATAAAATGTCCAATATCAATAAACAAAAAACTATTTCAGCACATGCTGCTTTATCCAGATACTCGATAACGTGCAAGTTTTACTTCTGAAAATCGGTTTTTTGTTTTTAGATACCACAATATATCAATAAAAATCTCAAAGTATTGCTTATGTCACAAATACTTTTCAAACCACTTAAATTTTATTCAGTCTATACCACAAATAATAAAACTCATTAGCCGATGTGGCGCACCGGCCTAATTTTATAAAAAGTATTTTTATTTTGATCATTATTTGACACGTCTCGTTATCTTAAGAGGTAGCCCTCCAACAAATCCTTCGGCAACAATTCCCGTTGGATCGGGTAGTGGTTCCTTCCGACTGCAAGCTGCCGGTTCTACTGAGTACTTATGTAAAACTGATGCAAGACCAGCCATTGACTGCATCTGTCCTAATCTGGCACCTGTAATAAACATAATTTTAATTAATTATTTTTCGTTTGCTTAATTAATTTGTAACAGTAGGTAGACAACACAGGAAAATCGCAAATAATTGATCTACTGATTACACAAGATATTTTTATTTAAAGTGCGGATATTTATTACTATGTTATTGCTTAATGAAAATCATTAAACACGTTTTTTTTTTCATTTTGCCAAAAAAATACTAAAGTTATCATATAAAGACGTTTAATATAAAACAGTTTTTATTCGTCGCGCGCTTGTAACACTTGATACTTGTTTTTCTGAATGCGCATACGATTTACTAATTATTCGATGCCAAGTTTTCCGGACCATCTTAAAAAAGAAACCGCGGCCCTGAAGTGCAAGTTCAACTGATTATACAGGTTTTCATTGAGCAAATCAAATTTTTTTCACTACATCTGGTTTCTGCACCAGATGTAGTCTGGATATATTTGTTTTTTTTTTTTAAAAAAAAGCCTATTTCAGAAAAACCAAAAAGAAGTTATAACTGGAGACGAGTTCTATTAATGACTAACCACAGCAAAAAATATTCGCACTAGGTACACAAAAATACGCTGTGTATATTAATTTCTCCTCCTAATTTTTGCCCAGTCGGATCAAAGTTTGTACTTGCCTCACGTACCTACACATTTAATTGCGGCACGGAAAATATGCCAGTAAATCAAATACAGGTTTCTATTAATAAATAGAAACCTGTATTTGATTTACTGGCATGCTTGTAGGACCAAATGTATAAATTTGGACGAGATAAAATGAGTATCTTTGTAAAGCTCGTAATGGATGGCGTAAATAAACCAACCAAATAAGTCAGTGGCGTTTATGGTATCCGCTTAAGGATAAACTCACTTACCGCCAGGAAGTCAAGTGTATTTGTAATTTTGTTTCTTATTGACTTAAATTAAAAGTTCATTATTACTACAGTTATTTGAGTAATTTTTATGTTAGGATAAATACATCATTAGAACTTACCAACACAAGACCGAGGACCTTCTCCAAAAGGTAAATAAACGAAGTTCTTGATATCTTCCTTTGTACCGTCGCTAAATCTCTCAGGGTCAAACTTGTTTGGTTCTCTAAAATACTTCTCATCTCTATGAATAGCTTGTGTGGGCATCATTACCTTGACATCTTCATCAATAGTTAAATTGATCTCTGGAAATGTATATTGAGGTACACTACACGTTCTCAATAAATATCCTACTGAAGGATACATCCTCATTGACTCGTAGAACGCCATTTCCAGATACTTCATCTCTTTTACAGCATCGTAGGTAATTTTATTATTATATTTAGCTAAAACAGTATCAATTTCTTGTTGTACTTTTCTCTGATATTCAGGGTGGAACGCTAGCTGATGTAGAGCGTAACTAGAAGCAGTGGAAGAAGTCTCAAAACCAGCTCCGAAGAAAACAAATGCTTGAGCAGTCATAAGAATATCATCCATTTCAAGTTCAACGATTTTGGGTGTACCATCAGGGTTTTTCATTTCAATAGACTCTCCGATAATTTTGCCCTTTTCTCTGAGTTCCAACATTAAATCTATAAAGTCGTTTCTTCCAGATGGTTTATAGTTTCTATTTTTGAGCACGGTTTGAACTAAAACTTTCATATTCGCTTCTATCTCCGGTGACAATAAGTGGAAATTTTTAAACATTTCTGGGAACATTATTTTCAGAGCTTGAACAACTCCGTCTCTGAATGTTCTTTGGAATATTCTTCTGCCAAGTTTTCTAAAGTGCGAATTTTCATCTGTCAAAGAATCCATATCAACACCAAAAGCGCAAACGCCGATGAAATCTGTTGTATATCTTGCCATAAGTTCTCTGACATCATAAAATTCTCGGTCGACGACCTCTTCTGTGATAAGTTGTAACTTTTCGGCTCTGTCAGTGATAATGTGGAACATCGCCTTCAGCTTGGCTGTACTGAAAGCAGGAGTAAATCTCTGTCGAATCAAACGCCAGTTGTCACCGTCAGCAAAGAAAATGTTCTTCAATAATGGTTCGAAAACTGTTTTGTGCGGATTGAGACCTCTTGAATGAAAACACTGGAAGTCTGTTGTAAGGATTCGTTTGATTATTTCGGGATCTCTTATTACTAATTCTGGAGCCGTGCCTCTAAAGTAACCGACAACTTTTTCCTCTGGGTATTTGTTGTATGTTTCTGTAGCCATCATGCCCATACTTGCTTTTTGCATGAATTGCTTCAAGTTTGTGCCAACGAAGGGTAGTGGTTTGTCATGTTTGATACCTCTTTTCTTCCAATAATCAAATGTTCGCGTTCCGTAGAAATAAAGCGCCACTATGGCGACTGATGCCAAAATCAGGAACATTTTATCCGAGTCAAATCACATCCACACGCGAGATCTGTCAACACAACAAGCACACCACCTGTATACTACTGACACATCGAGTGTGTGTACGTATTTAACGATTTATAACATTTTGCTATCCAAAAATTATATGACCTTCAATTGCGTTATCTGCTTGACTATCACAAAAACGGTTGATCATGATGAACATGCCGATTCGAAAAAACATAAGCAAAGTCCATGAGGCAGATACAGTAATGGACTTCACTAAAATGTATTTTGTTGTGTTTGAAAATATTTTAGTTATTATAATGATGTCTTTTTAAACGATATTTATTACGTCATTTATCATATAGGATTGTATTCGATTATGATATTACTACAATGTAATCGCGTGTCAATTTATACCTACACTAATCTTCGAAACTTATCATCTTAGAAAATCGGATAACTAATTTGGACCCGACAACTTACATACAAGAGAAGCAGGGGTAGTTTTTTAAACATAATTTTTCAACACGGATGTTTGCATGGTCATACCGTTTGAACCAGATCATATTGTGTAACTATTGTTTTTAATGTTTTATTTGACATTCCACGTCAAAAGCAACGATAATTCTAACGACACTCTTTTTTCATATTATAAGGTCTGAGATAAATATTCGATGGATCATTCTCATGTCGACAGAAACGCAGCTCGTCACATTCGCAATTCGTCATAAACGCATGTAGACAGAATCGTAACTCGTTATTAGCAATTTTCGGGAAAGTGGTTCAGGCACGTAAAAACCAATAGTTCTCAAACTTCGTTGAGAAAAAGCGGGCTGAAAATAACCAGACATTTTAAGATGCGATTTTTTGGTTCCAAAAAAGTCCTTGACTCATCTGGAAACCTTTAAAAAATAATATTTGAAGACTGGAACAAAATACGAGTATTAAGCCAGATAATTTATTCTGGATTTAGACCTGAAGCTAAAAGGACTGTCAGACCATTACTGATTTTACCCACCTTATTCCTTCAATTTCCTTTTGCTTTTTAGGTTCACGGCAACGTCTTAATGAATTTTACAATTATAGAACAAAAAATTACAGACTTCAATGCAAATGGGGAAGGCAGAAAATACTTTGAAACCTTATTACAAGAGGTACAAGTATAAGATGTTATATAAGAAGCATAAACGAAACAAAAATACCGGAAAAGTGTTGACGAAGCAGAATATTGCAGTCAATCGTAAGTGTGGGTTGTTTTTATTAAACCTGAGAATAATCTTACCCTATTACAAAATTTAACACAATGTTTCCAAAAAAGGCCATCATCTTGTACATGAAAAAGGGTAACTTCCCCCTGTGACCCTAACCTCTTTATAGCAAAATTATCCTGAGGAGAGAACGCCATAAAACAAAGTTACCCGGTTACCCCCAGTGCCGTAAACTGAGATTTTCTATGTCATCCGTAAGCTTACAACTTCGGAGTTTACAGGGAAACTCGCTTTACCATGTTTGTGGGGTTGTATCTTCTGACTTATGAATTATACAGAACATTAGCTGGATTGATGGGACGAGGTTGGTTTTCGTGTTTTGAATACTTCGTTTATTTTGCTAGATACAGGTCGTACAACAAGTAGTTAAACAACTGTTGAACACTGGTCTTAAAGTGTAACTGCAAAACGACCCTTATGTCAGCGTCAAATGCTGTTTGGCAGTTGGCACTTTTTTTAGACAAGTGTTCAAAGAATCAAATCAAAGATTTTTTTTAGTAGATAATTAGTTGTGCTTGTTAGCTTATTATATAAACGTGTCGCATCCGATACTTTTGGTCTGAATAATTGTAGGTATAGTTCTTTTATATAGACACATTTATTTTTTATCTATTGATTTTTAAAACTCACAGTAACCATTTATTTTATCTTTAAAATAATAATGTATTTCACAATATTATTTAATTTGTGAGTCAGTATTGATCCTAATCCAAAACAGTGTTCATTATTTTATTAATTTTTTTATGTATGTATAAAAATGTCCGCATTCATTATTTCAATGTTAATTTTATTATCACACAAGTAAAAAATTAATTGAAAAACTAAAACCTAAATGCACTTATTTTGGGGTTATAAAAAATATGCATTTTTGGTGTTTCCTGATTTCATTTCGGCTCCAAGGTGTTAATCTATACCTAGAGTATTTAGGTACCATCAAATCATAATTAGGTATTATCAAAAACGTTGCCCCACACTAAAACGAAGATTAGTAAGTAAGGGTCTAACAGTCCCTTTCAGGACTACTCTGCACTGGGCAGCCATCTAATGATTTGCACGCCTTAAAAAGAGGAGTTACCGAAGCTTATAGAACCGCGTTACAAAATAATTGTACTATGAGCGCCATTCTTTTTTTTTTAAATTGATCCCGAGCGTAGCCGGAACGGATCGTTAGTATTTTATGAATGAAGTTTTCTTGTTTCGTCATCATGACTATTTTGACGACTTTATTAAATATTAAGTAGTAGGTGAGTTGTGTTTTTTTTTTTAATGAATGTGGTCATGGAATTAGCCGTATATCAGAACACCTGCAAGCTTGTTGCTGCTGCACGTGTTTTCATGCCTTTTCTTTGAAAACTCGTGGCACACCGCGATTTCAGCAGTAAGACTCCTCCTGTCCTCTTTAAGGAGTGACTGGAGAGGAGTTACGACGTCCTTGCCTTCCGCTTGACGCATTTCCTCACTGGACACGGAAGTTTCGGGAGGATCCTGTGTGTGATTCGGAAGGAAGAAACCCCCGGTGTCACTACTGCGAGGATTACCCGGAGGGCACGGTGGAGCTTATAGTACAGGACTGACACGCTTGGGCAGAGCACCGACCTGTCTTCACGGAGGCGATAGGCGACAACCTCTCACACCCGACCTACCCATAGATTTTCGCGACTTGCATCTTGGATCTTTATCAGATCTCTCCACAAGGTGGACGTCACACGTTGCGCTTGCGTTGCTTGGCCTCCATTCGAAAACCTTACTTCTTAATTTAATCATGAGATAATTTCGCTATGGTTTTTATTGTGTCTTATTAACAGAAATCTAATCGGTATTAGATAACAACTTAGTCATAGTTCGGATAATTATAACAGCTGCTTAGAAACACCTGAATATTTCCGGATTTTATCAAACTCACTCAATCCATTTTTTTTAGGCAGCTTCTGATTAGACGAATTATTAAAGAGTCGGAAAGGTAAATTCGGTCGTTGTTTGGTTACAGCCGAAGGCCTCATGGGTCTAGGTTCCATTCCTATACCGGGCAAAATGGGAATGGTACGGGCAAAATAGTAACGATACGGGCAAACAGATTTTCTAGTCGCACCTATTAAGGATAATTTACATTAAAAAAGTATGTTATTCAAACTCCACTTTTTCTTTCAGTTCAAAGGTGAAAAAGGCGAGCGTGGCTTCGATGGCCTGCCCGGTCTACCCGGCGTGCCAGGACCAGCTGGTCCCCCGGGCCCATCTGGAACCCTGTCCGAAGCTATTCAGTACCTGCCCGGCCCCCCCGGGCCTCCGGGACCCCCTGGCCCTCCGGGATCACCAGGGGTTTCCATAGTTGGACCTAAGGGAGAACCTGGCTTCAGTCATTATGAAGAGCATCCTGTTCATGGGAACACTAAGTTTTATGGACGGCCGAGTAAGTTATTTATGATTGTTAAGGTTGTATGGATTTTTCATATTTTTATCGTAAAAAAAAACTAATTAAAAAAAACAAAATGACAAAAACTAATACACGTTAAAAACCCACCCTATAAACTATGAATAGGTCAGTTTTTTTTTTCTCTAACAGGTTATTTTTAGGTACTCGTAATATTTTTTTATATGATTTTCATCGGGTTTTTTTGAATTGAATGTAAATGAGACAATCATGTACCTTTGAACTAACAATTAACAGGCCAGATAATGTTTTACTCTGACAAGCAATAATAATAATTATGTACCTTGTAGTTAATTGTCGTAGAATATCAATACATTTTGTAATGTCATTCGGACATTATAGTCAGGGAGCCAAGAGAAAATTGAATCAGTAAATTCCACTCAAGCTGTAATTAGGACTACATTCGGGAGTCGTATCATAAACATTCGTGGAAATCAGCTGACTTCCATGTTGTTCAGGTAAATCTGTCATTGGCTCCCGGGCTATTACTCGTTAAAATATTAACGGTAATTTAACAAATTATATCTCTTGGTTTAATCAGACAGTCTACTAAACAACTAAATGATGACCTAAAAACAGATATATAATGGGGAAGGCAAGTGTCAAAGTGAAAAGTGACAGTTTGGTCCCCAAAAAACTGTCAAATCAAAGGAATTTTCAGAAAAAAAAACGATTTATTGATGTAAAATGACTAGATGTTGTGTAATAAGCTGTAAAAATGATGGATCATACAAATTTACGACAATTTACACTATCAAGAAATAATGGGTAGCTGCTGTGACTGCTGTGAGAACAAAAATTGTATTAATACTAAGGAAAAGCTATATAATAAACAAATATCCAGCCTTGCGAAGCCAAGACAGGCCGTTAGTTGAGTTTATTAATGAAATTCTATGATTATACCTTAACTAAACAATCGAATACACTTTTCCAAATAATATCTACTTTTCTTTTGGAGGTTAAGTACCAGTATTGCATCGCTCTATAAATCATGAAATGGTTCGTCTGGCGGAAGAATTATCACCTGGAACGAGTTTTGTAATAGTTGTGGTGTTAATAAATTAAACATATTGTGATATTTCTCGAATCTAAATAGAAAAAAAGGTTAAAATTACTGACTTAAGACATTATGTAATTTTATCAAAATAGAAAGTCAGAAGCAGCATTATATTCTTGTTATGGGAGAGGAATGGTAAAACATACCTAAACTCAAAAATTGAAACCTCAACTACAAGTAATTGTGGATTTATTACGGTAAAATCAAATGTATTACCACTCAATTAAATCACTTTTTTCCTCTTGTAGATGCACCGCGGCGTCTTAATTCTTCTTTTAGTATAAGTACTTGCATGGGCGAATAATTTTACATATTTGTTTTGTATTTATACTCAATTTTTATAACAAATAATCTTGTTTGTTTTTTTTACAAGGTAGACGTGGGGACCAACTATCGCAGCGCCATCTACGATTAGCTTTGAGTTGCCATCCCCATTGAAATACTTATCATCAGTATCTACAACATAAAAAAAACATTCGCATTCAAAACTCTATAACAACTTCCTAAACATAATTTAAAAAAAGACTACACAAAAAATAATCTCATAATTTACAAAATTATATCAAATCCAAGCATATAAAACTATGTTTCGATTTCCATAGCGACACAAAGGTCGCTTATCTAAATCCGGAGATCGCAAATTAAATCTTTTTTGCCTATTTTTTGCACGAAATGATAATAATGCACGCACACTGATGTTGATGTGTCATTTTTTTTTTCTTCTGCCCTTGATAGCATACCAACAAAATTATTATCTTAGGATTTCTGCGCTTTTATTGCTTGAAAGAAGTAATTGAAAACACAACGTAGTACGCGCCGACGGTGTCAGCGTCGCAATATGGTGCTGTATAGAATACAATACAATTTTGTACGCACCCGGCGCGGCGCACGCATCCGACGTACGCAACCAACGTACGCTAGCGACATGCGAACGTGACGCGAACGACACGCGAACGACGCGCGAACGACATCAGCGTGAGATAAATTCAGATTCTATACAGTACTCAGTAGACCTACTAATAGTGTACTAAGTACATTTTCGCCTAATACTATGTTAAATATTTCCATGGTTCCAACATAATACTGTAACCATGACCTTAAACACCAGATCATGTACATGCGATTGTAACAACAATACACTTTATGACAAAGCATATTTTTGCATAAAGGTGCCTTGAGGTATGAGTTTATCTTACGTGGTATACTAGTAATGTATTACGAACCTACTTAGTAATGAAATAAGTACTAGGTACTAGTGAGTTAATACTATGTAGATGCCTACTTAAAAATAATTACCCTACTGTTACCTGAACTGCGTGCAGCGCTGCCTCAGTAAAAAAAATTCTTTAGCTGTAGTTTCGAGTTTTGTATGGCCGGCGTTGCGTGTAGACTGTATCCTTGAGAATAGCGTCGCAAGCCCTGTTATACATAACAGACAACAACATAATACGCTGTGTCATCGTCTCCTAGTAGCCATATTATTTGGACATAGATCTGCCAACCCTTTCCATCCAGATATTTTTATGAACACTTTCGGCTTGTTTTTCACTAAAGAGTAAATAAAACCTAAAAAAGTACAGACGCCAGCCTGGTCAATCTACCCGAATCTGACAAATTTTACCAACCTTTCACTATATTGTGACATGGTTGTAAATCTAATAAAGAATGGTTGAAAATGTAATAAAGAAATTTGACAGATTAAGGTACCTGTACTTAAAATTTTGATGAGCTTGGCATCTGTACTTAAAAAGGTTCATGTTAAACTTGACACTACATGACACCGCGAGTGGTGTTCACACCCCAGTTAGCTCACATCGTGCTGCGATCAGTTTGATAGTCCCGTAGTCCACAACACCACAACTCTATTAATCAATATTATCTATGTTTTTCACGCTGCTTATGATAGTCGTAAAGAGTCCCCTAGACGAGCTTAAAGCTCTCAAGGAACTCAAAGACTTGAAAGACAGAGACAGGGATAGACATGGTAAGTGTGATAGAAAAGGTACAAGTATGATAGAAAAGGTACAAAGTTAATTATTTTTTAAACCTGGGGATCTAAAATAGCCACTTTGTTGCTAATATTCATCATCTGCCTAGCCTTTTCCCAACTATATTGGGGGTTGGCTTCCAGTCGAACCAGATGCAGCTGAATATCAGTATTTTACATGGAGCGACTGCCTGTCGGACCTCGACAATCCAGTAACTGGGCAATACCATACTCTATGGTAAGACTGGTTGCCAGACTTTAGAGCTTCTGACTAATAGTAACGACTGTCAAGGTCTACAAATGACAGCCGGGACCAACGGCTTTACGTGTTTTCCGAGGCACGGAGGAAACTCGCTATGACAGATGGTCATCCATTCACAGACCAACCTCGGCAAGCACGACTTAACCCGGAAGATCGGTCTGTGCGGCTTTAATTATTTAGCCACGAGCTCCTGCTAATATTAATGTTGCTAAAATTGTCATTTATCGATTTTCTACTCTATTGCTTGAGCTATGAATAGAATATACCATGTTACAAACTTCATCGCAATTTTTATACAAAGTTCGGAATAAATAGATAAAGAACAATAATTAAGAACTTTAGCAACGTTGCTAAAGTGGCCATTTTAAACCTCAAATGCATTGCACGGCCGGGCCCAGTGGTTGAACTATTGAACGCTGTACTGCTTAGCGGGTTTAGATAGAAATCAAACAAGTGACTGTTTTTCTTCCTTTTTTCCTTAGTCCTTACATTGTCACTGGCGTACTAGGAATCTGTGTGCTTAGTGCGAGTTTTTTTACGTTGACGCGATAGTAACGTTTATACGCGTTTGACCCTCTCATTGGTTGAGAGTTCTGACGACTTCGGAGCGGACCAATAAAAGCGCCGAACGTAGTAAAACGTTACGAACGCGTCAACGTAAAAAAACTCGCAATAACTGGACATTCTACAACGTGTAACGTTAATAACGCAAAACCTCTCGTGGGGTAACTCACCCCCCTAATTTTGTATGAAAAATCTTCTTTTTTCCAAAAGTATAAGAACAAACATTGATCAGTAACATAAGCTGAGTTACCCCACGAGAGGTTTTGCGCTATTAACGTTACACGTTGTATAATGTATAACCTAAGAAGGATGAAAATTCGTACGTTCTGTGAGTAGAATATTTTGTTCCATCTTTTCTATTTTATTATAGTTTTATCTTAAAGTAATCTACAATACCAGAAATATGCACATGGACAAAATTCTGACAATAATTAATCAGGTATGCTTAATTACCAAATTCGTGATTATCTATCTATACTTCAGATAAGTAATCTTTTCGGAATTTAACGAATTGACGTACCTACTTTATTTAAATTTCGTTATCAATTAAAATAGGAGGTTACCTGATTACATATAAGTAGATGACGTAAATTAAATAATGCAAAGTGACAGCTTCATTACGTTAATAAGTACATACTTCCCTGGAAAATGTTTTGTAATTTTTATTAATATGAGACTATTGATTTTGACTGAAAAACTTAGTCATCTCAATTCTCACACAGAACAGACCTCAGATTTGTGATTACAAAGCTTTATTCGTAATCACTATACTAATTATTATAGTACTTACAATTAAACCTGTGTTTCTTCACGATGTTCGCCATCCAAAATTTAAAAAAATACCTCGAAACGAATGCCTTCAGAAGCATTCGTTGCAAGGTATTAAATTAAAATCAAAAACTTTTCGTTTCGAGGTCCTTGACAAAATTAAATGAAATATTTTGGTAAGACTGCCAACCAGTCTTACCACGGGTTAACGTGTCATCAAATTAGCTTGACTTAATAGAAAAGGAAAAGATGAAATGATCTGCCTATTTTATCATAACAATGTTTTTTTTTTTAATTTAGGAAATCATTAAAAATATAAAGATACTAGCACTTCGCCCGCGACTTCGTCCGCGCTTACTTCGAACTTTGCATCTGTGAATTTCTTCTCCGGCCTTAAATTTTAATCATTATGCAACTATGTAAAATTCTATCGACCACCAAACAACCCTTTAACAGTCGGTTTTCGCAACATCCCATCTTAATAAGCATCTACGTCCTAAAGACATACTCCAGGGAAAATAAGAGACTCGTAGCACTTGTAGTACCGAAGTTTCATACAAACTATGAAGGTATAAACGACCACTTTTTTTATCGTGGCAAAATCATCAAATGAGTCCTCCCGCCCAGGGCGAGGCAGGAGGGACTGTCAGACTTGTAGTGACTAAAATCCACGGTGTTCCTTAAATAGCCCTTTATGTACCAGGGTCAGGGTTACTGAGTGAGACAGTCCCGCGATCTCGGCAGGCTCTGGCCCTCTTAGGGAGGCCCCGTCCGATTGCTGACAGGACAGCTCCTTGAGGCGCGCGTGGAACGCAACTCACCGTCGACCCGGGCATGGTCCATGATCAGACGGCGAGTCACCCATTACTCGCCGTCCACATGCCCGCGCCTACGGTGGCCGGAGATCATCTTGCGACGTCTCTCGCGGCGCTTGGTTCATGAGGTGGACGCTGTCCTCTCCCTCACGTGTTCAGCCTCCTCCTTTGCAAGCTTGCTGCTTCGCAGAAGGAGGCGACCGCTTTCCATTCCGTCTCGCCCCGCAGCATGAGGACACGGCGGTGATCTGCCCAAGCGGGGCAATCCTGCACCTATGCTCCACCGTATCCTCCGCGCGATCCTTGCAGTGGTGACACCCAGGCGTTAATTTCTTCCTTCCCCATACGATACAGGAACCTCCCGAAACATCCGTGCCCGGTGAGGACCTGCGTCAGTCGGAAGATAAGGACGCTGTGACGCCTCTCCAGCCACTCCTCAAAGAGGGGTCTTACCGCCACGATTGCGGCGTGTCCAAAGCTATAAACTACACCTTCGGGAGAGAATTTCCCGTCAAAATCCTGTCTTAAGAAGCACCTACGCTAAAAGAACCCTCCTGTGAAACTTTTAAAACTCCTAGTTCTTGCTTGTAGTTATGAAGATTCATACGAACTATTAACCCCAGAAGCATCCTCTTTGGGGTCCAATTTCACCAATTTCAAAACCCCGTCTGAATGATCATATTCTGTATCCTAAAAATAGCTCCCGCGCAAAATTTGAGACTCCCAGCGTTTGTCTTAAGGAAGTTTCATAGACTACCTCACCTAAAACAACCCTGTAGGGCTTGATTTATCCAAAACTCATCTGAGGTAGAAAAAAATTTAAATAGCCCAATTTTAAAAATCTTAATATCAGGAACAAAGTCCCGTCTTAGCATATAGGTTTTTAGGGAGCATCTACTTCCTAAAAAACCTATATGCATCTTATTTTGACACTCTTCTTACTCCCACACAAACTAACAACCCCAAAAACATCCCCTTAGGGATAAAATTTCAGAAAATCCCGTCAATGGCAGTACCTACGTCTTAAAAAAATCCCTATGTAAAATTTGAGAGTCCTATCTATCAACGCCAAAAACAACCCCATAGGGTCGAATTTCGCACAACCCCATCTAAGTGAGCACCTAAGTTCTAAAAAAGTAAATGTAAAACTTGAAATTCCTAGCACTTATAGTAACGAAAGTTTCATACAAACTATCAACACCAGAAACAACCCCTTAGGGTTCGAATTTCGAATCACCCCGTCATAGATAGTAATATCTAAGTTCTAAAAAAAAAAACATGAAAATTTGAGACTTCTAACACTTCTAGTAACGAAAGTTTAATACAAACTATCAACACCAAAAACAACCCCTTAGGGGCAAATTTCGCAAAACCCCGTCTTAGGTAGCGCGTTCGACTTAAAAATAAACCTTATGTAAAATTTGTAACTTCTAGTACTTATAACCTAACTTCCCAAAAACAACCCCATAGAGGTGAAATTTCGCAAAATCCTGTCCTAGTAAGCACTTACGACATGCAAGAATCCCCATGCAAAATTTGTAACCTCTATCTATTAACACCTTAAATAACCCCTTAGGGGTTGAATTTCGAAAAACCCCGTCTTAAGTTGTGCTTACGTCCTAAAAACAAACCCCGTACAAAATTGCCGCACGTGTAGTGATGAAATTTCATACAAATTATCAACACCAAAAACAAAATATTAGGGGGCGAATTTCGCGAAACCCTTTTCTAAAGTAGCACCTACGTCTTAAAAAGAACCCGCATGCAAAATTTGAAACTCCTAGTACTTGTAGCAAAAAGTTTCATACAAACTGACAACCCCAAAACCAACCCCTTAGGGGCGTAATATCGCAAAAGCCTTCTTGGTGAGCACCTATGTCTTTAAAAGAATCCCCATGCAAAATTTGAGATCTCTATCTGTCAACACCTAAAACAACCCCACAGGGGTTGAATTTCGAGAAACCCCGTCTAAATTAGAGCGTACGTCCTAAAACAAACCCAATGCAAAATTTGAGTTTCCTAGCACTTGTGGTAACGAAAGTTTCATACAAACTACCATCACCAAAAACAACCCCTTAGGGACCGAATTTCGAACAACCCCTGTCGTAAGTAGCACTTACTTCCTAAAAAGAACCGGCATGCAAAAGTTTAAACTTCTAGTACTTGTAATAACAAAGTTTCATACAACCTATCAACCCCAAAAACAACCCCTTAGAGGTGAAATTTCGCAAAATCCTGTCTTAGTGAGCACCTACGTCCTTAAAAGAAGCCCCATGCAAAATTTGAGACCTCTATCTATCAACACCTAAAACAACCCTTTAGGGGTTGAATTTCGAAAAACCCCGTTGAGGGTAGTGAGTACGTCTTAAAAACAATCCCTGTGAAAAATTTGAGACTCCTAGCACGTGTAATAACGAAGTTTCAAACAAACTTTGAACACCAAAAACAACCCCTTAGGGGTCGAATTTCGAAAAACCCTTTTCTAAAGTAACACCTACGTTTTAAAAAGAACCCGCTTGCAAAATTTGAAACTCCTAGTACTTGTAGCAAAAAAGTTTCATACAAACTGTCAACCCCAAAAACAACCCCTTAGGGGCGTAATATCGCAAAATCCGTTCTTAGCGGGTACCTACGTCTTAAAAAGAACCCCTGTGCAAAATTTTGAACCCTTAGCACTGGTAGTTTCCGAGCTTTCGTGTCCTATGAGTGAGTGACCTTTTGCTTTTATATATATAGATAATTATCATTAAAAATTAAATGAATAAACAAAATTTTGATAAAAATACTGGAATTTTTTGGAAAAAAAAGCTTTTCCTTCAGTTATCACAATAACGTTATTATGTTAATAGTACAGTAGTACATTTTATTAAGACTTGTATACATTTCCAGGACCAGTACAGTCGCACCCAGCTTCACATCATCATCAGACAGAGGAGTCGAACAAGTCAGTTCCTGGCGCAGCCGTGTTCCAGACTACTGAGGAAATGTTGAAGGTATGATTTTTTTAGAAGATGTCTCCTCGTTGGCTATAAAATATTAATTTATCAACCCTTTTGACACATTTTCCTGGGGGTATTACAACGTCTTAAAACCAGGCTTGTTCCAGTGAGTGAAGATGGCGCTAGGCGACTTGTATAGCTCTGTCCCTTTCACTCGCCGGAATAAGCCTGGTTTTAAGACGTTGTATACTCCCTCTGGTCATTTTTTAATAATATTCTGTTAAGAAATAAAACTTAGAGAAACGACATGGATTCGTACGCGCTTTTGGAAAAACTTGAGGACACCATTGCCTAGGAGTGAGACAGTGTGGTCTAGATAAAAAAGGAAATTAGAAACAATGCACAGAAGAATAGCAGCATCCAACTTAGATCCGGTTTCCATAAATAAACATCATTTCATTTTATTTCATCATTTCATTTCATTTCACTTAGCTTCGATTTTTAGCTTTCGATCGGGCCTATATTGGATGTAGTAATACTGCCATCAATGTGACTTTTTGCCCTATTATTTATTTAATAAAAAATAAAAAATATACGAACTACATATATAGGTATAGTTCGTATATTTTAATCAAAAATCCAATTATTGATTCTTAACAATTAAATTTGATGATCAGATTAATAGTAACGTTTGTTCCATTCTTTTTTTGTTTCACCCGCCATTTTGTTTGTAGCTTGCATCATCAAGTCCAGTCGGTGCCCTGGCTTACGTTGTTGAAGAGCAAGCTTTGTTCGTCAAAGTTAACTCCGGATGGCAGTACGTGCTGGTGAGTTTTGACTAAAAAATGTCATAAACTACGGATTTTCACATAATTGAACGAGAGATTTGAATGTGCTGTCACTACTTATCTGGGGGTTGATTGGAGTTCTAAACATTGATATAGTGGATTGGTTTATAGCTGGCATATTGAAAAATGTTCGTTTTATTTTTTGGTAGGTAAATCAAGTTATTTTAGTTGCAAAATTAAAATAAGAATCGACGCCAGAAATAATCAAATTTTTGTACTCTTCCCCCCGGACCTCGATCACGAGCTAACGTGTAATAAATACGCTGCTGCTTGCTATTTTAATTCGATTTAAATTCAATAAATTCAAGTCAAATATTCGGAGCACATAAAATCGAAGAGCTGATCGTTAACGAATAGACCACGATTAACTACTGGATAAGTGCGGCCCGTCCTCCAACCAAGAAACCCCGCCTACCTGAAGACGCCCCGCCTACTGCTGCAGACATTGGTCAACAGTGGAGAGCTACCAACTGCGCGGGCGCTGCCATCAAGTACCGCAAGCAAATCAGGACGCACCTCATTAGGAAGCTCGACCCAAACGCGTGAGTCAAAACAATAACCAAAATATATATTGTTTTTTTGAATAAGTGCCTAATTACCACCATCTAAAGACTATTTAATCTTGCACCAACAACTGCGCGCCTGGTATATTGCGTATGTGCTTCTACCTATCGTGAAGTAGTAATCAGTGTGGTTATTTGTTTTTGATACTTTTGCTTAATATACAACAATATGGACTCTCCGCCACTTAATAAAACGCAATCAGTGTCTGATTCGAACATTACTTTTAAAACGGACGGAGATCGCAATCAGCAACCAAATGTAACCATGAGAGATAAGCGTCGCCGTCTTTCTGATGACAATTATGATGAACTCACGGCTTTCAAAATGGAAATGCGTGAATTACTACGAGACTTCCAAGTCACTCAAAGTAAAAAAATTGATTTAGTGAACAAACATTTAGAAGAAGTAAAACTACAGACGGCTACGATATGCGGCACGAACCAAGATATTGAAAAAGCCTTGGAAGATATGAATGACCAGCTACGTTCAATGCAGACCAAAATCGATGGACTGGAAAAACAACGGAACAATCTAACTACACAAATAACTAATATCGACCAAAAATGTGATTTCTTGGAGAAAGCTCTGAAAAAGACGAGCCTCGAATTAAAGTATATTCCCCGAACAGATAAAGAAAACAAAGAAACTCTTTTTAAATATGTAACCGAGCTTTCAAATTGCCTGAACATTGCTCTGGGTCCTGGAGATGTGCGTGATGTATATCGTGTACCTAACAGAAAGGATCCAGCGAAGTCAACTGTAATTATGGAACTGTCTAATACCTTAATCAAAAGCAAATTCCTAGCCTCTGCAAAAACGTTTAACAAACGCAACGAGCTGAAGATCAGCCACCTGGGGATAGAAAACAACTCCTCTCCACTCTTTGTCTCGGAATCTCTGACCGCCAAAACCAGGCGGCTTCACTTCCTCGCAAGAGACTTTGCTAAAATGGAAAACTATAAATACTGCTGGACATCAAACGGCAATGTGTATGTCAAGAAACAGGATGGTTCTGAATATATTCGTATCAGCGATGAAATCCAGATAAACAAACTAAGGCAATCAAAATGACTAGAATTGTTGCTCAGATTTATGTTTATTTCTATGTCACTGTATTTTTGGGTTTATCTAAATAGTAACGGTCTTTATTATTGTAACCTCAGTGTAACAATTTATTGTAATTACACACACAACTTACACTTACATATTACAAAACTTGTATTTCATAATGCTACGTATAATATTCACTTCTTTAGCGTGCAAATTAATACTACTTCATTCTCGCATTGGTGTCTAATTGAAGACTATGTGCCAGTACATAATAATTTGTTGAATTACGGAATGATACACAAGGGTTTGATTACAAAACTACAAAACATGGTATCTAAACGAACTTTACATAACTATTATCGAAGAAAAATTACTGAATTGTTTCGGCTAGCGTACATAATAGACTCGTACTGGTCGTCGTTTTGTATCAAGGCTTCGGGTTATTTTATGGTACTAGATATGTTTCTATTAAAGCACAATGTTGGATAACACCTCATATTTTGAAGAAATTGACAACATGAACCTTCTAAGTTGTATTGAGCTTGATAACCCCGAACTATGCAAAGAATATCTCAATGCTGCCCATGATAAACTCACAATCTTAACTCAGAATATACGCAGCATAAATAAGAATTTCGACTCATTACTCGTATTTTTGCAGCGCCTGAAGCTTAAACCTGACCTTATAATACTCACTGAATGCTGGCTTGATGAATCATTTAATGCTATTAATCTAGAAGGATATAACTGTTATTATTCAAAAAAATATATTAACCAAAATGACGGCATTGTGGTGTTCTCTAAAGTAGAACTTTGCGTCGTTGTAACAGAGCCCCCCTTTAGTAATGCCAACTGTCTACTAGTAGATGTTGGCCAAACGCATTCAGTTATAGCAATCTATCGATCACCATCTTTCTATAACCTTAGTAACTTTTTGACTTCCTTGGAAAACGTCCTGAGTAGCCGAACTAGCCAGCACTGTGCGTTGGTTGGAGACATTAATCTTGATATTAAAGAGACTTCCATTGATCCTCGCGTTGATGAATATCTAAACCTTATAGCACATTATGGGTATGTCCCCGGCCATACTTATCCAACGCGTGGGGCAAATAGCTTGGATCATTGTATGATAAAATCAGGACTATCCTCTACAACAATTGTCTGTCATTCCGATATAACAGACCACAGCACGATAGTGTGTATTATGGGATCATCTGTTTCCAAGAACAATAGCAATAAAACAAGTACCAAAATCGACTACAAAAACTTACTTGAAGATCTCAAGAAAATTGATTGGTCCGATCTATATAATACAACCGACATTAATTTAGCCATAAAACTCTTTATCGAGAGATTTAATCATGCCCTAAATCAAAATAAACGTACACGGAAAATTAGTAGTGCTGATGTTATTGTAAAAAAATGGATAACACCTGGTCTCTTGAAGTGCATCAGACGCCGCGATGAGTTGCACATCAAAGCAAAAAAAAATCGCGAGGACTCTAATCTACAAGAACAGTATAAACTATATAGAAATAACTGTATTAATATATTGCATCAACAGAAAACACAATACGAACAAAATCTTATCATTAAAAACAAAAACAACATTAAAAAAACATGGGAATCTATAAAAACAATTTGTAATATTAATAAAATAGGCAATACAAGCGATGATTTACTATTTATTAAACCTAATTCTATAGAATCACTGAATGTAGTCAATGAATACTTCAGCTCTATTGGACATCAGTTGGCTGATGCAATGCTTGGGCGGTTAGGAAAAACTGAAACTGAACTAGCAAATAAGAAGAAACATGCTCAAAATTTCACACCGGGCTCTTTGTTTCTCACGCCGACTGATGAAATCGAGATAATTAAATTAATTGGTACCCTTAAATCTAGTTCTGCTGAAGGACACGATAACATTAGTAATGATATGTTAAAACAGACCAAACTAGTTATAGCAAGTCCTATAACGCATATTTGCAACTTGAGCTTATCTTCCGGTGTTGTACCTGATGACTTTAAGATAGCTTATGTGATACCAATCTTTAAAGCAGGTGATTCATGCCAACCAGCGAACTATAGGCCTATTTCTCTTCTGAGTGCACTATCAAAAGTGATTGAAAGGGTAGTAAATGCTAGACTGCTCAAATATCTAGAACACAACAGTCTATTGGCCGGAAATCAGTTCGGATTTCGTGCCGGCAGATCTACGGAGGACGCCGTTACTCAACTTATTGATTTGGTCGTGGGCAAAGTAGATAAGGGGCAGAGGTGTATCGGTGTCTTCTTGGATCTAGCCAGGGCATTTGATACTGTCTCCCGGCCGATACTGCTAAAAAAACTAGAGTGTCTCGGTATAAGGGGCTTAGCATTAGACTGGTTCAGATCATATCTGGATGGACGAAAACAGCGAGTTCGCATAGGTGAGCATATCAGTGATACTGCATATGTTCAGTATGGAGTACCGCAGGGCAGTGTTTTGGGTCCTACGCTATTCCTGATCTACATTAACGACCTTTGCTCTCTTGAACTCCGCAATGCTAGCATTTTTACATTCGCGGATGATACTGCCATTATTTTTCATGAGAACACATGGAGTGATGTCGTTTCTGTAGCTCAGGAAGGGCTCAAAAGGGTTGCTGCCTGGCTAGAAGATAATTTGCTGACCCTAAATGTGGGAAAAACTAAGTCGATGTGCTTCAGTATTTCGGATCGGTCTGCACCGGAAAAAGCACTACAGGTCAAACTTCACACCTGTGGAAATGTCGCTGATGCAAGTTGTCTTTGCTCGCCTATTGAACAGGTGCGCTGTATAAGATACCTAGGGGTCCAAATCGATGAACATCTGTCCTGGAAAACACAAATTGATGCACTCGTGAAGCGAACTAGAAAACTATCATATATATTTAAAAAATTAAAGTCCGTCGCAAAGCCTGAACTGATTCGGACTGTGTATTTTACTTTGTGCCAATCAATATTGATGTATTGTGTATCAGTCTGGGGATCAGCTAACAAAACTCTCTTGTTAAGGCTGGAACGAGCTCAACGAGCTATTCTAAAAATAGCTTACAAAAAACCCTGGCGTTACTCTACTGATGCTTTGTACTCAGAGTGCTGTGTGCTTCGTGTGAGACAATTATTTATCGCTTCCACATTATTACGCTTCCATAAGCATGCTAGAGAACTGGCCCGTCAGTCATCCAGAATATTAAAATGGGATCGACCAAGGGTAAATTCATCTTTTGCACGAAGATCTTTTGCATTTCTTGGGCCTTTCCTCTACTCTAAATTTTACTCTCACAGTAAATCTATACTCACCTTAACCTACAGCTCATGTCGAAATGTTATCTTTAAATGGCTGCATCCCAAAAATTATGATCAAACCGAACACCTCTTGCATATACAGTCGTAATATTTGTTACAACAATAATATACACAATCATGCACGTGTTTACTCGTTTCACCCAAATACAACCCACACACACCTCACCCACGCAAACACTCACACACACACACCTCACCCACGCAAACACTCACAACACACTCACTTACACACTAACACACTCACACTCTCACACACACACGCACACTTCCGAAACCACCAAACCTTTCCTTCGAAATTATTGTTACACATTTACCTAATAGTTGTTAGTATGTTAATTAACTTAGTTATTTTTTTGGTTTTCTCAACTTAATTTTCTTTTATTTTTTTTAAGTTTCTTTTTATTGTGTTTCCTCTAAAATAGTGTAATTAGTTCAGTAAAATAACATGTGAAAATCGCATGGGAAGAGACTGGACTCCACGACACAGGGTACCCTAGTGTGGAGTCCAGGGAATATGTAAATATCTAGTTATTAAGGATTACTGTTCTTTGGCTACTAGCTTTTTAAATATTGTACCATGTTATGTAAACTGAATAAAAATCTTTAATCTTTAATCTTTAATCTGTAAGTAGCAATAGAACGACCGAATTTGCCAATCTAATCAGACATTCATTTGACTATACTACGTACTAAGTAACTGAATAAAAATTAAAAGGAAGAAAAAAATCCTTTAAAAAATTAGCACATGCATTGTATAACAATGCAAATGCAAGATTAAGATTCTGATAACTCGCCACATTTTTAAATAATTAGGTACCACTTTTATTTTCATGTGAAACATACAGTTATTTTAATTGGATCTTCTTTATCCATCTTAACCAGAAAAAAGAAGGCCTATTCCCTTTTTTTTTGCTACAACGAGAGTAATCTTGAGTAGATTTTAAACCAAATTAGACTTGGCTAAATCTGGTCTGATATACATACACAAAAATAAACCTTATTTCTTTAAAATAAATATTTTCTATTTGATATTTATATGGTTGCTTATAAATCTTCTATAAGACAAAAGTAACACCTACGAGTATTGCCTCCTAACAGTTGGGCTCCCTGGTAACTCAGTCTGCGCCGACGCACCCGACTCCTGCGCCCGCGCAGAATCCCCCGATGCCGGCCGCAAGTTTAGTCCACGTACCCTCAATATCGAACCTAGTGGAGAACTCACCTGTTCCTGGACCCAGCGTAAGTTCTTACCAAAAGACGTGCAAATTATCATACTCGAAAAAAAGGAACTTTAGTAGAATTGCCATATAAGCTGTACGGTATTTCTGTCTTAATAGACTATACAACAAGTTTCAAAAAATATTATCAATCATTGGATCACATCCTCATAAAAAAAAAAAACTATACTAGGGAAATATGAATATGGTATTTCATCATCATCATCTCAGCCATAGGACGTCCACTGCTGAACATAGGCCTCCCCTATTGATCTCCACATATACCGGTTGGAGGCGACCTGCATCAAGCGTCTTCCGGCAACCTTTATAAGGTCATCCGGAGATCCGTAGACGAACTAAAGTCACCGATATAGTCCACCGGTTTAGAAAGCTGAAGTGGCAATGGGCAGGTCATATTGCTCGCAGAGGAGATGGCCGATGGGGTCGAAAAGTGCTAGAGTGGAGACCACGGACTAGCAAGTGCAGCGTAGGACGTCCACCAGCAAGGTGGACAGGATGACCTTAGAAGGTGTTTGCTTATATATTTTTCCTAAATAGAAGAAGTACCGAACCGGCGTTTGGTACTTATCCTTATCCTTTTGAAAATAATGTGACCCTTGTTTTATTTATTTATACACTTACGATCCTAAAAGTTACCATTCCATTGACAGCTCCACTTAGCGGCGCTAAACGAACCGTTGCCTGGCAACATGCACGGTATACGACGCGCAGACTACGCGTGCTACAGGCAAGGTAGACGCGCTGGATACAGAGGAACATTCAGAGCTTTGTTGACCAGCAAGTAAGTGATCATCATCATCAGCCTATTAATGTTCCCACTGCTGGGACACAGGCCTCCTCTCTTTGAGAGGGAGTGGACCTTAATCCACCACGCGGGCCCAGTGCGGATTGGTGGATGTCACATGTCTTCGAATTTTTGGTTCTAGGACATGCCGGTTTCCTCACGATGTTTTCCTTCACCGTTTTGAGAGCAGTGGTGATGAAATAAATTACACAAAGTAATGCGCCTGCCCGGATTCGAACCCACCACCTACAACTCGTAAGTCGGGACCGATACCACTGGGCCACCACTGCTCTCGGTAAGTAAGTGATGCTGTGATTAAATTAGGCCACCCAGAAAATAAGCAAACAGTAATTAAGACGTTTTGTAGTTTGTAACAGATTTTCATCTTTATTTTTACAGCATAAAGTTGATAATCTATTAAAGACTCTCATACATATTATTGTCAACTATTCGAGTTCTACTGCAAGGCAAATATTTATAGTTATTGGTTAAACATTAAAAAGGCCAACCCCTCAAACGTCCTTAAGATCCGGTGGATCATAAGAAAAAATGAAGAAATGTCGCATAATTTGGAGATTTTTCTAAGGACGTTTTATTTTTCAAAGGACGTTGGAGGGGGTAATACGATTCCGAAACAGTTCTTAATCGGAATACGATTTCTTTTTTTTAGCTAATATTGTCCCGGAGTAGAAATGTTTCCTATATCGTGGATGCGTTTACAAAGATAGTAACACTCATTAGACAAACACCCAAACCTGTAGATCATACAAAATTATTGTTTGTTCATCGCAGGAATTAGAACAACGACACGCAACAAAATCCAACACATCACCTACAATCAAAATTCCATTTCACATTTTATCACTATTGGGTTATAAATACATAATTATTTAATTTTCCCAACTCAAGCTCTCATAAAAACTATTGACTACATAAAATGACATTAATTATTTGGACTAAAACCACAAACAGTACAGTATTAGTTGCAAATAAAACCTCTAGCTAACCACTAATTATTAGTAAACCACACAATTTGCTATCTGTTAACATTGTAAAACAAAAGACCTTATCGTTTTATTTATTTATTTGATTAAAACTGCACTTGTAAGCATAGTATGGAATCACTTACGCTATCGTGGATCAATCCCAAATTGATCCAGGATACCTCCTTAAATAATGGCGTGATTTAAGTAACGATTCATCATCTGCCTAGCTTTTTCCCAACTTTATTGGGGTCGGCTTCCAGAACCAGATGCAGCTGAATATCAGTATTTTACAAGGAGCGACTTCCTGTCGGAACTCTACAACCTTGTAACTGGATAATACGATAACCCATGGTAACACTGGTTGTCAGACTTTTAGAGCTTCTGACTAGTAGTAATGACTTTCAAAGATCTAAAAATCCCACTGCTGGAACACAGGCAAGTGAGAGTGGGCCATAATCCACCACGCCAGCCCAGTACGGGTTGGTAGATGTGTCTCCGAACTTTTTAGTTCTAGGACTAGCCGGTTTTCTCACGATGTTTTCCTTCACCATTATGAGAGCAGTGAAGTCACCGATATAGCCCACCGGATTAGCAAGCTGAAATGGCAATGGGAAGGCCATATCGCTCGCAGAGCAGATGGCCGATGGAGTCGAAAAGTACTAGAGTGGAGACCACGGACTAGCAAGCGCAGCGTAGGACGTCCACCAGCAAGGTGGACAGACGACCTTATAAAGGTCGCCGGAAGACGCTGGATGCAGGTCGCATCCAACAGGTATATGTGGAGATCGAAAGGGGAGGCCTATGTTCAGCAGTGGACGTCCTACGGCTGAGATGATGATGATGAGAGCAGTGGTGATGAAATAAATTACACAATAATACGAATGGCTGGGTTCGAACCCACAACCTACAACAACTCTCCAGATCTCTGCGTATGTGTATTAACATAATTAATAGTCTACAATAAAAGTTTTTTGTCCTAGGATACAAAACCTCAACTCAATAGTTCGCTACTCTGACCGTCATCTGCCCGTCGTGAACACTCAAGGAGAGGTGCTGTTCAAGTCATTCTCCGACATGTTTGATGGCAATGGAGCATTGTCAGCTAACGCCAGAATATACAGCTTCAACGGCAGGAATGTTATGACTGACCCACATTGGTAAGCAACTAATTTCTTTATATTTTTCTTATTTTAGATGGATTATTTGAAGCGGAAAGTAAAGGAGTTAGGAAAAATGCCGCTTTATAAGAATTTATATATGCATGGCAAAAAACGCTTAAAATGGTTTTTTTTTTTCTATTGGTCAAGCAATAGAATAGATAATAAAATCAACAGAAGTTATATTACAATTCGTATGATCCTGCTAAAAATGGCATTTTTAGATCCCCAGTACTAATTAGTTAATTACACAATTTTGGTCGCTCACTTTCAATGCAAACTTTGACATTTCCACAATAAATTCATTACTCATTTTACACTGCCGAATATCGATTAAGCTATTATCTAACAGACAGGCGAAGCGAATGCGATCGTTTTTATTTGTACTCGTGTTTCGCGTTCGCCACGCCTGTGTGTTTGACAATAGCTTTAGAGTGTAATTGATATAGGGTAGTGAAAATTGTCTACAGATTGAAGCAATGGATTACAAAAAATTCGTTCAAAGTTCTTCGTATTCTGATAGTGTAAAAGGGTTATGTGTAATGTAATTGAAGCATTTCAAAGTAAAATAAAACCGGGCCAATTTTGAGTTGAACTTTTTCCAATAATAAAACAATTTTTTAAATCGGACCACGCTAGGTAAAGTTATGTGTCGCTTCTTCTTTTTTTTTCGTCGGTTGATCTGTGGAGAAGAATGGGTAACTTTACTACAACTTATATATGCTCTATGACTGAAACTTTAGCTTCATTTTTTTTTGACAGAATGTTTTTCAAGATAATTACATAAGTAAAAGTTTGTTTAGCTTATCAGATACAATCCCTTTAAATTGTGTATAAAACAGCATCAAAGACTAAATCATTCTTTCTTGTAAATTTTATCGAACATAATCATTGATAATGTAATTACCAACATATCTCTCTAAAAAGGCTCTATTCAAATCATATCATCCTCAAATACCTTTATCAGTAACGTTTTATCAAAAGATACCCTTATCAACTTTATAATGATAACAAACCGATATCCGATATTGTAATTTGGTTTTGAATAATAAGCCTTCTGAAAAGAAATTTATCGTAATCACTATTCTACCTATAATTATGTCCAAACAGATTTTTTTTTTCCGTGGTAATATCATCGAATGAGTCCTCCCACCCAGAGCAGGACGGGAGGGACTGTCACACTCGTACTGACTAAAATCCAAGCTGTCCTTCAAAAGCCTTTGCGTTCCAGGGTTATGGTAATTGATTAATCCCGTGACCCCGGCAGGCTTAGGCTTTGGCTTTGGAGGGAGGGCGAGAAATCTATACCACCGATAATGTTTCATTATGACAAAGTTTTGTACAAAAGGTTATTTATATTTAATCCAGAATAACACTAAAGGTTTATTTATTTTTTTGGCGTCGTTGGCAAATCAATCAATTCGTATTAAATGGATAAACTCTGCCTTCTCGAGTCATTAAGGAATTTAACAAAAATAAAGCTTACTAGTTCGTCAGACTGTCAAAAAATAATGGACACGGTTTTGTTTATTTTAATACGTAAAGCAAAATTAAAGAATACACGACACTTTTAAAATTAGAATGTCATAAACAAGTACAATTTACGCTTACTAGACGTTGTATCTTTGTAAATATTGATATTTTTTTATTTGATATTTTTTAAAAGAATTGATATTTTTTAAAAGAAAAAATCGTGTTCATCATAATTTTTCTAAACTTTAACTGATGGACTTATAATTATTATAATGAGCACGCGTAGCATAGCGGTTCTATCTCTATTCTAACAAGAAAAGACAAAATGATTTCATCATTATTTCAACACAAATCGACTGTTTTTTGCACAAATATCACACCATTCGTATACTATTGAAGAAAAGAACGTTTATTTTCCATTCTTTTTACATTACCATGCTGAACACGCTAAAAATATTTCTACGTTCTGTCATTTTGTCCATTCTTCCGTCGACAAAACCCCTTTCTACGGCGCCATGATTACGCCTGCTGCAATTAGTTGAACATGTCTATCTAACGTTTTCCCTTTATCTTTAGGCCTCAAAAGGTAATCTGGCATGGCTCCCGCGCGAACGGTGAGCGTGCCTTGGACAGCTACTGCCACGAGTGGCAAGATGGAGATCCTGCCAACAAAGGCTTGGGTTCCTCACTTCATTCATATAAACTGCTTGCACAGGAGAGGTAATGTATCATTCTACGATTATTCCTTAACTTCTCAAAGGAATCACAGCAATTTATCGGAAGATTTTATTTTATTTTTATTTCTTTAGGACAGCAAACAATCGTGTAATAAATCTTAAATCTACTACAGATTATGATATAATTATATAATTACGCAACCAGCACCGCTATCCACAAAATAATGTGGTACTTAATTCGATGGGTACACGCGGACTTTAGCAAACATGAAAAGAGAAAATTATAAGACTTAGCTTAAATCTTAGCAATTTAAGACTGTAGCGGGCAACAAACATAGATCATCACACAGACAAGCAAATTTTATAAGCAAGTTTTGGATGTACGCAAAGAGTCCCCAAAATATGTTTAGGCTGCAATCCGCTAGACATAGCAAACAATCAGAATCGTCCCTTTACTGATGAGGAACTGTTCACCTTTTTAGAATATAACAACATACCTAAACACCTTGTTACCTTCATCGGTACTCAAGAATCGGCTGAGAAATTCCAATAAAAAGCAACAGTAAATGTTTGCATAACAGAAAAGCGCTTCTAACGCGCTGTCCTCGGAGACTTGAAACGTAAAGCGTCATTCAAATGTATTAGAATTCCATTCAACTTGAAATCGAAGACCTTTAATTGTTATTTTTATTCCCTTTATCAAAATACAACCTTAACTGATCGACATAGAGCACGAAATTCAAAATCACCGCCTCAACCCCGTGGCTTAAAACTTGGGGTCCTCCCGTCCATTTTGATAATTCAATTTAAGGCAGAAGTGTATTTTGTTGGAAGGGTTCAAGGAATTAGCAAAGTTTATTCGTTGCTAATTTGCTGCTACTCGACAAAAACTTGATGAAGTTACTGAACGAAGTTTAAAGACGGTATTCTTGTTTACAGATATCCTTGCAGTAATCATTTTGTTGTACTCTGCGTAGAAGTGGCTTCTGAAGTAAATTCTAGACGAAAACGAGAGACACCAAGGTAAGACTCAATTATACAACAATGGATTTCCAGAACAGTTTCGTTGCAAGATGCAGCCGAAAAGACCAAAATTCGAAAAGAAACTCTAATACTTTGTGTTTAGGACTAATCTAATTTAATAAAACCCACTAACAAAATCTATTACAGATATAATGCGACCGGCATACTCGACGATGACGACTATCTTTACAATGCGGAGGAATATCAACAGATAATGAACGAAATATTTGCTCAACCGTTTAGAGAAAATTAGGTTATGACGTAATTGTTCATTTGTGTTACGTCAGAATGCACTAACGGCTTCGTTCGGAATTCGTATGATTTGTATTGACGTTGTTTGCTATCTGTGTTGTGAGATTAAATTATTATTTTTCGTCGAGAATTAGGAATTCTTTAAAGATAAGGTCCGAGGGAGAGAGTCAGTTTGAATGCGGATAACGAACTTTGATAATATGTAATACATAGACAAAAGTATTTGTCAAAGTCCCTTATCATAAAACCAGACAACACAGTCAGACAGTTTGGCCGGACCTGACTTCTTGAAGAGATGTTTTAATGTAACCTTTGGAATTAAAGATTGGCAATTTAAAAATAATCTCTTCTGTAACAAAAATAGGCAAAATTTTGCCATTGATAGCTTATCTAACAGCAACTCTTTCATCGTACGATAGCTTCGGACATTGGTCTTTTGGTCTGGTCTATTTGGCCTCTAGGCCTTTGAGTCTCTAGTCCTTTTGGTCCCTGTTCCAGCTGGCCTCTGATCGCTGTATTCTGACGCGAAAGTCATGCCCAAAAAAACATTTAGCCAAATTCTGAAATTGCGGGCAATTTTAAAATGAGATTAAAGTATCAAGTTTTGGAGCTTGGTGTTCATTATTATGAGATTCCTATTAAAATAAGCGAGTAAGCTTAAACTACTGAGAGTTACTACAGACCTACATTTGTATTACTGTATGTATAGTGAAATGTTATTAGTTCTACGCTTCGTAACGCGTTTAGGATGTTTGTAAATAAATTTTGTAAAATGTATCGATTGAATTGTACTATTGGCAGGATTACGAGTCGTCTTGAGCTTTAAAGTGTTATTTATTAAGTACAAATTGGTTTGATGAGGTTTATTGGCAAGTTTATTTATATGAAGGTCAAAAGATGGGTGAGAGTGACCCACCTAGTACAATTATATTAAGTTTAGTTCAAGATTTTAACACGTGCTACAAAGGTGACTCGTATTTGACATACATTGTTCTCAGCGCAATGTTCTAATATATTCTGCTTAGCGCCTAGATTTGAAAATCCTAGTCATTTTTTTTTTTTAGAAAAGGATTTTTTTTCATAATCATTAGAAATTAGTTTCCAAAATATTTTCTAAGCTCGAATAATTTTTTAAACGTCACAAAATCTTAAGACGATTCGTAAGCCCACCATTTAATTATTTCTAGTTTTAGACACAATACCAATGTTTGTGATTTTTTCGAGATATTATTAATTCGAGACTGTATATACTATTATTATTATTCGAGAAGTAATCTATCTTTGAGTTTAAGACGATTGAAGTATTTCAACTTAGTAAATATTGTAATGATTTGAAATCTTATTAGCAAAATATGTTTTAATGAAAATGTAATTGACTGATTTTTTACTTAAGCACTTTTGTAATTTGATTTCTGCAGACATGACAACTTGGGTTCTTTCAATCGCTGGTCAAAAAAAAAAAAATCTAAGCTTATAAAACATTGTTTCAAATTAGAATAAAGCCTTTCTATCCGTGGTTTAAATAAGGATCTAAAACAAAATCCATGGATAAGCGATCATCTGAAAATAAAACACGCTACTAACGTAAAAAAATAAACGACGAAAAATTATATAATCGTTTTTATTCGTGTCTGTCTATCTCAATCAAATACTCGTTTGTTTTGAAATATAAAAACTCAAATTTGAATAAAAATTTCATCCTTTGTCATGTCTGCATTTATTTCCAAATTCGACAATAAAACATATTTTAATGAATATATTTGAAATATATACATCTTGTATCACACGTTCTATACTACATTGTATTTATATTTTAATATTATTTTTACATAATAATATATTTAATTACTCTTGTAAGCGAAACTTGGTCCATATACTTGACTTCTAGAAAATTAGTACCTATGATAATCTTTCTAACCATTTACCTAATATAAAACGCCTTTTACTCTATATTTTTACCATGCCAACGACACAAGAAAATTATTGGACTACGATGGTTATGCTGCCATGGTTTTTTATTCTGTACACGGAACATAGGCCCTACGTACAGTCGAATTCAAAAATCCTTTGTCAATTTCTCAACGCAATAGCCTGACGCTTCGCTGTGACTTACGTCCTTTTGTTATAAGTTGTTTTAATACTATACAAATCAAATCATCTTATGGTATACTTCATAATTTCAACCAGTTTCCTACAAGTAATGTTGGCACAGTGGTAAACTATACCGCTCAGATAGTGCGTTGACTGACGAGCTGTGGCGTGAGTTCAAATCACCTACTTTTTTTTTACCATTCATAATTTCATTTTCTTAATTTTTAATCGTTACTTTATACTTTTTGTTATTTTTAATACAATTTTAAAAGGATTTTGTTAGTTAAAATTAGTTTTTTTTTATAATTACTAATATTAGTTCGATCGTCATTAGTGTTGTGTGTATAGTTTGTTATGTTCTCATTAATAAAGTTTTGTCGGTAGATCTCAGAAAACAAAAGTAAATTATTTGTAGGGTAGACACAAATATGTTAGTTCGTTTCGAATCACCTTTATTAGAACGTTGACTTGTTGATTCCTGGTTATTGTGTGTGACGAGTGTTTGAATCTCCGATTACACTTGTTATGATTACCGATTTGCAGTGCAATATAAACAATGGAATTTTTACATATAAGATTGGGGGCGAATATTATAGCCCTACATAAATGTGAATGAAACATAACACAAATGTCAAATGAAACCGGACTAAGTGTGAGTATTAACATTTAAATTTTAATTATTTCACATGTTAATGTTCTTATTGATTATATTATAAAAATTCCGTATTAAAAAGTGTTAAAATCGGTTTGTTTAAAAGTAAAAAAATCTGATTGATACTTAGTATGTGTATAGATTTTTCTTAAAATAAATCAACAGCTGTATTTTACATAAAGATATTACTTGTTTTGTTCTAGTGTTGAAATACTGTGAGTCTGTGGGATATGAGAAAAAAAAAAACAAAGCTTGAAGAGAGCGAAGTGGAACACTTGTTATGGATACGGATTGTTGTAAAGGATATGCATGGACGTCAAAATATGGTAAACGAAAACGAAGGATAAGGTTTCCCTCAATGAGTAACTTAAATTAATAACCGTTCACCGTGCACTCAACACTGAAGGCTTATATCATCGAACATCAGCTAAAAACCGTTTACGTTTTACAGGAAAAAAAAACGTTTAAGATTTTCGCAAGAATATTTTTAAGACATTATGTTTTTTTTTTATTGTAAATAGACTGGAAACGTTAACATAGTTTTATTAACACTTATATTTTATTTTAGGATTAAGATTCGAGGTTATTGAGCTTCAATCCTCTTTTCGTAATGAAACAGATATTTAAGCTAATAGTAACCTCGCTATCCTATACAGGGTATTTTTTATGAAGTGCGTAGTTTATTTATAATAATATCGTTTCCGTAATATATAACTTCATTTTTGCTAAATCGCACTTGGTGAAGCCGAAGAAACTTGATGTGGTCAAAGCACAACCTTTTTTGGCACCGCGACCTGGGAACGCAAAGATCGACTGGCTCTTTGCGTTCCAGGGTCGCGGTGCTAAAAACTCTTATATTGACACCGTAAAAGGGCATCGCCGCCGGGAAAACAAAGGAAAATGAGCTTTTTGCGTTCTAAGGTCTTACTTAACCTAACCTGTGCGAGTCAGGGTGACCCAAGTCCCCAGCTCACTTCACTCGCTCTTACTGCCCTGGATCGCAAAGGGCAAATAGTCTATTAAATTTCAGGGTCGCGGTGTCATGTTACTGTTTCAAAATAATCAACTTTAATAATGATAACTTAAATATTTCTTTTGGTAAAAGATAATAATTAAAATAAAATGTCCGCACTATAATATGTATAAAAATACCCTGTATTTATTTATTTGTTAAAATATAATAAAACATTAGTAAGGGTTAGTACAGTCATTTTTTTACTTTTATTTCGATTTGTTGAATTTTCTTATTTATTGTTTAATAGCTCTCTTCGAAAGTCCATTGAATCATTTCATAATTTTGTTAAAATAATAAGTTGAAAAAATCTACGAATTTATAATACTTAAATATTATTATATTATCATTAAACAACAAAAATATAATTATTGTTATATCATAATTATCACGCATTTTTTTTTATTCTAAACCCTTTATATAAACCATCATCATTATCAGAGCCTTTAGTAAGAAATTGAAAAAGAAAAAATCAGGCGCACAATTTTGTGCTACAACCGTGTTTTACTAAAGTGGAAATCGGTTCTTAACATTCCTTTGCATTCATTCGCAATGATCTAACATGTGCTGATAACTGTTTCTGTTGGGCTAAGTGGATTCACGATCACTAGATGGATCTGAGTTCGAATCTTAGTAAAGACGTTTGCAGTTTTTGTTTCTTTGATGTTATCACAATATTTAAATAAATAACTTAGATATTGGTTATTTAATTGAGTAGAAACCTACAAAAAGATTATCACTTTGTGAGGTTTGAACTCGCGTCTTTTTGATCACAGTAATTTTGTGGTCTTACCGCTTAACCACTAAGTCAACTGGACACGCTTTACTATGTTGAAATTATGAATCCTATGCAATCAGTAGTTGATGATACATGTGTCCCTCGAAAGTAGAAGGTCATAAGTCAAACTAGACGTTAAGCTATTGCCTTGTAAGTGCGACAAACCAATTTTGAGCGTGACTGTACACAACGCGGCTTAAAGTCTCCGGTACCTTACGACTTTGATGTCCCTTGAAGGTTGTCTGTGTAAGTGTGTACGAAACTCTACATTGGAATTGCGATGCTCGCCTAGGTAAAAAAGTCGTATGATATCGAACACTTGCGTGGCGATGAGTGAAGGGGGGGGGGGGGCTATGTAAAACGAAAGATTGTCCATAGAAGAGAAAAGGATAGGAAGAACTCCCTCGTTAACAGTAATTCTACTCTTGTGTCGCATTGACAACCAGTCCCAAAGCCGTGTCGTGCATGCCAATCCAAAAAGACCAAAACATATAATTGGTCCTTCCATCTTTTCAAATCTCGTGCCATTCGAAATGATACAATGAAAGTCTGATTTATTTGCTATCTAAACTTTGTATTTATAGTAGAATTAGACGTAGTGACGTACCTACCTGTATTTTTTTACCAGTAACTGTAATTTTAATTTACTAGTCTCTCACTGTTTTACTGTTTTTGTAAGGAATAGCCAGCGAAGCAGATAAATAAGCTTTGGTAAAATGTAGAGAAAATAATATTTGAAAATTAACACATGTATCATTTTTATCACTTACAGCACGTTAGGCACGCTTTTGAATTCGAGCGTGAAAGTTAAAAAAAAGCTCTTTCCGCCCATGAACGCTGAATTGATATTTTTAGGTAAAAATTAAGTCGTGTACGTTATTGAAATTTAACAAGTGTTTAAATCAACATGATTATCCCTGTTTTGTAACATAAATTTTAATAATTTCTGTAAAATCAATATTTGAAATTTATTTTGCTTCTGAAAAGACCGAAACTCTTTTGGATATATTCATAAACGATGATTAAAAATTCTTGGAAATATCTAAATAATAAAACAAGCACTTTTATGAATAAATCCCTAAATAGTAACACAGAAACAGTGAAACAGTACAATTATTATTGAATACAACATGACATACCGAGAAGCATTTACAAAATATTCGTTAGTTGTATCGCTTTACATCGATTTAATCATTAATGTGTAACTATTCGTGTATTATATTACGAACGACTGTATTTATATTGATAAGTAAACAAATAAATAAATGTTTTCACGACACTGTAGAAAATGTTGTTTTTTTTTTTGTAAATATCTACCACCTGATTTTACACAATAAAATTGATTAATAAAAATAATGCACTATTGGCGAAAATAATTTAAATTTTCTTTCACTCTATGACACTATGAGTTTTTTTAAACACACATAAAAATGCCAATAATAATAATTATGATCGAGAAGTCAAAAATTATTGGAATGCAACGCCAATTTTGAAAAATAGCCTACACGGTTCCAGGTTGTAGTTGCAAGAAACTATACAAAATTAAAAAATATTTTCGTTATTAAAATATAATATATATAAGGGTTTTCCTCCTGATCCGAATCGTATTGAAAAAATAATGTTTTTATTCTTCTTTGTATGTTATTAATATTTTTTCATCTTTCACTTCAATGAAATAATTAAATCCTATAATACGCATTTTTTAAGGAGCTTTAGATGTAATCATATTTTTACTAGTTACATTCTATGATAGCACATAACAATAAATCTAAAATCAATACAGCCTTTACGTGTATTCTTCAAAATACAAGGTATCAAAATCAGCACTAACTAACCTGTCATAAAACGTTGCAATTTCAACCAAGCTCCTTTCTCTCCCGTCAAGCGAAAACTACAAAATCACAATTGTGCGAGTAAGGATTGTTACACACGTACCACAATCACATAAAAACCACAACATAACCACATGTGTACTTATGGAATTGTAATAATAAAAAAGAAATGCTGTGTAGTAATATTGATGTGCAAAAAAGAATATATAGTATTCTATCTATCTGATCTAAAACCAAAATACGTTGGCGAACACATTTATCATTTTGTATCGACAATAAATATCAGCGGCAAGCAATATATATTATTTGGCAAACGAGCTGAGCTATGCCAACTGCGAAGCCACTGCTGCGCTGCGTGTCAAAAATCAAAATCAAATAATTTATTTCAAGTAGGCCAGTTACAGGGGTGCGTCTCATTTCATATAAAGTTATTTGATATATTTTCATTTCAATAACGTTCACATGATATAATCAACGTGAGATATACCAACGGTTGATATAATTTCTCCACACAATATAATGTTTGTGTTACTCTAAAACTCATTTTATATAATTTTATTTGGCATAACTTTTAATAAAGCGAAAATCATTAAATATAACGTTTGAAACGTATAATTTTTCAGTTATTTGACCTAGGATGCAAGAGCGAGTGAAGCGAGCTCTAGACTCGGGGCACCCCGACACGGACAGGTTAGGTTCGAAGGGGATGGCGGGGTCTGAAAGACCCTTCGTGTTAGGTTACTTTAAACCCTGTACGCAGAAATAGGAGCCCCGCGAAGCGGGGCTCCGTCGAAGATTCACGGCAGATGGTACTATTACTAGGTACATTAGTGTTAGATTACTTGCCAGGAAGAAAAAAAAATTAGACCAAATAAGTTTTATGTCTTTTGAGCGGTATACAAAACGATTTATATTCATTGATTGTTATGCTTATAGAAATTAGTCATTATAAAATGATGTCAATCGTTTATTATATTAACAGATCGTTATATCAAATAAAATTATATGTTCAGTTGTTATCTCTTGTAAGTTTTAGAGATTTTGTAGTTATATCATATATTACTTACCCGGTTCGAGTGTAACAAGCCTAATTCCAGATACTATTGACGGTTCGTTCCATTGAAACGTTCTCTCCTTGATTTGTGGAGGTAGTTCTGTTACGCCACGGGCCTGCGATTGGCACTATTGGCAGCCTAATTGATTTCAACTCAAACGCAGCCAGGTAAGGCGAATTTTAGCTCAAATTGTAAGGACGGTGCAGTTAGAACTGGCTGCAGGGGAAATGTTATATTTCACAGACGGGATCGCTATTAGCTGTGATATTAACAAAGGATACATTATATTGAACAAAGAAATGATAGCGAATTCGGATATTTTTCCTTTTTACTTTTGTGGTGACCAAAGAGATTTAAAAGAACCTATCGAGCGGGCATTGGGAAAATTGTCATACTTTATTGATGCCGTGCGTCAGTAGCACTATCTAAGCGTTGCATGATACGATGCAACGCGACTACTAGACTGAGGGACTTTTTTACCTATTGGTAAAAAAATTTGGATCACTTTCTTCGTGATGTCCCGTCTACTGCTCGTATATAGTTTAACTTTGTGGTGACAGAAATATTTTTCTGTGTCAAAAAACTTTAGGTTTAGTTTGCATGCACAGATCTACGGCAATCCGTCAAAATTCTTTACTAGATTTCCAAGTTTATTATAAAAGAGGAAAATTTATGATCGAATGGAAAAAAATGACAGTTTGGGGCAGTTTAATTATAGCCTGACTGCTCTTGTACTTTATCTATCCACAACTTTTTGAATCTTGAAGATTCAATAGCTGTGTAGCATTTGCCAAATATTTTCAAGTTTTTTTATCATTTTGTACTGATTTATAGGTAAGTAACTCACAATTCAACTGGTATTCTTATTATTTAGAAAGGGTAACTACAATACTGAATTACATTTAAAAAGATGCAAAACTTTGGATTTTTTTTTAAGATTAAAAATAAAGACAGACAGAAAAATAAAACCTTGTAAACGGCAATTTTATTTACGTATTTTAACTAAAAGTCCAAATAGGAATTTGCACTGGCAAAACTTTACACGATAATATTATATTGAAAATCGCTCAACCTACAAGTTCAACCAATCGCAACATCTACTAGGTACACATCAAGCTATACAAAACCAATTTGTCTTGGATTCGCTTTATTATGATCTTTCTGCACATTAAACGGTCAGTTTATACTAGTTTTACATAGGTTGATGTGAAGCCGTATGTACGCTCTAACTACGAACCTCGTTCGAATGCAGTCGTGCCGCAGACTACAATATTTTTTCAAATTCGCTAACAACATTCGCGAGTCCATTTTTTTGGTTGACTTGCTGTATAGAATGTGGCATGCCTAAATGCACAGTACGAACATTTTGTTCTGTATTTCTAGAGTGGAATAAAAATAACCAGCAGACCTAAAAAGGCCACTTTAGGAACACCATAATACGCATTTCGAGTAAAATGGAATAATTATTCTCCTATAAAGATATGAGCAATAGAGTAGATATAATTGATGAAGAAAAATTTGAATCGCAATAATTTTATTAGTAATGTTGAGTGTCGTTTTTAGGTGCAAGTGGTATATGGGGTATGCATGACATCATAATTATCAAATCACTCATCTCAACTCCCCCTCTGTTCACAGCGTTAGGCAGTGGGGTACCTTAAGGTACACCCACATTAGGGTGGTGCAATTTTTATTTTAGATTTTCACTTTGGCCACCCCCTAAAATAAAAATAAAACTTGAGAGGTGTCAAGGGACACCCGGATGGAACGAAGTTACTGTATACACTCAACAAAAATAATCGTTGCGACTCCACTCCACTCCACTCCACTCCGCTCCACTCCACTCCGCTCCGCTCCACTCCGCTCCACTCTTTGAGCTCTAGCCCTCTTTCACAACGCGCGATAAGGAACTTCGTTCCAACACGTATCTATAGTAATAACGTTGTAAAATTTCAAGAGCCTAGCTCTATATCGAAAAGGGGTGCTCAAGCCAGTTCTTATTTTGAAAAATGTGAAAAAATCATTGTCAAATTCTCAATCGTAACTTCATTGTGTTAAGTTCATTTAATTTATCTATATTAAGTATGTATTGAGAAATATATAAGTATGTTTATCAGTTGTCTAGTACCCATAACACAAGCTCTGCTTAGCTTGGGACTAGATGGCGTTGTGTGATAGTTGTGGAATATTATTATTATTATATTATTATATATTATTTACATCATAATCCTTAGCACCATTTCGTGAGACGGAAATTCTACTGCAATTTACAGAGAAGACATTGTTCCTTTACCTTCTAAATTCACCACTTATTTAACCCTGTTCTCTAACTTCCAAAGCTAACAAGAAACTAAGCTAGACTACTATCTCCTACTTCGCTGCTATGTTATGCAGCTCATTGCGTGAAGTGCTTCCCTCTAGCTCGCTCCGTAATAAGGAAGAGTGACGATGCATTAAACGTTTTTAATCTCGGGGTTTTGTTAGAAAAGGGTTATGAGTAAGACTTTTATAGGTTTCCGTATATTATTACGTACATAGTTCGTACTGCTGTTCAAACACATCCTGTAAGAATGGAAACTAATATTAAAGCTATTGTCAAACAGAGAAGCGTGCTGAAAGCGAAGCGGTTTTGTTTGTAATGTATGCAATTGTTTGAATCCAGTCACATAGAAAATCGAAAGCGATCCGATAGTGTATGTGACGGGCTACAAACCAGGGACCGAAAACCTTTATAAATTACGGTACAGGTATTAAAGAATTTCGGTTATTTTTCAGATTTAGGTTACCGCTATCTGTGTAACCAGACCGAAGAAAAATGTAACCTCTATTCAGGTTACCGTTTTTTTAATATAATTCAAAGATAACGACTCTTTGTCATACACAGATGCGATGCGCGCCCTGTGACTATTGCCGACGGCACGTTTGAAGTGTGCAAGATAGGGGTAATTTTTATTTCGGTAACCGGTATTAATACTGGTTATGTATTCACTTTTAATAATAAAGGTAATCTTTAAAATTACCTGTAAAAGAAAAAAAGGTTGTTACCGAAAAAATACCGGTATTGTTGATACCGGTTTCGGTCCCTGCTACAAACAATTGCATACATTACAAACAAAAACGCCTCGCTTTGGGTTCCTCACGCCTGTCTGTTTGACAATTTATCATTTTGTTAGACAATGACTCACCAAAAATCCACCCTGTTGCTTCATTTGCCCTTTTTTTTAACGTGGTAAAATCATCAATCGAGTCCTCCCACCCCGGGGAGGCGAGAGGGACTGTCAGAGTCGTACTGACTAAAATCCACAGTGTCCTTCAATAGCCCTTTATGTTCCGGGGTCACGGTAATGAGATCAGTCCTGCGACCCCGGGGCTTTGGCCCTCTAGAGGAAGGCCCCGTCATCATGCTGACGCTTGCTTCAGTTGCCCTAAGCGTTCCTTGTAGGTCGATCCTGCAACTGAAGCGATTGCACTTGCGTATCATACATTATTATAATCCCGACACTGATCACAACATCTGTTGACTTGAAAAGTACCAAAAAACATGATTATTAAAATTGAGACCTCTTCTACAAGTAACTTTACAAAATATCATTTCAAATTTTGACCCTCACAAAGGAAACGAAAAGGCAACAACGAATCAATACGTAATTACTTGGCTTCAGTATTACAATCTGGCAAAATTCAGCTTCCCTCAAAGGGAAAATTGAGACCCCGATACCGAATTTCGATTTCCGATTAATAGAAATTGTTTCGGAAACGCAATAACTACGGGAATGCTCCAGGTGTTTATATACGACGTAATTTTTCTCCTTGACAAACTTCGTCAATCGAAAAGAAAAGTTTTCTTATTAAAGTAGAGAAGAGGCGTCGGTGAGGGATTCTATCTTGCGATTCCATTAATGTTGCAGTGGTACTGAGGTAACCACAGACTTAGATAGACCTAGAAAACGCGTGAGACTAGATGAGGAAAGCTCAAAACCGGGCTCAATGACGTAAATCTTTTTTTTTAATTCTTTGCCCCACACTAGCAATTTAACACAGAAATTCACACAAACACTCAGATCCGAAACAACTATGTACTGCTAAGTCATGCGGGGAACGAACCCGCAACGTCACTATCACCCAACCACTGCGCAAACTGTGCCGCCATTAGGAGAGGCCTGGATTCAGCCGTGGACAAACACAGGCTGATGATGATGATGAACGTAAGAACAACTGTTTCGCGTGCACAGCTTACGTGCAGAAATCGTAAGCAGCTCAGCCTGCAATGTGCCATCATAGTCAAAAGTCAGTTAAAATTAAATGCGCGCTGTTATTAATTCTGATTTGATTTAATAAATTAATATTGATTTGATTTATTTTATATTAATTTAAAATTTCTAGTGACTTTCAGTAAAAATTAAATTGCTTTCTAACATTATTTTATAAGCATTAATACTAACACAATTATGGATACTTCTGTCTGAGATAGAAATACTTTGACTACCTACATTATATAAAAAACTTGAGAGGTGTCAAGGGACACCCGGATGGAACGAAGTTACTGTATACACTCAACAAAAATAATCGTCGCGACTCCACTCCACTCCACTCCACTCCGCTCCGCTCCACTCTTTGAGCTCTAGCACCCTTTCGAAACGCGCGATAAGGAACTTCGTTCCAAAAAGTGTCGTGACAACTTTTCGTAAGATTTTTTTTCGTCTAGCCCCCTTTCACAACGCGTGATAAGGAACTTCGTTCCAAAAAAAAAAAATTATACATTCGATTTTCATTATCGTAATTCTTGTTTTATCTAGTTCTAGTCTATATCTGTGGAGGTAACAAAGTGGACTTTTTTAGTAATTCTTGGGAAGGAGCATAATAAAGGTGAATCTCATCTAAATCAATGGAGAGGAATGCGTTTGCTTGGATTAAAATGTAGCTTAGGAAGTTTGTCGTGATTCAAGGGGTCTCGAGTTACGGAAGTGTGCACAGGTTGGGTTTATGTGACATCAAATGGAATGGTTTTTATTTTTGGACTAGGATCTCACTAAGTCCGAAATGTTTGACTGATTTGATTGATGATTTCAAAAATTCGGAGGTGGTGGGCAACCGATCCAAGTGGCGGATTATTGTCCGACGTGGAAACATCCTTTTCAGTCCAACACCTCAGAAGTGGACATCTTCTGGTTAATGATGGTGATGATGATGATTTCGATTTTTATTAACGATACAAAATATACATAATTTAGACTGTTTGTTCATGACTGTGTCCCGGTTACAATATTAGATTAAAAAAAAAGTTTTCAACGAACAACATTGCATTTTTCAAAGAAGGAATGCAAAAACAAAGTCCAATATAAAATGTTTACTTTTTAAAAATAAGTAGGTAGAAGAGTTTGTTTTTATAAAGATGGGAATTACTGTTTTTAATTTCCGCGAAAGTAATCCTAGGTAAAAATAATGTTGCCGTGCTCAAAGGTAGCTATTTAACATTCTAAATGTAGTGCTCTTACATAAAACATTTTTACTCTGGCACTATATTTTTTATAATGCACTTCCACTTGATTAATGAGACGACATATTAAAGAGGTTATTTATGAAGAGGAAGGGGAAACTTAGACTTAGTTACTTACAATAAGTATTATACTTAATTTTTTTAGACAGAAAATCTATGCAACTCCAGACCAATGTTGAGCGGGAAGGACTTAATTTAAAACGGATTTTGGAATAGAAGTGAGTATTGCAGTAAGTATATGTTTATCAAAATAAAAACAAAAGTATGACAACGTATAGTGAAAATAGAAACATAACCTAAATTCTAAAAAATCCTGGCAGCTTTGAAAAAGTGATGCGACGACAAAAACACACCGCAAAAAAAAAGAAAAAGAAAACCCCCTCTTTATCCGACACAGATGCAGAATAAACAGCTTGTTTTACACAAAGAACTATGTTTTAAATTCCTCAAAACTCCGAACACACAAAGCTGTGACTACAGTACTACACTAGGGAAACAAAAAATGGGCAAAATTGAAAACCAACAAAGTTACCGCAGTTACACTGTGGAGAATTTACTTCGTTTAACTATAAAATTCAATTGTAACGACAAAAAAGTGGAGATAACGTTTTGGTGAGGCCACAGTATATTTTTGCAACACAGGTGCCCGAAGACTTGCCTTGGTTTTGTAACAAAATCCTCTTATGGAACTTTGAATGGTCGGTGAAATTAAACCGCTTTGCCAACTTGTCCACTGCTGACTAGGGTGTTCTAGCTTCATTGTTAGCGCAGGACAGATCACACTATTAAAAATGAATTATTATCCACCCTGATTTATAATGTCAGTTTGTGTCATTAAATTTTGTATTGGGAAATCAAAAGACATACAAATACACACATCAAAAAAAGTTTGCGATCTCTTTGAAACACCTAAATCTTTATTGTTACGGTAGATGTGTCATGCAGGCAGGTTGTAGGCAATCCCATAATTAGGTATGACTATTTACCAAAACTCATCAGTAAAAAAAAACATGGGTACACGTTTTCGCATTTACTCCAAATATCTATCGATGTAAAAAACTCTTTGAAGCACTATCTTTTTTTCACTGCTTTCAGCTACCGAAAAATGTCCTCGTATTTACAAAATGTTGGCCAACCTCGCTCTCTCAAATCTGTTACAAAGTCGGTTTTCAACAAGAACCCTGAGGTACGAGAACGACTGACCACTTCAAAGATTGCCGAATGAATGATAGCGACGAAATATTAGTTCAGAGCGTTCACAACTCCAACTTTGGAGAAGTTTAAATTAAGCACCATTTGTACACGCGCCGTTTGGACAGAACTTTAAAGTAATTTGATAAAGTTTATGTGATTAAAAGTTAGATATTCTGAGCGTCAATTGTTTTATAAATTATTATTATTTTATCACTGATCAAAATTCGTAACTGAATCAGCAAGTTTGGTATATATTTTGACAATTCGCAAGTACCTGCAATTTATTTCTTTTTGGGTTTAAATTCATCACTAATAAAGTTCGGCCGTTCAGAGAATGCGTTCCTGACACCTATCAGTTAGTAAATGTATTTGTCATAAAATTATAACATTCATTGATTAATTATTAATATAATAATGTTGTTTTAATGCTCATCAATTGTTAAAACGGTAAACAACCAGCAAAAATATTTTTATCGTAACTGCAACGCCATTACAAAGTTACGTCGTCAGTTCAATCGCGACGTGTCATGAACGCATTCTCTGAACGGCCGAACTTTAGTCACTGACGTGTGTATCGATAAAGTGTATCTTTCAAAACGTATCCATTGTATGTCGAGAATGACTTTCAAGAATATTTGATTGACGGATAGCTTTCAATTCAGTACTATTTCAATACATATTTTCTTTTCAACCGTTTCACACTTTTAATCTGGGCATTTCAGGATGCTTAGAATTCCAAGAGGTTTGAATTGTGACTTGTACGTTTACCATCTAAAATTATAATATTTATAAAATCTTTCGAACTCCCTTTTGCGCTATTAACGTTACACGTTGTATCGTGTATCGTTAATAGCGCAAAACGTCTCTTGGGGTAACTCAGCCCATGTTACTGAACAATTAACGTTACACATAGTAGGAGAATAATAAAAACATCACACAAAAAACAACCATAACTAATCCATTTACTAATACAGAACCAACAAACTAATGTTTATCAATAACCTAACAAGTTAGATCGTCTATTGGACTTGATAATTCTCCAGGAACAACAGAGAAATTCTGTTAACTCTCTAACTTTGTCTTGTTATAACGAACCGGTTTATTAACCCTCCCCCGCTCATGTATCGAGAACATTCGAGAGTAAATACTACAGGGAAGCTGTATTTAGTAGTATACTTGGTTGTTACTACCTTGAGAATCTGTGTTGTGAAGTGTGGTTGAATTGGTTGTGAATATTTTGATCAATTATTTTATTGGTTCGATCGAGAACCGGTACTTTTTGTTAGTCCCGAGATTTTTGGGACTGTACATTCAAGGAACCGGGGAATAATCGGGATTCTCGAGACCGTGATTACCCGGTTCTATAATCCTAATGGCTGATTAGTAACAAGAGCTCTCGTCTCAAACCTTCTAGGTTAAGACTTATTTGCTTGGGCTGGGCTTAGATGGCATGCCGTCCATTACATACCAGGTTTCCTTCACGACTCGAAATGTACAACGCATTGAGCCGTTTAGCCCAATTGTAAATTGTAGATCTTTGACAATCTTTACCATAGGTCGGAATTAGGCGAAGTTATTCATGTACTTAAACAGCGTAAGAATAAAGTCAGATATGCCCAAAATCCCGGAACTACTTTTAAAGAGCAGAAAAAAATCGTTTTTTATAAAAAGAAATAATTTTACACAATTTATTTATCTAATCTATCTCTGATGTTTTATTATTATTACTTATTTTGTAATAGGTACTGTTTACCACACGAGATTTTCTATATGAAATACCGGGAAGATCCATTATCAACATTTCGAAGCAAGTACCAAAATAAACTCTACCTCATTCCGACATATTATGGTCAGAAAACTATCGCAAGCTAAATGACTTGTTAACATCAAGATTTATTTTATAGAAAGCTCCTGATGTTCTTATCTGAGCATAGAGATGCATATAAGTATTTTTCTGAAATTTTCTGACCAACAACACATAAAATTATCCATTCAATGCGATATTAAAATATGCAGACACATAAATCACGCTTGGCTGGACTGTAATACACTCGTTACAATACAATGTGCAATAAATTAGTTCGCTACCCTTTTTATTCGAAAATTACTGTGTTTAAAATAACATTTACTTGCAGTTTCAGGAATATTTTCAGAGCACTGCTTTTTGGTTTTGAGGTCATTGGCTTAGACCTCTGTTTAAAATCTACCAGACATTATAATACAATAATGTATATCAGTACAGTAGTACTTTATTCTAAAACTTGTACCCTTAGCACGAATTTTCAGTATTTGAGACGTAAGACGGAAAAAAATAGTTCTTTGTTCGCACACCAGAGGCGTTGTTCTATTTTTTCATACCAAAACGTTGTAAAGACGATGTAAAGTAAAAGAGTGAAAATTCGTGCTAAGGGTACTCACTGATGAATAGTATACAAACAACAACACGCCCTAAGGGCTAGTTATTTGATCAGTAGTCAAACTAGAAATTGGCTATTGATTAACCATTTGTTAATAAAATAGTCATTAGTTGCTTCGTTTTAAAGCTGGGGCCTGAGGCTCTACACTTCAGACAACCATTCCGGTAAAACTAAAACAGTTACGACGTGCAAGATACCTTTAAAATCATAAAAAGAACAATACCACTTTGAGACCGTAATTTGTTTTTCGTACCACTTGCTCAAAAAAGTGACATTCTATGCAGCCACAAAAAGCGTACATAACAATAGTCATTATTAATCTGTTAATAACAGCTTTCCCTAGGGAAAGAAAGTTGTACTGAATTTCATTCACCCTCTAGGGAGAGAATGTGATTTGAATTTCGAATACTTACCGATAGTGAACTACATCAGTCTGTCTTTACACCATTGAGTTTGTATGTAAAGCATTATACAACTTTTTGAAAAAGGGAATACGCAGTTATTATGCAGTTATGATTCTAGGGCCACTGCCTATTGAGCTTATCAAGTCTTATTCCGCTGTTCAAGTCCGGAGTTCGATTTTCAATGTCGGTTATCGTATTATTGTGCATACCTATAACATTACGAAAACCGAAGAGGCCGTATGATCTTGATGCCTTTGCTTTTCCGAGAATACAATATAATCTAGGAATTTGCCGCGTTTTGTTTTCTTCAAATACATAAACGTTGAAATTATTTTAATTTATTTTTTTAAATAAGTTATTGTTAAATTTAAATGTTTAATTAATGCTTATCTCATACATATTATTATAACGTTAATTTTTTCGCAAGTGGTACGAAAAGTAGAGTATTTTCCTCGGTGATAAAGCTGTCTTAGTCTTGGGTGAACTTAAATCCCTCGCTACACTCAGGACTCGTCTTAAATCCCTCGCTTCGCTCGTGATTTAAGTTTCTAACACCCTCGCTACGCTCGGGAGTAAGCCTCGAGTCCTTCGTTATGCTCGCGATTTAAATCGTCACCCGCGACAGAAGACACTGCTTTATCCCCTTGGTTAATAATCTACTATTTAATAGTCGAATAATTTATTTCAGACCCTGTAGATAATTTGGAAAACTATATTTGGACAACTACGTTAGCTAGTCGAATTTCCATTCTTTATTCAGAACTTGAAGAAACTTCAACAATACTGAAATATTCCAAGAATATGAGACTATATTTTTTTCTTTACTTTTTTATGTTTTGCTGTCAAGTCTATAGAATAATAAAAAAGAAACCTTATTTTCACTTATTTCTATGAATCACATTTTTAGACTACTTGTTCAGAAGTTGGTAAATAAAAAAAGCCTATTGACAACATTCATAATATGACAACTGAGAGAAATTTTGAGATATTTTTTTGACAGTAGTCATTGGAGAAAAACAACGAGATTATATTTGGAATAGTTATATTTTGTGGCAGTCAGTATAATGTCCTACTTATGTAAACAGTGAATATTGGATTCTTTTTTCGTGTGAAAATGTGGGTCACATCTGGCATCAGACTTTTAGGCGTGTATTGCTTTACATAAAACAACTCAAGGCCAAACGCAAGCCATTCAGAAGAAGTGGATCACTTTTCAGGTGATTGTAATACTCGTATATTTTCACTATCTAAACACAAAAACTTAAACCTACTTCTTATTTTTTCAGAGCAATAATAAAAGTATTCGTTATTGCTACTAGTTATTTCACAGGCAACTCTTTATGGAAGCCGCTCAACTATTCCAGGAGTTCAGAACAACCCGGCTTAAATGTTTCAGGTGAATAAACCATTTTTACTAACATATTAACATGAAAACTCAAACCTTACACATCAAAAAAGTTTGCAACCATTTCGAAAAGACGAAAATTTTTTTGTGACGGTAGATAATAATATGATTTCTTTGCCTCTTTAATTTTTTTATTATTGAAAACATAAAACAGGTCAAATGTTTTCCATAAAAATAATAAATATTAGGTGTACTTACTTCATTACTTACTTACTTCATTACTTATTACTTTATTTGACGCTCTGGTTAACCAGGATATTGAACCCACCTACATCAACCTACTCCGTAAAATCTATCAAAACAGCACAGCTGCAATAAAACTACAAAGTCCCGGATCACCGTTTTCCATAGAAAAAGGTGTAAAGCAAGGAGACCCGCTTTCACCCAGGCTTTTCAATAGCGCCCTTGAAGAGATCTTCAGAAAGCTAACCGCTTGTTGGGAGAGAAGCGGCATTGAAATCGGTGGGGTGCGTTTAACAAACCTTCGCTTCGCAGACGACATTGTCGTATTCTCTTCTACAGCGACAGAACTTGAGCTAATGTTAAATCAACTCAGCAATGCAAGCCTTGAGGTTGGACTGGCGATGAATATGTCCAAGACCAAACTGATGTCAAACACCACTAAGCATAAGCATAAACACCACTAAGAATACATCTACTTGGGCCAGATAGTCTCTTTCCAGTCCAGACAAGATGCGGAAGTCGCAAGACGAACCGAAAATGCCTGGAAGAGCTACTGGTCCATGAAAGAGCTTATGAAAGGAAAAATTCTGGACATGTGCATTCTTCCCATTTTGACCTATGGATCCCAGACTTGGTCTTTGACAAACATTCAAAAGTCCAAACTTAAGGTTTGCCAACGTGCAATGGAGCGTAGTATTCTAGGCGTCAAACTTTCAGACCGCGTACGCAACACCACACTACGCTCCAAAACACAAATTGCTGACGTTGGTCAAAAGGCCACTGCACTGAAATGGGCCTGGGCCGGCCACGTCTGCCGCATGCCCAATGAACTGTGGGCCAAAATAACCACTTTGTGGAGCCCTGACACAGCCAGAAGGCGCCGCGGCAGACCTCGTAGAAGATGGCGGGACGAGCTTGATAAAACCTATGTACAATGGTCCACTTTAGTCCTGGATCGTGAAAACTGGAAGTCATGGGGAGAGGCCTTTGCCCAGCAGTGGGATGATGTAGGCTAGTAGTATCAGTATCAGTACTTCATATTTTTTCAGAGCAATAAATACTAGTTTCGTTATTGCTAGTATTTGTTTCACAAGCGATTCTATGTGGAAACCGCTTATTACAAAACAAGCCGGCTTAAATCCACTCTGAGGCGTTTTGGAGTCTTTTGCTCAGTAGAGGAACTTGAATGATTTTTATGGGATCAAACGATAATTTTCAGATCAAATTACTGCACTGACTACATCCAACCAATACCGTCTGTTTTCAAAACCTCCTTCTTTTTAAAGTCGGCTAAAAACCTATTTTCAAGGTTTTCTCTCACCCATGTAAGTCTCGATATTTTTATTTCAACACGAGAACAAAATAGTTTTGCTGCAACGCTGAACATAATAAAGTCGATAGTCGACATAATATACCAGTAGAGTACCTTCTAAACAGTAGGAAATGCTCTCTTCAGTAATTGAAAATGTAAGAGTTGCCCTAGATAAATAAAGTGCCTTTATTATTTTACAGTTTCCTTCTAATGCTTTATTATTGAGAGAAAAGATAATTTGTTTTGCGATAGAAAAGGGAACAGTGTATAAGACAGAGAAGTGTTTTATGATGGGAACAATAACACATACACAATTTTTTTTTAGCGTGGTAAAATCATCAAATGAGTCCTCCGGGCCCCGGGCAGGGCGGGAGGGACTGTCAGACTTCTACTGACTAAACTTCACGGTGTCCTTCATTAGCCTGTTATGTTCCGGGATCACGGTAAGGAAATAATCCCGCGACCCCGAATAACACACACATAAGGCAAACTTAACACAATACTGACGTATTGCAAGCGCCAACAGAACGCCATTTGCAAGCGGCCATTAACAAATGGGAAGTTGGCGCTTGCCCTACGTTAATGTTGTGTTAAGTTTGCTGAAAGTGTGTATGTGTCCGTTACACCCCGTGTCCTCGTCTTATTTATACACTGTTCTTTTTTCTATAGCAAAACTAATTAGGTACCTTTACACATCGGAACTTTTATCTAGTGCATTTATATTCACTCACAATACGCTGCAAAATCGTCTTCTTTTGTGTCATATAGATACAGTGATGATAAATTTCGATATCAATTTGTTCTGTAAATTAGGTGTGTAGCGTCTATATCTGTATTAAAAACCTCTTGCAATATTATTTTCATTGTTATTTAATTTTTTCTTTGTAATATTCGTCTATATTGGATTTGAATAAGCTAAGAAAATAAGTCCAAATGTATTTGGGACACCACACAGGAGCAATTGCATAAGTATGGCCACCAAATCGTGAATTCGAAAATTAAACTGGACCTATTTTACCTTCTTTCAATAAAAGAAAGAAACAAATTGTTAAAACAATTAAAAATCATGTAGAACAAAAATCACTAAGCACTTTCGTTCATTTAAATCGAGTCACTTCTGCATTCGAAAAGGAAACTGCCGACAGAGATGTCAATTTATGAGACTACCCTCACTTACATGGGATTAAGTAATACAACACGGCCTGTGGTTGATTTCCCGAGAGCCTACACAATACTACGTCCCGACAACCGTTTACTTTAATTGCGAAAGTATTTCACTGGGACGGTTTTCATTAGGGTAATGCGAGGTAACATTAGCATGAAACTTTTGACATGCGTAAAGCGACTTTTACAAAGAGTGATTTCTGACTAATTTCCAAGTATTGCCTGTGGGATTTGTATTGAAATAACTACTTCATGTATATGTATAAAAACTATGCTAAAGCATCGGGCCTTTGAATTCCTAAACTGGTATCTGTACCCTTAGCACGAATTTTCACTATTTGAGACGTAAAGTAAACTAGAACTTTGACAATTTCATATTGACAATTTTCGCATTTTCGCACCAGAGGCACTGTTCCATTTTTTCATACAAAAACGCTGTAAATACTGGAAAGACGCTGTAAAGTAAAAGAGTGAAAATTCGTGCTAAGGGTACAGAAGGTGGCTGGAGAGAAGTCATGGCGTCCTGATCTACCGCTTGACGCAGGTCCTCACCGGACACGGAAGTTTCGGGAGGTACCTGTGTCTGATGCGAAAGGAGGAAACGCCTGGGTGTCACCACTGCGAAGATCGCCCGGAGGACACGGTGGAGCATACGGTGCAAGACTGCCCAGCTTGGGCGGAGCACCGACGTGTCCTCACGGCTGCGATAGGCGGAGACCTCTCGCGCCCGGCATTGGTTGCGGCCATGCTGCGGGGCGAGACGGAGTGGGAAGCGGTCAGCTCCTTCTGCGAGGCAGTAATGCTCGTAAAGGAGGAGGCAGGCCGCGAGCGAGAGAGGACAGCGTCCTCCCTCCGCCCCAGCCGCAGTGGTAGGCGCCCACGGCGACGGACGTCGCAAGATGATCTCCGGCCACCGTAGGCGCGGGCATGCGGGCAGCGAGTAAAGGGCAACTCGCTGCCCGACCAAGGACCATGCCGGGTCGACGGCGCGTTGTGTCCCACGCGCGCCTCAAAGAGCGTCAGCATAATGACGGGGCCCCCCTCTCAGAGGGCCAAAGCCTGCCGGGGTCGCGGGATTATTCCCTTACCGTAACCCCGGAACGTAACAGGCTATGAAGGACACCGTGGATTTTAGTCAGTAGAAGTCTGACAGTCCCTCCCGCCCTGCCCGGGGTTGGAGGACTCATTTGATGATTTTACCACGCTAAAAAAAAAAAAAAAAAAAAGGGTACAGAAGTGATTTTTGCACATCGTACCTCACTTCAAACACCAGTAACTATGACAAGTAAAAGCTGTTTGTAGTTGTCCAAAACAATGATAATTTCTTCTTTTAAAAACAAGGTGAATAACTAATCAAAATATTATTTCTCAAAAACCTGCTTCAATTTCAGGTATTAAGGCAGCTTTATACAAAAAGTACAACTTCCTGTTTGTCTATCTGTCCTATCAACTTTGCCATAAGCTAAGAATTTACTCCATCATGTAAACGGAGCCTTAGGTACCACAGTGGGTTTTATGGGTGATTAAAAATAGATGGCGGAAAGGTTATGAGGATTTCACGGTTGGATTCTGAATACGTTTTTGTTTTAAATTGATTTTGAATTAATAAGATTAGATTTTAGTTGGTAAACCGTAATTTGTTTTGTTGTTGAAGAATATTGAGTCCAGTAATTATAATTTAATGTTATGTAAAAAGTTAAGATAATTAATTGATTTTGTACACATAACAAGTTCGCAAAATTAAGACCAACTTCAACAAAGTCAGAACAGAATAACAGCTGATACAACACCCACAGACCATCACAATGGAAACTACTCAGTTTTAAAAGGAAACAAAAACTCCCCTCAATTGAGTTTCCAGGAAAGAATCGCAGGAACGCAACCACTGATTCAATGGATTCGGCTTTTCAATTAACGTGGAATCGTTCGCGGTAGCCAGATAGAATGTGTCCGTTTGACCTCGTTGCTGGCATGGATCCCCGCCAGAATTAACAACTCCTCAAGCAAGCAAGTTAATTAATTAATACAACACGACGATTTACGTGTTGCGATTTACACGATAAATAGCCATGGCGCTTTTGACTTCATCGAGGCATCAAGCATCATCGAGACACTTTTAATGCTCCATGAACAGCGCGTGATATTTTTCATTTAATTTTCATCAACAATTAAAAGCGCGAATCGGCAAACGTAAGTTGAGACACTCTCAGGCAAAGTGGAGCGACGACTTTTGCAAGGAAGTCGGTAACAGCTGGATGGCAGAGTAGCCGGTAACCAAGTGAATTGGCGTGCGGTTGGTGTGGCCTATATCCATCAGCGATTGGATATGCGGATGATGAAAATTATATAGGCACAAAGAAATAAGAATTGAATTGAATATAAAGAATGAATATGTGAATGAGTGTGTGTATGTGAGGTTTAAATAGAAATTTTCATAAAAAATATAAAAGAAAGCAATTCTTAAGGACTTTACCCATGGCGCAATGCGACTGGGATGATTCGTGCGATATCGAGTCGATTGCCGATTCAAGTCGTTAGACCGTGAACTTCAAAAATCCACCTTACCACTACGACATAAAGCCGCTGCAAAGCGAAGACAAAAAATGCCGCCAATGACAAGCAGTTGCGCAATCGAATTTCGAACACAGAATCGTATGCATTGTCATTAGCACGCACATGTAATTCGATATCGATGAGATCTGTGAGCGATATCGTCAATCCGTGTGACTCCATTAGCATATGTGATATCTGACCGATATCGTCAAACGATGCAATACTGCATCGCCTCGCGCCTTTGGTAAAGTCCCTAATGTTTAAAAGGCATGGCATTGCTTATTTAATACGATACCTACTGTGTATTACTGTGTTTATTTTTATCAGTGTTGACATTCACAGAGTTGCATTATAGAGTTTCCGAGACCAACTTACAGGGTGAAAATGCAATTTTTATGGAAAGAAAGTGTTATGTACTGTGAAGACCGAGGACAAAAACACATGAGATAAAAGTATAGTCACAGTATAGTACTCTTACAGATATTGCGTCTTGCAGTAGCAGGCAAATAGCAACCTTACTTTTACAGCAGTAAAGATCAGATGGCGAAAGCAAATGATCAGTGAATTTACTCTGGTAGTTCCCAATGCATAATCATGAGCAAAGTAAGGTCATTCGCACATAAAACAGTGCAGCGAGAATTTCACGAGATCTCGAACCGCGTGCTTGCGCGGACGAGATATGTGGCTTATGGGCCTACAAAAGGTACAAGCATTACCACAGTTTTACCTTTTAAATTGAAAAGGCAAATAAGTAATTTGACATTATATTTTTCTTCACCGTAAAAAATAGACCTTACCTAGTTACAATAAATTACGAAAAACGTTGATCCAATAAAAAAAAACTAACCAAAATTCAACAAGCAAAATTACTATCTACTTAGTGCCCAAAGAGATTCAAAAGAACATAGTTTAATGTCTTTGTTAGTGCCGTATTTTATCCGTATAAAATAACACTAATCCGGGCGCGTCGTCGCCACAGAATCGGATTACTTCGGGCGGCGAAGGATGACTCTTTAGAATAGTAGGACGGACTAACTTTGAGCCACAGTCTACTGATTACCGACACAGTTGGCTAACTGAGGCTACTATATCCTTCTTTTAGTTAATACGTGTTGTTTTATTTAGGAAAACTTTGGCAGGGAATCTGATTTGGTAGGGATGAGATAGTAGATAATTTGATTTCGGGCTATCTAGTGCGAGACTGTGTCGATTCGTTTTTGTTTATTTGTATTCGACGACTTTGTGCCTGGAAGCTTCTATTATAGCTAGACTTCTTTTTTTTCTTGTCTCTGAGTTAATTAAGCGGTAACTATCATCGCCTAATTCACAAAAGAGGTCATCACGGAAACAATTCGGTAGAGAATGTAGTTTCTGGATATCGTCTTCTAACTTAATGAAAAAGGAATCTGGTGGAACTGTTACAGATTATATTAACGTCCAATAAGAAAATACAGACCATTTTCTTAAGAAAGCTATGTCTGAAGAACGACAAAGATTCACAATAATCTCACAATCACTGTCTCAGAAAAACAAAAGAATACTTTTATTCAAAATAATTCGAAAAAAATATTGCAGAATAAATATTAAAAAGCAAAAATTTCAAATTAAGAACAGAAACAGATGTAAGCCGCATGCAATTTAATTCATAAATAGTTCACAATAATAAAGTACAATCAAGGAGAGAAATTTTAAATTTTCTACAATTTAAAACGAACCATGCCCGGAGCATTCTCTCGTGTAGTTTCATTTTATAACCAAACAACGTGTTTTATGTTACCATTTTGTTCAGTCGCTGTATTACCTTGTCATACAGTTTTCCTTGTTTCGCTATTTCATTTCGTTTCCCACTGTATTTCCCCACAGAACTATTAAATGTTTTTCTAGTTTGCAAACGCTTACGGTACAAATATTTTGACAGGTTCGGGGTAAGCGTTTGGAACGTAACTGTATCGGTAGTTTTGTATGCTTTTGGTCAATTTTATAAATTCGTATTTTGTTAAATTTTGTATTAGCTGCTGGCTTTTGGTTGGAATTTTATGTTTATAGTTCAGAAGAGACCAGTTTATATTTGTATTTCTTAATTTTATATCTACTTGATGTGACGGAAAGTGACTAAGGTTATTGAAAGTCAGTTTACAAGAGATGCCGTATCTTATCTTAACTTTTTACTAATATTATAAACGCGAAAGTGTTTTGGGATGTATGAATAAATTTTTTTTAATCTTTCAGGCAAAAACTACTGAACGTATTTGAATGAAATTTGGTACACAAATAGTTGATAAGATGGATTAACACATAGAATAGTTTTTATCCCGATTTTATCTAACCGGTCGATAATTTTTGAGTTGTAGCGTGCGAAGCCGCTGGCAACAGCTAGTTATAAATGGGCGCAAAAAAAAGGGAAAAACTTAAATATTTCGTTTAGATCAAATTTACATAAATAATATAAAATTATTCTACCAAAAAATACTCACGAATTCAAACATTAAAACACACAGTTCCAAAAATGAAATGTAAATTCTAAAACGTTATTCAAATTCATAGTCGTGCCGCGAGACACTGAGTCCTTTCAATTAGAGTACAAAATCCCGACTGATTAAACTGAAAGCCGCTATCTCCACCTTAAATTATTATTGTACGGAATGAAGAGAACATCAAAAATGATTTTAATTTAGAAGCAAAATGGAAAAGGTGTTTGAATTTAGAATTTGAGATCCATTCGCGGTTTCTACAATTATTTTAATTGGTCAATTACAATTTTAGACTATTGTTTAGGTGGCTAATTTTGATAATTGATAGTAACAAATTGTTTATTAACCTTTTGGGGTCAGCACATACTTGTTAATATTATTTTAGATCGCTGCCACTGCTACTGTTAATCGAGTCATTTATGATTAAAGATAAGCGTGTGCACTTAAAGTAATTATTTTTATTGCTCAAATGTAATGAGATTTAAGCTGTGTTTCACAAACTTATAAAGAGATAATATTATTAAGAGGATAGAATAGCTGCTGCCATTTCAAAAAATAGGTATTTAGAAAAACTCGTACTGTCCCTCTCACGCGTTGAAAAAACCCCGATCGTGCGATAGAGAGCGTTGCAACTCGCGACTGAATGTAAGTATTTTTATATGAAATTTGTCTCTCGGGAGAAAACTTTTTCACATACTAAATCACGACCAATCTCTTAGATTCTGGTGTCAATCGTTTCAGCATATTATATTCTAGGTTTGTAGGTTTTGTTTTTTTTTCTTAAACTTCTTTGTTTTTTAAATACGAAGGTTTTACTTCAATGAAGATTTTGTCATAAAAATAGTAACTTTTAGGCGCCTGTAACTTTCAAACTATTATAAATATTGAAAAAAAGAAAACCTATAAACCTAGTTTTTTACTGTGTCAGATGCATTGTAAAAAATCATTGAGATAGGATAACATTTAGGGGGAGGAAAACGTTTTCTCTTTTTATATGGACGAAAGCTCGGTAGACGATAGTCTTAAGAGGAATGATTTGTATTTTTTGTATCATAGGCCATCCGTGCAAAGCCGGGACGGGCTGCTAGTCCATAATAAATTAAAATATTACTTACTTTCAAATAAGAATTTCCTCCAAATAATCCCTTACAAAATGAAAAGGTTACAACATTTAAGATTAAATAGAAGCTCCTTTAAAAATCGTACAAAGCACTTTTTCAAAGAAAAGTAGTTTTAAAGACCTTTTATGGAAATACCTACCTTAGAACGAGCAGTACCTTTACAAAACCACTAACTCTGTCAAAGTAACCAAGATCACAGATTTAAACTAGATCCATTCAACAAAATACATTTCGCAGCGACATCATTTACCGAGGGAAGATGAAAATATTGAAGATTACATAAAAATAAGGGTAATCTTAATGGAACGTAGCGACCGAGGTACTGGGGGTGTAATCAAAAACCGATCGGTGGGCAAAGGACGTTTTTACCTGCCGCCCATTTTTTCTTTTTCAAAAAATCCATATTTCCCTTTGTTTTCTTCTACATGAAATTTCTCATTCACCGTTTTGAAAAATATAAAAATAAATTAAATTACATTTAACCGCCGAAACATGTAAGTAGGTACAACTTTTACGGTCGTACCACAAAACCTTTGAAACGTCTGTTGAACTCCTGTCTAAAAAAATGACAGATTATGACGTTGACATAAGGTCCATTTTGCACTCACACTTTTATTAGACAAGTGTTCAACAATGTTTAAGTTTTTATAGTAAGGCTGTAACAGTATATCTTACATAAAGACCTCCCTTTAATTAAAAAGGATACCTGTGCTAGGAGGCTCCGTTTTAAGTGATCAAATGTGATATTTCCAAAGCAAAACGTAGATTGCCTTGAGAGAAACCAATATGAATTTATTCTGTTCGCGAAGGAACAGCGCAATGTATAATTTAATATTCAATGATCACAAGAAGTGAAAATCAAATAGCAGTACTCGAGTAAATTCTGTTATTTATTATATTGAACGTGCTTTGATTTTCTATTTTATTTATAAGTGTTGATCTTGAAATAGTATACAGATATTCTAGATATTTCAACAGTTACCGGAACCGGAATCGGAAAGTAAATGGCTATCGAAGGACACCGTGGATTTTAGTCAGTACAAGTCTGACAGCTCCTCCCGTCCTGCCCTGGGTGGGAGGGCTCTCTTATGTCATTTACGCGTGTTCATGTTCATTTGTTTTACGAAAACTGGAATACTTTTTCCAAAAAAAATTAAGTGCATTTTGTTGTTTTCCACGTTTATAAAGAAAATCAATTTAAATATTCATGCTATTATAATTATGCAATAGTTATCGCTTCTAATAAATTAAAGTAATAATAATAATATTGCACAACTATCACACAACGCCATCTAGTCCCAAGCTAAGCAGAGCTTGTGTTATGGGTACTAGACAACTGATAAACATACATATATTTCTAAATACATACATATTATAGATAGAATTACACCCGACACAGAACATTCTGATCGTGTTTCATCACACAAACATTTGTCCTGGGTGGGAATCGAACCCACGACCTCCGGCATTGCAGTCAGGGTCACTAACCACTAGACCAACAGGCCAGTCAACTTGGAAGTCAACATGGAAGTAATATCCCTACTCTATAAATGCATGTTTCTTTCTATTTCGTGCACAATGTAGTCTCTCTTTAGAGTGAGTTAATTAAACCATCATTGGGAACCTCACATGTTTTTGACATGGCTTTAGACTTATTTCCTCACTATATTTTCCTTTTCCGATATCAGTGATGGGTGTATAATAATTAGGTTGCCTACTTGAATAAAAGTCACACAAATACCTAAGTACACTATGTTCACATATAAAAAAAAGTAAATTAATAAAAATAAAATTATTATTAAATAACGTAGAGAGACCGGATCCATATTTTTATTGTCTCCTACTATCGGCGATCCAATCAAAATAAACCACGTATCGTTTCAATCTAAACATAAAATTAAGGAGGAAAAATTGCTTACACAAGAGAATGTTCTCCTTTAAGAAATATATCAGAAGGACATCTGCACTCTTTCGTCCAATCCGTAATAAAAGTGGATAGCGGTCATAAATTTTGAGTCGAAGAGGTCCCAATACCACAGGGGCCGCGAGCGGGGGCCAATCCTGGGGAGCAATCAAATTGTGATCAGTACCGCATGAGAAGAATTTTTATGCGCACCCTTCGAAAGCCTACGAGATAAATCCGGCCTATGAATACGGGACTATGTTCAAAGTTATTTTGTTTTAATTGAATAAGTGATAAAATACGTATCAATAGGGACACCTGATTTTAGTTTTATGGGTTTTGTTTTAAACTTGACCAAATATATAAACGAACTTTGTTCCCTACTTTTTTAAATATAATTATAAAATGAAACAAGCAATCATCATCTGCATAGCCTTTTCCCAACTCTGCTGAGGTAGACTTCCAGTCCCGTCGGATGCATCTGAATATCAGTATTATACATAGAGAGACTGCCATCTGACCTCCGCAACCCAGTAACTGGGTAATACGATAGCCCATGGAATGACTGGTTGTCAGGCTTTCGAGCTTTTTGACTATGATAAACTACTGTCAAAAATTTACAAATACCAGGTGAGACCAACGGCTCTATGTGCAGTCCGAGCCACGGAGGAAACTGTGGCAAATAGTCAGACATCGAGATACCAAACTAAAGATTAGTTAGCCAGGAGCTTCTCAAAAAAATGGATAATCGAAAGAGATCCTCAATAAAATAAAAACTATAAAATGGGTCATAATCGGGCCGTTACCCACATACTACGTTGGCTCAATGTGGGTTGGTTGATGTCACATGCCTATCTTCGAATTTCCGCATAGTTTGATACTTACAAATAACTACTTAGTATGTAGAGTGCAGTTTATCCAATTAACTCGCCACAGGCCGCGGAACTAGCTGCTGAGTATTTAATCAGTTCCTGACATTTCGAGTTAACCAGGGTCAGTATGTAAGCAGTCTAATATTTTAATCATAAAATTTACTAAAAGAATATTGCATTTATTTTTTAAGTAATTTAAATAATACATTTATTATTATTTAAATTACTTAAGGTCAATGCATAGTTATAAGAACTGCAAGAAAATGACATCGGTTCCGTAAACTTTTATCAACGGATCCCACTTCTAAAGCAATGCCGTGGACCTTTAGGCACAATCTCAAACGGCTCGAGTATACTAGATAATACAATGTCAGGATTCTAACATATATTCAGATCCCGCAAGCAATATGCGGGATAGTAATACCTCATACATTGAATAGGAGTCAACGCAGAATAAAGAAACAGAAAGAGTATTTAATTCCAATATTATCGGAAAGATCCACCATCCAAATTTGACACATTGACAGTTTTTAAGATAAGGGGTCATTTAGTCTGTCAGTTCCGCAAATAACAGGATTACAATACTAATTCCGTAGGTACCGTGCTTCTAACTGTGCTGTAACCCTTTTTTAAATTTATTTGGTCTATTCTTTCCTTGATGATAAACAAGGTGTTTGCTATTCGACGTTATCTACACAGTTATATTAGATGCGGAAAATTGAAGAAAATTCAGTGTTATTGTTATATGTTTTGTCGTCAAACTGACAAGATAATCCAAGCTATCTGAATATGGACGTCAAAGGTACGATATCTACTGTTTTTAACTCTCTTTCATCTCAGAGTAGTTATTTATATATGTAGATAATAAGAGTAACTAATCGTTTAGATAAGTAGTCGATACATGTAAAAACAAATAGGTAATGCTAGGCTTTATGATGACAACATATTGATGGCATTATCAAGCATTCAAAATTAAATGATTTAGTAGAGATTAAAATTAAAATTGTAGTTTAAACTATTATGAATAACTTTGCATTAACTGTTCAGAGTTATTCAAATAATGCGTGAAATGTTTTTAAAGAAGTATCTTTAGATTCATTAGCGCTTAGTTTAGTAAAACTAAGCGCTAATGAATCTATCGCTGAATTATTGAGAGTACCTATAGTGTGAAACAATTGAGTCATCATTAAGCCTCCGGAATTTGCCCAGAAAACTGACAGCATTGCCTTGTTGAATTGTTTATTTAGACCAAAAAATATTAAGTGACTACAATATCAAAACAAAATCTAATTTTTTTTTCTAACAAAACCTCATAAAACACTTTATAATCAAAGGTCAGATAAAGGTAATTCATATAGGAAAAAAACAAAAAACAAATGCACGTTTGAAATCCGAACACAATCTATTTTTGAAAAGGAGCGCATTAATTTAATAAAAAGAAAGTCTACCGTGCGCTTGTGTGTTTGGCACAAAACGGATATTGCCTGTCATGTGGAACAGGCTTGAAATCTCACAAACTAACTATTATAAGGGTGCTTGTACACGGAGCAAGTAAAGGAGCGGGTTACCCGCGCGAGTAACACAAGTAACATGCGCAAACTACTTGATCAAGTTATCAGCGGAGTGCTTGCACACGGCGCATGCAACTAGCGCAAGTAATGGTGCGGGTTTGCGGTTTACCCGCGCGAGTAACATGCGCAAGCTACTTGACCAAGCTACCCGGGCGGGGTGCTTGTACACGGCGCATGTAGCTTGAGCATTTTGAGGTACTTGCGCGGGTTACATGCGCCGTGTACAAGCACCCTAACGTTCAACTTATCGTTATTCTTGTATTGATTTCTAGCTTGTATCTGGTAAACGAAATGTGATGTTATCCCTTATAAACGATGCAATTTAATAATTGTGTCAAAATACTTATAACATTTATTTTATTTTTAAAACAAATTACATCATTAAATGCTACTGTAAGAGTAGATGATCAAAATCAGAAATGCAATATCAATGAACAGAGTTCGCGTCAGAATTATTAGTATTGCATTTCTGATTTAGATCATCTACTTTTACTGTTGAATGTACCATAAAACGTATCTAATACAAGCTTTAAAGACTTTAAATATCCAAAACCGTTTCATTATATCGTTATTATAATGCAGAAAATAAACCATCATAAAAAAGAAGCCATAAAAAGATTAGATAAGTCCAGTCCGCTACGGAGTTCACAGATGCAAATCTTATGAAGCCTCTAGAGTATCGTATTTGATATCTTTTTTTTTAAATACCCATTTGGCTTTTTTTTTCTTTCTTTAAATATTATCATATTTAATCTGATATCGGTCCTTCTTTGGGCTGAGACAATGATTTGATTTCATTTAAAGTTTATTGAGTCAATTTTTATAAAAAAACTCACATAAAATGTATATGTAGGTACGTTTAGATATGATTAAAGCTGTGTTTTTATTAATTGTAAAATTAAATAGTTTATAGTTTATTCGATTTTGCGGTTATGATTTTTTAAGCATTTTTGTAAAGAACGATGCATTGAAAGCCACTTAGTTCTTGCTAGCAAAAATTCAAGTTTTTCGATCCGATTTCTTTACTAAAAATCCTACACTTTGTCTTTAGTTCGTAGAAGAAACAAATATCTGAACGTGTTCCCGTGTATGTGATACTTACCTACACGATTGATTGCTGCGATGCTGTCGCAGTTTCGATTTCCGCACGAAGCAAATAAAAAAAAATAAGCGTATTTTAGACTTGATGAAAGATGCAAGTACGCTTAAAACAAACTAGAACTCTGCCTTAAGTTTCAAAAGTGGAAAATGCTATAGTAGATCAACAACTACATATTTCAGGGTACCCACGAAAAGTATTGACAGGTGCCATGTATATTTAATTATTTGTAATAGGTGCCGTATGGGGAATACCATAGGCGCCATTAGCTCAGCTGTCATTTCAGTGAGTGCCTGCCTATTATGAAATACCTCTCAAAATTCACGATTAAAATCATGAAACAAAAGACAAAAATCTTTTAATACTATACTGTCCATAAATTTAGAAAAGAGACATCACGGTTGTTTTTTTTAAATTATATTCACGGCACAAGTTCGCGAAACAAGTTTCCCGGTCTCCGCGGATGTGAATGGCCAAGTTCGATAGAACTTTACTCTTTACTCAGAACTCAAAGTTTTGCTTCCGATCCGATGAAACCACATCAAAAGATATAACAAATATCTATATACAATTTCAAATGGATTAACTGTTCCAGAAGTTGGCGCGAAGTATTTGTATTTTGAATTTGGAATTTGTAATGTTTTGTTGCCCTGTTTTGTAGACTCTTTGGTAATGTTATTGCTTTAAATGTTTTTTTTTTTAATCTGGTATAGATGGATCATTCTCATGCGGACAGAAACGCAACTCGTCAGATTCGCAACTCGATGAACTGGGATTCTGTGTACATTTTTTAAAGTACGTAAATGGTAGTTCTGTTTTATACTCATATACATTTAAAACGCTCGTAATCGAAAGCTTCTTTTATCTTTGATCAAAACTTCAATCAAAAGTAATTTTAACTTATTCAAATTGAACAACAATCATAAAATTCCGTTTTTCCAACAAAAGTGACACTTATAACTGTCTTAGCAGGTGAACCTGAAACGTAACAGGCAATTGATGAAACACGTTGAATTTAAGTCAGTACCAGTCATTTCCTCTCCACACAGGCCTCGAGGATTGATTTGATAATTTAACCGCCTAAAAAATTTAAAAAGTTAACTTTTTTTTTTTTAAATCGCGCAACTGAAAATTTTCAACATAATTTTCCGTCGGCAACCTTATGATGACGTCATTACTCACGGCGGCGCATGCACCTCTGCTCATAACTTAGTCGTGACGTGACTAACCGCGCCGCCCGCTCCACACCGGACATTACCATCATTTAACACTATGCTGTCCTATTTCATAGTCCTTCTTCAGTTTTCAGACACTGTGTCATACTAAATGTTGCTTCATGTCCAATCTTTGTAGTTTGCTTTTTTATAGGAGTTCATCATCATTATAAGCCTATAATGTTCCCACTGCTGGGACACAGGCCTCCTCTCAATAAGAGGCCATATTATCTACCACGCGGGCCCAGTACTGGTTGGTAGGAGTCACATGTCTTCGAATTTGGTGGTTCTAGGACATGCCGTTTTCCTCACGATGTTTTCCTTCACCGTTTTGAAAGCAGTGGTGATGAAAAAATTACACAAAGTAAAGACGACCATCGTTCTCGGATCTAGTTCTACTATTATATTTGCCAAAGGTATATGACCTTTGGCAAGTAGGCGCTACTACCAAAAAAAAATTATATACTCATACCCTGAATTTTCACTCTTTTACTTTACAGCGTCTTTCCAGTATTTACAGCGTTTTTGTATGAAAAAATGGAACAGCGCCTCTGGTGTGCGAAGAAAGAACAATTTTTTTCCTAGAAAATTTTCAATTTGAAATTGTCAAAGTTCCAGTTTACTTTACGTCTCAAATACTGAAAGTTCGTGCTAAGGGTACTGGTGTCCGCATGGTTGCATCACCATACATACATTTTCTTGGTAGCACGTTCTGATGGCGCAACGATGGTATCCCGGTGATATAGAATTCTAATCCCGGTAAGAAAGACTATTTATCCCAGTGCCAATTTTGTCGGTATAGCCATTCTGACGTGTTTGGCAACCCTAGATCCATCCATTTAGCCAAACTTTCGAATTTAACATATCAGTAAGGATGAGCTCGCCATTAATATAAATTAATATTTCTGGAATGTCTGTAAACAAATAAGTCACCCATAGGCACTTCTCATCCTTTCACTGAGGAAAGCAGTTCTGTGTCCCACAATTGGGAACATTTATAGACTGATAATAATGATGTACCCACCCAAATAATTAAACTAACCATCACTATCAGACTATAACGTCCACTCTTGGGCTAGAGCCTAACCAAGCCTTAATTTTATACTTGCAACATATAAGCAACTACTAATTATCATACCAAAATATGTGCTATAATTAACAAAAACACACACGCTTCAATTTTGGTGGCAGTTTGGTGTATGTTGCCATAAGCCAGTATCGTGTATGTTTACGAACAGTACCCTTAGCACGAGTTTTCACTCTTTTACTTTACAGCGTCTTTCCAGTATTTACAGCGTTTCTTGAATGGAAAAAAACAGCTCTTCGATTCCTGTACGAAGAAGAAACTCATTTTTTCCTTGAAATTTGTCAATTGGAAAATGTCGAAGTTCCAGTTTATTTTACGTCAGAATAACGGAAACCTCATGATAAGACCTCAGAGGCCTTATCATGAGTTTCTGTAAAAAATGGAAAGACGCTGTAAAGTAAAATAAAGAAAACTCGTGATAAAGGCTCAGAAAACAGTCAGGCCCAGAACAAATAACAGTCTTCATCGTTATTTCAACCAAAATACACCTGAAAATATAGGTCTAGGAATTAGCGTAGCTAGCTCAACTGATACTGTGGTTTTCTGATCCAGCAGATCACAAGAACCTTTGGGAACTTTTCCCCTATTAAAAAGTACCAAGACAAGGTATAATCCATAATATGTAGAATTTGCAAAAAAACCAATCTGTTTTAGGACATTATTTTTTAAAACTTATTTCATCATACGATTGGTTCCGAAATATTAAATGTTTGTAACATGTAATTGCAATCATTATCACTTTATAGCTTATCTCATCTCATCATCAGCCAATAATGTTCCCGCTGCTGGGACACAGGCCTCCACTCTGTGGGAGGGAGTGGGCCGTTATCCACCACGCGGGCCCAGTGCGGGTTGGTAGATGTCACATATCTTTGAATTTTTGGTTCCAGGACATGCCGGTTTCCTCACGATGTTTTCCTTCACCGTTTTGAGAGTAGTGGTAATGAAATAAATTACACGAAGTACCACTGCTGCATAGCTTATCTACTGTAACTGAAATAGTGAAAACAATTTCCAATTTTCTGTTGTCTCGCCAGCGCTGTCTGTGTATACGTGGAATCGATATCTTTCCTGACGTGGAACAAAATAATTGTCTTTTAGTGAGATTTCTTTTAAATACAATCATTTGTAATTACTTTAAGTAGACATGTACTACAAAAATGCAAATTAGATAAGTATTAATTAGTATAACTTCGAGGTCGGGTCGTTTCGATAAGATTACAATAGGCTTAAAAAGAAAATCCGCAAAACGAACAAAATGCAAAACATTCTAAAGCCCAGATAACCATTTTTGATAAAAGGTTGCTTCACAGCTAAGTCAATACATACTAAGCTACCTCTGGGAACCTCTGGAGTGGTTTTAGACTGAGATAAGTCCAGTGTTTTCGTTCACCGATGCAGTTTTCCTCCAAACTGATACATCATCAGTGAAGAAAATATCAGCGGTGACATTATTGTCTGTATTCATAATTTCATACCTATATAGGTAACTGCCCGATTACTATTTATCATTTACATAAAAACACTGCACTTCATATCTTTTTTACACGTTTTATCAAATACATTAAAACTACATGGAAGATATCGCTGAAACACAAAACTTTGGCGACAATCTCTTCAATAATATGATAGATAGCGTGATTAGCCTGAAATGTTGTGCCACTAGCCAATACAGCTGTTAGAAAGGATCCTTTATTGTGTTTCCTCATTGCTCTAGTCAATTGAAATGTGTGTTGCGCCCGGCAGCAAAGTTATGCTGCGTCTCGTACCTCTGAAACCCTCGCTACGCTCATGATTCAATCCTAAATTAATTGATTCAATCCTTCCTTTTTCTTTGAAAAAGGAGCGGGTTGTCAAAATATGCTTAAACACTAAATTATCTATGGTATATTTCGAAGTGAATTCTTAAGACAAGATAGACATTCTTTGTTCATTTTAGAATAATTTCAACTATTTTATAATTGCAGGTCGAGACGACCGTTCAGTCACCTAGACCCCGATCGGTAATCACTTTGATGACTCCTAACGAGATGCGTTTATTACTCGTTACCGCAGTTCATTACTCTGTCTTAATAATATTGACATAAATAACAGCTGTTATTATTTTTTCTGGAATGTAAAATTAATAGAAGAGCTTCGAACAAGATATTAGTAAGAAGTAAAATGAATGCCTAATGGCTTAGGCATTATTTTGGATGTAGTGTAATGATTATAAAGTTGTAATTTATGGTTTTACGATTCTATTTTCATTATTAATAACATAATTATTAAATGTGATCATTGTCACTTCAACCTCCACGAACGATGGTTGCTAAGCAAATCTTCACAAAATGTGTCACGCCTGTAATCTCGTAGTGCCAAGCCAATATGAACCTTTTTTTTATTAGCCATTTATGTCCCACTGCTGGGCAAAGGCCTCGCCCATATCGGCCAAGTGCTCTTTTCTAGTACCACTTTGGACCAGGCATCGAGATACGCGGACCGGCCTCAGCGGCGTTGTGCATTCTCAGGCACCTTTTGAGCGCATATTTTTTTTATAATGTGAATCTAAAATAACAATAATATATCGCTAGCTATTTTTAACCTTTAATTGGTGACGTGCGGTCTGAAAGACCACTGTAAAAATTTGACATCAATTCTACTACAGATTTGGCCTTTCATTTGCGGCGTAGGCGCAACTAAAACCAAACTACTCAGTTTATATTTGGGAAGTGAAGAAAAAGGGGTGAAATCATCTTTACTAATACCGTTCGGTCTGTGAAACCTGCATGTCAGTTGATAATGATTGAGTTGCACACACTGTTTCGATTATTATCACAACCTACGAATCTGAAAGATTATGTCACAGTACCTATAATATTGTGGAATTTTCATTGACTAATTATAAGTGATTCACATCCGGTCACGATAATTTCGTAAACTAATTATATTTCGGCGTTTACTACGCTGTAAATTACTAATCAGAGTATCTTGATGATCATCCTAACAATTTACTATAATAAAATCATATAAGTTAATTTTAAAATGGTTGTCAGAATTTTTTTTTTTTTTTTTTTTTTGATTTGGCAAATAAATAGTATCTACTGGAGAAAAATCGAGGAAGTTAATGTAAAGTGAACACTTACTTCGATTTTAAAATTGAAAGAATTCATTCCTCATTATTAAACTGGCACGACAAACTTCGTACCGCCTCAAAATTACTTTTTAAACCTTCTATGGAATTCCAAAAATAATTCAAAACAAAAATCAGCCAAATCAGTCCAGCCGTTTTCGATTTTTAGCGAGACTAACGAACCGCAATTGATTTTTAACTTAAAAAAAACAAACACAAAAAGTGTAAAAAAAAGGAGGAGGTTCTCAATCCGTCGGAATCTTTTTTTTATATTACAGAAGATTAGGGATCTGGTAAATAATAAAGGTTTAGCAACAAAAAAAAAAACGAGTTTTATTACTGATCGGTATTTTTACTCTTTGTTCAAAAAGGCATAGTCTTCATATCCGAAGACCTGTTTGAAACAAACCATTTTCCCTCACATCTTTCAACCTGAACAGAAGTTATCAATTTAACACATTAAATTCGCAACTCATATCCAAAGATAAAAACTACCCGACAATATTGTGCCAAACCGACTGACCCTTACGACCTTAAACTTTCTCTCCGTTTGACTTCAAAAACCCTTCAAAATGGTTACTTCCTTCCACCCTATAATTCGCTCGGACTTACTTAGTTCGTTAGGTTTCAGTAGTTGGTTAACCAGCCAGCTTTTACATACGGTTTTACAACTAACGAACTCTTACTTCACATAATTAAGGGTAGAATGCTTTAGTTGAATTGTGGTTTATTTTGAGAAGTTTAGGGTTAGTTTTGTTTTATTTCTGAATGCTTCTGTTACTATGGTCTTATGGAATGGGATTCTTATTGAAATACATCTGTTTTCGGAACTTTCCTATACATGTCTGAGGAAGACGTCATGAGTAGTTTGTCCTACTCACTCTCGTAGAGAAGATGCCTCGTTGAGTGTCTTTACCTCTTCTACTACGACAGCATGTCATACCAAGTATTGTCGTATGTCTTAATAATTTTTCACGCCACCTGCTCGAAAATGTCTAATTATATGTCAAGCAACCTTAACCTAAAGTGAGTCATTAGTGGCCGAGGGCACAGCCGGTCAATAATGTTGTACTGGATTTCATTATTACCCGCTGGTCAATAATGTGATTTGAATTTGGAATATGTTTATAAACAACAGACACCCTTTGGTGCCAGAAAGATTTTTTTTTTTTTAATTTTCTTTTCCCTTTTGGGAAGACAAAGGGATCTATCTAGCCCATGCAGCCTAGATTTTTTTTTTTGGTTCTTTTCGTCCCTCTTTGGGGCAGGCAAAGGGAGCTGAGACCATACAGCCAAGTCTGATTTAGTGTGCCAGAAAGAGGAAAGCTATTCTCGAAACCCTTACTACGCGTGGATGATATTCTCGATTTCCTAAAACATCATAACGATTGCTTCTTCATATCGTTGCCATGTTAGTCTATATAACTAGTTCTAAATGTTATTCTTACTGTTTTTTTATTTAATAAATACTTTGTTTTTCGTACTATGGCTATTATTTTCTCACAGTAGGTGTAAAAAGTAGAGTATCCTCCTCTGGGCTAAAGGTGTCTTTGCCTTGGGCTAGCTTGAATCCCTCGCTGCATTCAGGATTCTTGTATTAACTCCCTCGCTACGCTCGGGAGTTAAATCCCGAATCCTTCATTGCGCTCGAGATTCAATATGACGCCCGTGACATAAGACACAACTTTAGCCCCTCGGTGCATAATCTACTATTATTGTGAGGAAAACTGGAAAAACTTTATATGGAACCAAGCCCAAAACTTTAATTACATAGACGGTCGAAACGAATAGTTAATACCCAACGCTGCAACTTAAGTAGTTGACTAAATCTAGATAGATAGTAATTAATGATGTAGTTTAAAGTAAAAAAAAAAAAAAACTTTAAATACAACGACCAATTATTTAATTTTAGAACCTTACAATTTAAGGAATAAAAAAAAACTTTTTCAAAAAAAATGTAACCGCCTTCAAAAACAACCACAAAAAAGTGTAAAATAATCTACAAAATAACTTTTCTTTCGGAAGTCGGTGCCTTTGTTTTTTTTCTTTTCATTGTCTTTTTAGCCACCGACTTCCGAAAAAAAAGTTATTTTGTAGATTATTTTACACTTTTTTGTGGTTGTTTTTGAAGGCGGTTACATTTTTTTTGAAAAAGTTTTTATTTTACTCTTTTTAGTTTAAATATTCAACCCGAATTCTTGTCAAGAACATTATTCTCTTACATGTGCACTATAATTTTGTAATCCTTCGCACCAGTACTTACATCACTCATGTACACATTAAGCTAATAAAATTCCATATCTCAAAAATTACTAAACCGATTTTGATGAAACTTGCAGTATTCTCTAAGTTAAATGATACCTAGTACAAACAAAAAAAGAATTACTTAAATCGGACTTGTAGTTCCGGAGATATGCGAACACAAAGTAAATCAATCGATGCCTACTCCTTACTGTTAAGGAGTTGTACCTTCCATCATCAGGTCATCCATCTGAGATGATGATTATCAGATGCAAATACTTGAACAGCTTTAGAAAATATATGAAAATGGTACTATGTGCCTATAAAATTTGAAGGTTGCCCTCGATTTCCCTAGGATCCCATCATCAGATCCTGACCTGGTGATCATGGGACCAATTGGAAAGTATACCCTTTCAAACAAAAGAAAAAAATTCCAAATCGGTCCAGGCGTCTTCGAGAAATCGGGGAACATACATAAAAAAAAAAAAAAAAAAAAAAAAAAAGGTTGCACTCCAGGAGTGCCGGTAGAAGTGAAAACTTTTTTGTTACTATGTTTTATTTTTAATTTGAATGACGTCTTACTCATTTTCGATCAGGGTCACGTGACCCTGACGCGAGTTTTAAATTTTTTACCCATTACAGAAAAAGTGTACAACGCCGCTAAAGAAGTTTTCACTTCAAAAGATTCCGACGAATTGAGAACCTCCTCCTTTTTTTGAAGTCGGTTAATAAGAGGAGTGGTCTCCAACCTACGTAGTTTATATAATTAATACAGTGACTGTGGTAATTTCTAGATAGTGACTAATATATGTATTTGTTCAAGACTACGTGTACCGAGATTAGGGACATACCTGCCATTCATGCCTGATATCAACCTTTTCAGGCTCGACGCTCCTCAAAAGCGAAGGACTCTCAACTGAATTATTCTATGAATACCACCCTACCGTAATACTTCGTGCGTACATTCCTTAAAGAGGCACTCTATTTATACTAAAGTGATTACTGTGTATAAATATTAATAACCATTTCATTGAAGTGCAAGTCCAGATTACATCACCGTTGCTTTCATTTACTGTGTGTGAAGAATATATTGAGGAAATAGTCGTTTTCTAGAACCGATCGAAATAAAAATTAAAAATTCCTCAATGCGCACTGGGCCCCTGGTGTGTTACTGTAAAGAAAGGAGGCCTATGTCTCATCAGCATCGATTCAAAAAATACGTAAGTTTTATCTTACCCAATGATTTATTGCACTTAAGGGTCTATAGTACTTCAGTATAATCTTACTCGCTCGCACTTGCACGAACCACGCACTATTGCTTGCTCTTTCTTTTAGCTGTCTACACGCAAATCTATTTATTTTACGGCGAACAAAAGGAAATTCAAAAAAGTAAATAACATAAGACCTGCTTTATAGTTAGTTAATTTAGTATAAAAAGTTTCATGATCTAATTTTAAGTATTTTCTGATTGCCAGCGTTTTATTGTTCAATTTAGAGGTAACTTTGGGATTTTTTGCTATCGAGAAAATTTTATGAAATCATGTTTTCGCCAAACATAAGACCTAACATTAATCCTCAACTTTACCATATATTTATTTCAAAATTAATGCTGTAGTATTTTCGACGTATCACAGGTTTCTGGTAAGCCATTTGAGGTAGTATAGGCTCTTAACAAGTGTTACAGAACAAAAATAAACACAATGTACGTTGAGCAAAGAAAAATAAGGAGCAACTATCTAGTAGATAAGTATTTACTAATCGCTATCGCTAATTCCGGTTACAGCGATAGAAATCGCTAGAAAAATACATGATTCACACACATTAATGAATAAATATCTTAATTGTCTAATACACCATAAATGTAATCGTATTCTATTTCCAACATATTCAGAATATTTATTGGAGTACAATTAAGTACGCAGACAGCTTGTTATCAGTTGATCATGGATTTTGTCTTGCTTAATCTATATATATAAAAGAACAGGGGTTTTTCTTTTGACACGACTACAGCCGAAACCGCTTAACGCAGAAACTTGAATTTTGGACAGCATTTGCAGTCTACCATGTAGATTGGCAATAAGACGGGATTTTGCAAAAATCCTCCTCTAAGGGGGTGAAAAGGGGTGAAAACTTTTGTATGAAAATTCTTATTCCTTGGGTTTATAAACTTGAAACTTGCCACGAATAAGAGCACCAGTAAATAAATAAGATTAGCGCCACTATTTTTTTAAAACTACCCTCCATTGGTAATCTAGACGATGTTAAAGTTTGTATGGAAAAATCATAACGCGTGAGCTGATGAATTTGAAAATCAGTATTTATATACTTGATAAGAATTAATCAAACACGTGTTTTTGGATTTTTCGAAAATCACCCCCCAAGTTGGTGAAAAGGAGTATTCAAGTTTTAAGGGGAGGATATTAAACCACTAAACGTAGAAACCTGAATTTTGGATGATAGTTGCAGTTTATAATGTAAGTAAGCATTAAGAAAGGATTTTGCGAAAATCTACCTCTAAGGGGGTGAAAAGGGGTGAAAACCTTTGTATCAAAAATCTTATTCTTTGGGTTTATAAACTTGAAACTTGGTACGAATGTGAGTATAAGTAAATAAAAAAGATGGACACTATTTTTTTTTCAAAACTACCCTCCATTCTTGGGTTTTTCGGAAATCACCCCCTAAATTTTGAAAAGGGTTGATTAAGTTTTAAGGGAAGGATTTACTGCTTGCTTCGATAAATTCTAAACTTGGCATAAATTATCTCTCAATCGAATTAAGGATACGTATTTAATATTTTTGCGTATTTTTGTTTGTTTTATTGAATAGGCTCTGAAACTACTAGAGATTTTCCAAAAGTATCATATAAGGAGGGTGAGCTGGAATTAAATTTACTGAGTTCGAAATTAGAAACACGCGCAGACGAAGTCGCGGGCAAAGTGCTAGTTTATAATAATCCTTTAGTCACCCTTTGTTTTATTCACGATAATAATTGTACCTACTCAAAGAGCATAGTAACCATTATATTTTCTTATTGATAGAACTACAGCTGATATAATGCCTGAAATTAATGGCATTATGATTCACTATAAGTACCTTCTATGAATCTCAAAGAGCTGTCAACAACGTTTGTCAGGGTAGCGGGACTAGCTTACTTCTAAACTGGATGAGACCTATACAACACATATCATATTTTATTTATACACTTACCAGCTTTATATAGTACCTATTAGGGTCAACCTTGATTATTTGACAAACATCTACGGTCAGAACTACCAAATCAATGGGTAAACATAGAATGTGTCACCGTTAAGGTGGTGCCTTCTACCAGAAATGTGCTATACAGCTATGGTGTAAAAACTAATCTACAAAACGATTTGACTAGTATGAAAACAGGTGGGAACCCTGATGTTAAGCTATGAAGAGGAGCCAGTAAGTTGTGCCGCACTCAACAGGCGTTTTTACATTTACATTAGCCGGCACGGCACCGGCATTACGCCGGCGCCGTCGCCAGTGCCGGTGCCGGACCGGCTTATGGAAAAACGCCCAATAGGTTCACTGCTCTACACATAACTACATCACTCGAGACCATCATAGCATGCATTAAAAGCACGTCTCCTTCCATCAGCGTTATGACTAGCTTTTATGGGTCCAGTGCGAGCTTCTTTAACTGCACCCTGGTCAAGTGTGATTCTGGGGTGTATTACAACGTCTTAAAACCAGGCTTTTACCAGTGAGTGAACGAGATGGCACTAGACGAATTGTATAGCTCTGTCACTTTCACTCGCCGGAATGAGCCTGGTTTTAAACCATTGTAATACCCACCCTGATCTGGCCATTTGTGTACCCCTCCAGAGTATGCGCCTGAGACGGAAGACTCGGAAGACTCCGATTTTAGACACGGCCTTTCATATAAGAAAAGTAGCTTAGTTGAATTCGTTTCCACCATAAGTAGCACTGGTTGCTGCTATAGAATACATACATGAAACTACGATAACATATATGAAAGAAGGAATATGATTGGTGGATATAAATAGCATCTATAGCAACGTAGCATAGCATATCTGTAATGGAAAAACACGCCAGCCTTATGTACGTTTACGTAATTGTTAAGCACTACGTAATATAACAAAGATATAATACTGATAATTTTGACATATTATAATCTGTAACACCCTATTTGACGTCATAGATACTCCACCAATCACCACCCTATACGTACTATTGAAACTCGAAGTTTATCTATTGTTATCAATAAAAAAAAACTTTCTCCACACTAGGCGTTTTTCCTGCATCGTGGGTGCGTTTAAAAAGATTTAAGCTCACAGACACAAACACCTAGACCCGGAATTAATTATCATTTAGATCGTACATAATATATATTCATGGTTTCGATCGGGAATCAAATCCAGATTACTGGCTCGTAGTCAATCTCTCGACCAATGCTCCAATCTTGTCGTCAAAATCATTCATTTAAAATTACTAAAATCTATCACATTTTGAGACATTTTTTATACATGTATCATTATAAGCCTATTTTAAAAAGTCCGGATATGCAAGGACTTTGGTGATTATTTACTGCAATTTAATTAAAATTATCTGCCAGATAAGTAACCCGCGGGTTACGGTTACCGGCCGGAACGTATCGAAAGGTCTTAAAAATGATATTATTATCTTAGCTTCGATTCAATCTGGCATGACGAGTCATTAAGCTACTTGAAGACAAAGACAAAATTATTTCTTTATTCACTTCCAAAGGGTTTAGGTGCATTAGGGCTAATTCTCATTTGGGCAATCGACTCCATAATGGACTACTTCTCATCTGGGCTACTTCTCATTTGGGCTAATTCTCATATAGGCTACTTCTCATTTGGGCTATTTGTCATCTGGGCTAATTCTCATCTGGGCTAATTCTCATTTGTGCTACTTCTCATTTGGGCTACTTCAAGTCGAGACTTGGCGACTACTGAGCAGTGACAAAAATAACACTGCCGAACCTATTATAGGGTCTCATGCGATTGCTTGCGAACACTATGGCACCAATAAGGCACTTTAAACCCAAGGGCATAAACTAGATTCTAGTAATGATTTTAAGTTTATCGTTATTTTTGCACATAACACAAGCTCTGCTTAGCTTGGGACTAGATGGCGTTGTGTGATCTATCACACAACGCCTTCTAGTCCCGAGCAATCGATGATTTCTGTAGTTGTGGAATATTATTTTTGCATACAGTTCCATTACTGACCTTAGCCCACTTTACGGATCTAAAGGAGGCTCGTGACCTTCACCTAGTTATTGTCCTACAGCAGCATCTAATCTACACACAGGAAATACTGCCCATTTTGTGTGCTTATTTACCCGCTCCTGTCCCAGTCCCATCCAAGTTCTAAGTACTCGCGATGACTACAATGTCTGCCTATCATTTTGCCGGATGGTCGCGGGACTTATTCCATCACCGTGACCCCGGAACATAAAGGGCTATTGAAGGACACCGTGGATTTTAGTCGGTACAAGTCTGACAGTCCCTACCGCCCTGCCCGGGGTGGGCGTCATTTGATGATTTTACCACGTTAAAAAAAAAACATTCTGCCGGATGACCTACAAGTCTTTCCATTCTTGGGGGGTCTCTCTGCATCCTTCCAATAATAAGAAATAATTTCAAAGCAATTACAGTCAATTTTGCATTGAGTCAATAAATAACTCATGTTTATTTCCTATACAGATAACATACTATATTATCTACTTATCAGCTAGTAACGTCACTTATTGCTATGCTATAATAGATTATGGTGTTATCAAACACTCAAGAAAGGGCACGGTTTTATTGTTCATACATAGATTAAATTGATCGCTTGTTTTTTTTCTCTTTTTTTTTGGGAAAAACACGACTTACATGATGTTTCTATGACAATATAATGCTAAAACCTACTTAATGCGTTATCTCTAGAATATTACTAAATAAGTAAAAAATACTTAGTGGTATTTGATCTATGAGTCATTAGCCGATAATTCATCGACTAAAACTGATAATTTTTATCTATCACAGCCTAAAATTGATAACCGCATGCGTATAATTTAATAATTGTCGTCTGCTCACACTTATGCTACAACAATAAGCGAAGAAGCTTCACCACACTTACATAAAAATCCCCGCAAGACTAAACACATACTAAAGATAATAGATTAGTCAAAATAATCAATAACTCGGTTGATAACGTTATCTATACTCGCCACACAGCGAAATGTTTTGCCAATGTTAACGTGTCATTCGACGTGAACAATATCATATATGTCCGGTGTGTTTAAAAAATTAAAACGTTTTTGTGGAAAATCAATGGCGGATGTGCATGGAAACGGTGAACCTCTAAAAAAAAGCCATTTTGCCAGATTGCATGCAAGGATACAAAATAAATATGAGGAAATGCAAAGGAGAATGGAAAAATCGAAATCGGTTGACTCGCTGTCATCTCTCAAAGAAGATTACGTATACAAAGAACCTCGATATGCGAGTAGTGCCGATATTAATAGAATTGACTCGATGAACAACGATTTGCCTTTTGAGAAACATGCTATTAGATACAGTGTTATAGAAGAAGAAATTCATAAAAATGATGCGCATTTCCAATACCTCACTGCACGAGAATCAAGTGTATCTGAATCCGAAGTTACACCGTCACCATTGTTGGAAAAATATGAAAATGGAAACGACTTTGAAACAAACAGATTTTTTGGCGATGATTTCTGTCGAATGAGTCTCGAATCGTAAGTTTTTTTTTTATACTAACGAGCTTAACTTCGCAACGTCATGTAACTTTTTTTAAATTGAGATTTTCATTTAACAAAATTGGTAACCTACCATCGAAATTTTCAAGTTTTCAGATATTGTCATTTATACAAATAATGAAAACGGAAAGCAATCACCCAAATCAGTCAAGCCGTTCTTTAGTGATAATCCTGTGATACACGTGTCAATAGATTTTCAGTGGTACAGATAACACAAAATTTTCAATTTTAACATAATGAGGAATTTTCTTAATACGTTTCCAGATTAAATGATGTGGCTAAAGACAGCGATGAATACGCAACCCCTGCTCCTACACCTCCTCCAATACTTTCAATACGCAGAATTAAAGACGCAGTAAAAGAAAAGCGAAAACAAAGGGAGAAAGATAAAGTTGAAGGCGAGAAAAAAGAAAAATCCCGAGAAAAAGTCGAAAAGGTTCGTTTGTATTTACATTTCAACTTGATACTGTCACGTTTGGAAAAATTCCTTTTTAATGTTTGCAAAATTGCTGACGCTTCAGAGTTTTGATGTCTGTTACGATTTATTGGAATTTATTTGAACAAAAAAAAGGATTGCTGACTGAAAAATCAACGAGGAATTCTTTTGTTTTCAGTTTATTTTGAGCAATACCAAGCAAGACAGAGTAAAATCTGGCAAAAGGACAGCGAAAGTAGCTACGGTGTCCATCGCATTAATCGAAGCCAACGGACTGGAAGCGAACATTTTGGAGGAAAAGGTCCGTTTATTGCATTGTCGTTTTAGGTGAGATAAAAAAATTGTTTACGTACTGAGTTAGTTATTTCAATTTAGCGGTAAAACTTCGAAATGTAGACTTGAATTTCCTTTATTAATTTTTTCCTTGAACATTACATTTTTTTTAAAATTTATACAAAAACCAAAAAAATATACAGAAACCATAGTGGCATTGTATGGTATCGGGAACAGGGACTTGAATTATTGTTATCATTTGTTTGTTTATTTAGATTGTGCAGTATCTATGTCGAAAGTGATCTCACTTTTAATTGCATACGATTAGTGTAATTTTTATCTAATTCAACATCCGGTTTACCAGTACTATCGATCTTAGATTGCGTTCATTATTAAAATTGTAGCAAATACATATTAATGACGTTTCCACAATTGGAGCACAAGCCTCTTTTATAGTAAAAACGAAGTAAGCTGTAATCTACTGTAATATTTTAAAATAATTATTTAACGCATCAACGCAAGCGTAGCGAATTTCAAAGATTTTCTTTTAACTCCACCATGAGACGTTAGAAATGGAAGGAAAAATTCGCCGCGGCAGGTAAGATACTCGGTGGCTCGGTTGGAAATGAGCGTCGGATGTACTGAATCCGAAGGCCGTAGGTTCGAATCCTACCCGCGGATTGAATTTTTCTTTCAGTAAATCTACTGTGATATGTTAAAAATTTACACCATTCTGAGAATTTATTAATCAATAATAACGTAAACAAGATATCTTTATAAAACACCAACATAATTTATTTCAGGTTGGGCTCCGAGAAATTCAAGTCAAAAGTAGTAAAAACCAGTACATCGAAAGCTAAATGGCAAGAATTATTCAATTTCAATTTCTATGATGATAATATTGTGGAAGCATCTGTATGGGAAAAGGACTTTTGTGTTGGCAGGTAAATAACTTCAAATTAATTTGTATATTTTTTTTATTTTTTATTTTAACGTCGAAAAATTAAAGTCAGTTTCAAAATATAATCAAATTCAAGACTCATTCAACAACATACATTTTCCAAATAGGTCTTGCAAATTGAATTTTTATTATACAAATACGTTGTCAAAAAAAATTTAGTAAAAAGAACTTTTTTATTATTTATGTAATACCTGTAGAAGTTCAAACGAAATCTAACACAAAAATATTTCCAGGAAGGAATTCTATGGAATAGAGTTAAATTGTTATTTTGTCTTATTAAATATATCTAATTTCAGAACTACCATTGATTTATCAGAACTAGAAAAGGAGAAAACACACAGAATGCTACTCAACTTAGAAGGAGAGGCGACTACAAAACTATTCATTTTGCTCACAATTACTGGATTCTCTCTCATAAGCATTGATGACTATCAAGAGACGCAGAGGAGGCTCGACACGGTGGCAAAGAAATCTGTAAGTTTTACCCACTAGAAAACTCGTATATTTTAGAGTTCAGGTAATATATCCCACGAAAAAAGTAAAAAAAATAAACAGAATATAATTTTGCAGAAACCTGCTTAAGTGGCGATTAATTTACCAAGCTTCGTAATATAATCATATAGTGTAACTCTAGAAAGAAAATAGGTACACACAATAACATGAACATAAAAAACTATCTAAACTCACAACATTAAGAAAGATCATAATAGCTAGAATGACAAATGAGATTATTGTAATTAGTTCCATTATCCATTCATTACAACATCATTATTCAAGTTACAAGTTGCGGCGAATAATTGTAATTGCAACTTGAACAAATTACAAACATGCATACAAGTTACAAATTGCAAGTAGACTTGGAACTGCAGATAGTGTCTTTCTTATTCAGTTCAAGCAATTTGTACACCACTATGACGTCATAGACTTGCATAATGGAACTAAGATATAAAGTGCAATAGAAGACCAAGGATTATCGTAGTAAGAAACGAACAGCAACGAAACGATAGTTTCCAGTTCTTCGGTTTACCTGTATTCCTTTATTTCACAGCCCTGGTACAACTACAAAGATGATTCCGGAGAAGTTGGTAGCCTCACAGTTATAGTTTACGGAGCAAAAGGACTGGCAGGCAATGAGTGTTACTGCGTTTTAGAACTTGACAATGAAAGACTGCAAACTCACACAGAGTTCAAGACACAGGAACCCAATTGGATGAAGATATTTACTTTGTAAGTGGAAATTGGAATTAGCTGATATACTTTTTTAAGATTATGTTGTGCCCTAGTACTGGTCAAACGGTCTTCCCTTTCGCCTTCTCTTCTTCTAATATCTCTGACCATATTATGCTTTTAAAGAATGGTATTTATGAACGTATCTTCTTCTTTGGTTAGATCTGCTTTTTTTAACTACCAATAATGTATAATTTAGATTAGAGGTTAAGAGGTTCAACGAGAAGGTACTAAAACTCCTGCGCAACGACGGAACACTGAAAACTGTTAGACTACGGACTCTGTCTAGCATCTTGGCTGGCGTTAATAAGTTCAACAGTGTGTGTTGTTCAATATAAATAATCAATAAATTAGGTCAGTTACATATTTATTTAAAACTAGCAAACCCGGCGAACTCCGTTTCGCCACCAGTCTTTGCTATAAACCTCACGGAACCCGAGACCTTTCCAACGAATGCAAAAGTGTGGAAATCGGTTCGTGCGTTCTGGAGTTATAGCGTCAGGAAGAAAAAGCCGACTTATTTTTACATAGTAGAAGATAAGTAGACCCCTGAATTGGTAACCAGCAAAAGATTGTGGTGGTAAGGAATTTTTCAGAGGGAATTGTTCTTCTATATCATGAACCCCTAACTTCAATAATTTCAGTGAGGTGCCCGACATCAGCTCAATCCTAGACATCACCATCCACGACGAGAAAAAGTCTGAAGACATAGGCTGTCTCTCGCTACCTTTGCTGAAGATCAAAAGTGGCGAGAAGAAATGGTATGCTCTCAAAGACTGTAGTTTACGAGACAGGGCTAAAGGGCATAATCCTAGGATCTTATTGGAAATGAACCTCACTTGGAAACTTGTAAGTATATATATTTACTGCAATGCATTAGCATATACTATTAAGGTAAGCGTCCACAGGTCCACATCGCACGTATCGTACGTAACGGATTTTAGTTTGCCTTGTATTAAAACTCATACTACTGTGTCCACTGATCCGCATCGTACGGGCGGCTCATCGGCAATGCCTACATGCGATGTGTACCGATGACGTCATACGGAATGCCGATCAGTGGACGCGCCCCGCACGCTTACTGAATCATTTGTTTTTTTTCTTTATTGCATTCCTCTTCTGCTAAAAAACAAGCAATAACAACTTCTGCATCGCTTTCCTCCTTTCTCACAAACACTTTCCGAACGTACGATCACTAAAAAAATCCAAATGAAGGTGGCATCGGCCATCCGATTGCTGATACTCGCATCGGCAATCCGATACAGAAATCCGTTTGACGCAATGCGTCTGATACGTACGATGCCGACCTGTGGACGCTTACCTTTATAAAAACTTGTGAGGATAGATTTATGAATGTTCTCTTTCACGAAAAAACTTCTCAATGGATTTGAATTTTTGTTCTTAGATAGTTTATAACCTGGATTAACACATAGTAGGATATTGTATATTTTAGTCCCGATTTAACTATCGATTTTTAGGGGGTAAAGCCGATGGCAGCAGCTAATCATTCTTTAAAGTAGTGTTAGGAGCATCCCGAGTACGGAAGCGGAAGGAAGTAGTTTCAAATGCTGTTCGCTGGCAAATTTTTAAAGCTTTACATTAATTTGTGACTCAAGCTTTCATGAGCCTATTTTTTTTAATTAAAAATAATCTCATATTTGTGTACAATTTGTGAAAATCTATTGTTTCTATATAAAACGAAACCCACATTGTAACAACACAAGGAAATTTTGCATTGAGGGAGCAGGTATATAATCTATAAGTATCAGTACATGTTTCCCACTATTTGCATACCAACACATAACTACTGATTAATGATTTATCATTACCAACAAGCGAAAAGCCAAGCCCAAATACTAGATAATGATGCATGAAATAATGATTCATTTTGTCTATCTCTTGTTAGAAATACAATGCTAATATGAAACGCACCGATACTCGTAGACACAATTTTCCTTATAATTATCTGTCAACCACTTGACAGAGAGAAGTATAACAGGAAAATGAAACAAAAAGAAAGAGATAATGAGAAATTGTGTTCCTGAGAAACTAATTTCTTTTTGTCACTTTTGTGATATTACAAGCAACTCTTGCTTTGAAAAAAGTATTTTTAGAATAACAGTGTAATGAGGAACCTTTTTAATAAGTAAGTAAAAAAGGAGAAATTACAAAGAAAAGCATTCAGGTACCAAGAATAGTTATTTGTTATACAAGAGTGCAAAGTTGCTTTTTAACCGCGTGATGATGACCGAGCAAGCGAATGATTCTAAAATTGAATCACGAGTGCAACGAGTGATTCAAAAATTAGAATCATGAGCGGTAGCGAGGGAATCAAAAGAGCACAAGGTGAAAAATCTTTGCACTCGAGTGCAACACGTAACTTTTCATCCCACCTCAGCGAGGAAATGAATAGATGCAAAAAAAGTTTAAGTAATAACTACTTACTACGTTATTATAGGTAAGTATTACAGAAAATAAAATATAGTTTAGTATGTTTTTAAGTTTCTTATTTTTATCTTGGTTTTTCTTAACAATAAGTAGGACGTGAAAAGAAAACCGCAAAAGAAAAGTTCTGAGTCAAGAAGGTTCTGAGTCTGAGATTTTATTTTTTATTATGTCTGTGTGTGTGTCCATCATTATCAAATAAATGTTTTCTATTCTATTCTATTCTTTTTAGATTGTAATAAATTAATAGTAGATTACGCACCAAAGGATTCTGGTTCGGGATTCAAGTTAGCCCAATGGGCACCACAACAAGCGATCAGGTGTAGGGGTCAGCAGCCGCCTTTACTGGTACAACTCTTTAGTGCACGTGCATGTTCTAAATTCAATTTACTTTATCCACTAGAGGATAAAAACGGCTTTTACCCTCAGATATCGAAGAGGAAAAATAGCCTCTCCGAGATGGGGGGATGAAAAATAAATTATTTTGAATATTATGTATAATCCACCCCAAACATATATAGTATCATAGTCATTAGAATTAAAACCTATTCCGTCGTAGCACAAAAACTTCGTCGTTTTAAACGTCTGTTGAACACTGTCTAAAATAAAAAAAAATACAGATTATGGCCGAGACTCCACCAAAGCTGTGTCGAGCTGTGCGGAGTCGAGACGTGTTTTGAACAACCAATAGAATTGCGTTATTGACACAGCTCCACTCCGCAACGAAATTCAAAACACAGTTTTGGTGGAGTCTCGGCCTATGACGTTGAAATAAGGTCCATTTTGCAGTCACACTTATTTTAGACAAGTGTTCAACAGATGTTTAAGTTTTTGTAGTAAGGCTGTTTGATTTTTGATAAACCCGGGGTTCGTGGAAAAGACTTAAAACTAAAAAAAAAACTTGTTATAATATTCTACTTTCCGTGTTATTGCTATTTAAAGCCTGCCGGGCCGAGGGACTTTCTTATGAGGTAACCGTAACCTAGGAGCAACCGTAAAGGGCTAATGAAGGACGTACGAGTCCGACAATCCCTCGCTTCCCGCCCTGGGTGGGAGGACTCATTTGATGATTTATCAATGATAAAAGAAAAACATGGACACACAATTTAATTGAGTGGCTCGCTCTTCCACTGCTCCCAAGCGCGACTTAGAGCAATGAAAGAAAGAAAGAAAATTGAATTTATTAGCATCAAAACTTAAAACTAATTAAAACTAAATAAAAAACAAACAATGTGTGTTTTGAATGTTCTGTCAGACAACATTTTAATTGGATCAGGAAATCCTCAGTAATAACCACAGCTGATGATGATCGGTTATCCCTCTTTTCATGAAACGTAAAACATAACTGGGAAGATGTAGATATACAATTAGGCAAAACTAACCCTTCAGGGAAATACAGGCAGTTTTGTATTTTAACAAAATAAACATAAATAGTTTCTGATGGATTATTCTATGTTTGCAGGTAAAAGCTTCAGTTCGTGTAGTCAACCCGAAGGAAGTGAAATATCTAGAGGCTCCAAAAAAACTAGATCGACACACATTTTCTAGAAACCTAGCTAGAGCCAAGGTTGTGTTTAATTGGACTATGGACTCTTTTAGAGTAATGAAGTGAGTTTCTAAAATATTTTAGACAAATACCGCCGCGATGGTCTAGTGGTTGCCAGTACAATTGCTAAGTATGGTTCCGAGTTTGATTCCCTGTTTGGTCAAATAAATTTTGAGTTTTTCTCAGTAACAGTCACGGAGTTTGGATTTATTCTCGGTTTTAAATAATGACTGTAAAAAATTAATATCTGTAAAAAGGATATTTTAGTAAGTATTGTTTTACTGCGTAATTATGCCTATTTATGATGTAAACTTTGCCGATTCTCGCTTGCAAATACATAAACAATGTTGCTCACGATAACAGACCAAATAATTATTCTATCATTAAAAACGAAAAAACATAATTATGTTAACAGATTACATATTATAAAAAATAAGAAAAGCAAAACAGGACTTAAGTGATCGATAAAACCTAGAGTTTCTGAAAACTAAACTACATGCTGAAACATTCTTGCACCAAAACTAAGCATTAAGTGAGTGTTGGAAAATTCTCAAAATTAGCACTTTCAAGTTGAATTTTCTCGTACACTAAGTGCGCCACTTATTGGATTTTGTAATTGTTGTGGTGGTAAATCGGCAAAGTTAAACGATTTGGTAGCTTTGGAGACTTATATTTTCAAAGACACAGATAATATTTAACAAACAAGGAAAGCCACATACAAGCGCACCCGCTTGCTGTGCTCGCACGGACTGAACTGTCGGCGTCTAGGTGGGGGTCCAGCGGCCCGTCCACCTATACTTACATGTACTTATAATTATGTTATTACTACTTACTGATCTATATGTATTCTATGTATCTACTTATAAACAACTTGAGCGCGTCGCTAACATTCCCCCCCCCCAGTGCTGGCTCAGCACTCCTCAACAAGAGGAATTCGCGCGACGCGGGCTGCAGGTCGCTTCCAGACACCGGTCTTAGTTTTCACTTCGACCAGTCTGATTCGTCCATCCTTACCTGGGCATATCTGTTGAATGACACCCTTCGGCCAGGTACTACGTGGATTGTTAGGATCAGCCACTAGCACTACGTCACCTACCTGCAAAGGTTTCACCTCCTCGTTCCATTTTCTTCGTGGCAGTAAGTCAGGGAGAACCTCTTTCACCCATCTACGCCAAAACATATCCGCCAACGCTTGTGACTTTCTCCATTGTTTCCGTAGAAACATGTCGGAATCATCGAAAGTCCCAATGATAGGTGTGCTGGATGAGCTGCCTAAAAGAAAATGGTTAGGAGTTAAAGATTCTAAACTTTCAGGGTCCACGGAGACGTGTGTTAACGGACGACTATTTACCATGTTCTCCACTTCCGCCATCAGGGTAAGTAGCACTTCTTCGCGAGGAGCACGTTCCTTCATTATTTCTCGAAGTGAAGTTTTAACGCTTCGAATCAGTCTCTCCCAGGCCCCACCCCAGTGAGGACTGGAAGGGGGTATAAAGTGCCACTGCATGGCGTTGTTCACGCCGAAGGCTTTGAGAGCATCTATGTTAAGTGCCTGCTCTGATTGCTTCAATTCCTTGTCGCTTCCTCTTAGGTTGGTGCCATTATCAGAGTACAGATGACAGGGCCATCCTCGCCGTGCTGCCATGCGTCGTAGCGCCATTATCAAAGAGTCTGACGTGAGTGATGGAACGAGCTCGATATGAATCGCTCGTATAGTGAGGCAGGTGAACAAAACGCCATACCTCTTCTGCCTTCCTCTGCCCACAGTCACTTCCATTGGACCAAACAAGTCCAGGCCACAAAATGAAAATGGTTGTTGGTGATGTGCTACTCGAGCATGAGGTAAGTCACCCATTCTGGGTACTTGAGGCTTACATTTTCTTATGCGGCAAAGCATGCAATTCGAAACCACTCTTTTAACTGTTGGCCTTATTCTGACAATCCAATACTTCTGTTTCAGGTTATTCACGACCATTTCCTGGTTCCCGTGTGCTGCCTTAATGTGAAAAAACAAGACAAGAAGACGTGTTATGTCATGCTTTCCATCTAGTATAATTGGTCTCTTCATTTCTAGGTTCACGTCTGTCGCAGCATCGATGCGACCACCAAGGCGGAGTAAACCAGTTTCGTCTAGATACGGTGACAAGGTGAGTAACTTGCTATCTCGTGATAATTGTTTTCCATTTTTGATTGCAGATATTTCGGCGGAGAACGATTCCATCTGCACCTTCTTCAACAACAGGATCTCAGCTCGAGCCATCGCATCGCAGTCAACCTCAACGGTAAGCCTCTTGCATCTGTCAATAAATTTCAGAATGACGGCCGTGGCTCGCTGCAAGCGAAGCCAGGAGGAAAACCGCTGCGGCTCAGGAACAGGTAAGTTACATGTAGGCTCATGTATCACAGCTACACACTCTAAACTTCCTTCGTCTCTGTCGATGTCGGGGCTCACGGCGTCAGCAGGCCACAAGGACTCCATTTTGTATAAAAATTCAGGCCCTGTAAACCACTCACTGTCAAACATTGTGTGGTTAAATTCATCACGAGTACCAAGATCCGCTACATTTAATTTAGTAGGTACATATCTCCATTCGGAAATACTCGTGAGTTCGTCAATTTCTCCCAATCGGTTCGCTTCGAACGTTTTATACCTACGTGTGTTATTTCTAATCCATTGTAAAATTGTTGTGGAGTCACACCAAAAATATCGTCGCTCGGGCGCTAATCTGTGTTCCTTCAGAACGGTATCAGCCAATCGCGCGGCCAACAGCGCCGCCTGCAGCTCGGCTCGGGGCACAGTCATGGGTTTAACGGGTACAACACGGCATTTACTTGCTATAAATGCAACGTTAACAGTCCCATTGACTATCCATCGCCAGTACGCCACACAACACATGGCTTGAACAGAGGCATCGCAAAATAAATGCAGCTGTAAGCGTGTATAATTATTACTTGCCGGCGTAGCACACGTAGCGTTTTTCGTAGGCTGTCTACACGTCCCGTAGCAGCTTCTCGTAGCAGATGACTCCAGCGCGGGGGTCGCGGGTGCGGCAGCGGGAGGAGGTGGCCTTATCATCACAAGCTCGGCAACCGGTTTTCTTCCAGTCTCGCTCCCACCTTGTGACATAATCGTTTTGTTATAACACCTAGGTATACGTATGTGTTTTATATGCTGTAATAACTCGATCCATTTGCACCATTTAGTGTAAATACCATCGGGTACTACGTCATCCCAGCCTATGTTTAAGCGCCAGGTGTCTTGCAACATAATTTTGCCCTGAATAGTGAATGGTGCTAAGAATCCTAATACATCAAAAATCGACATAACTATTTGAAGCATGATTCTTTTAGTCGGCCTAACTTTATTTAAAATAATATTTTCCGGGATTCGTTTCAGAGACACGTCGAAACCTAATTCATCTTCTCCGGGATACCAGATGAGTCCCAAAGTACGCTCGCCATGGTATTCCTGTTCAAATTTGAACCTAACGCTGGCAGTACCTAAGGTATCCTTTGGAACACTATCTAAAACAGCTATGCTGTTGCTTGTCCAGTTACGGATTTGGAAACCACCACTGCTATGAATTTTTGTTATATTTTTAACCATTTCTATCGCCGTCGCGTCATCCGGCAGGCTGTCAATATAGTCGTCCATATAGTGCGATTTGTATATCGCATTAACAGCAGCGGGTAATGACGACTCGTAACGACGTGCGTTCACATTTTTAACAAACTGAGCTACAAAGGGAGAACAGTTAGCGCCGAAAATTAGTGACGTCATAATGTAAATATCAACTGGCTCGTCAGGGCTGTTCCGCCAAAGAAACCTAAACGCGTGTTGATCTTCAGGTCGAATTTTGACCCTAAGGAACATATCCTTGATGTCACCGGTTACTGCAATTGAATATTCCCTAAAGCGCAGCATTATACCAAACAGAGATGACAACAAGTCCGGGCCCGTGAGTAAGTAGTCATTTAGACATTTATCACCAACTGGAGCGGCCGAGTCAAACACTAACCTAAGTGACTTCTTGTTGGGGTTATCTACCCCGAAGTGAGGTAGATACCACGTCCTGGGTGCCGACAGTTGCTTTTCCATCTTGTGAGCGTAATCATTTTGTAATAAATGATTTATACGCTCGCGGTACCTGTCGGCGAAACCATCGTCACGTGCCATCTTCCTTTCTATCCCTTTTAACCTTTTCAGAGCGTTAGGATAGGTGTCGGGCATAGTGCAGGCCTCATCCTTCCAAGGCAAACCTGCACGCCAGCGACCGTTGACGAGTTCGACAGACTTTTCCAGCTGCGCGACGGCACGAGTATCGTTAATATTTTGTCTCGGCTTACCTGACACTCCCAAGGCGTCTACAGCGAATGAACGCCTCACCTCCTCGTGGAGGTCCCGCAGTATGCGCTCGTCCCAGTCCGCGGCGGTGCTAGCTGCCGAGCTCAACAGCAGTGTGGCGTGCGCCTCGACGGTGCCGGCGGCGGCCTGCGCGCGCCGAGCACGCTTCCTTCGCAACATACCATGCATGCACCAACCTAGGGGAGTCAATGTAGCGGACGGCTCATATAATTTCCCTACTATAACTTTGAGAGGCAACAATAAATGACAGTTATCTTGACCTATTAAAATTTCAGGTTTTACATCATGTTTACATAACTTGTCATTAATTCCAAACAGGTTTTTATAATGATTACAATCTATAACAGAAAGTTGTTGTAAAGGTAAGTCTAATTTTTCTACACACCGAAGTTCTATATTATACATCTTATTGTCCATACCCGATAATTTAACATTCGCGATGGTCGTTTTACACACCAGTTCATCGTCAGACCAGGCTCCTCGAATTCGCATCGTCTCTGAGCGCCCATGAAGCCCCGCACGCTTCGCTAGCCCCGCACTGATAAGTGAGACGGTCGATCCGTCGTCAAGGAGGGCGTTTGCACTGAACACACCGTTAGCACTATGTATACGTATAGGTACGACTTTGAGCAACACTTTGTTTTCACTCGCGCTTATGTGCGTCACTGTTTGTGGACTATCGGCGGAGGACGTCGGCAAAGGCGTTGCCGACGTCGGTGCCTGTACAGGCGTTGACCTCGGCTCCGGAACCTGGTTACATCCAGCGTCATTTTTCGGCTTGTTTCCGACGTAGTGAAGTAGATTGTGATGCCCCTCGCCACAGTCATTTTTATCGCAAGGCGGTGCGGCGCACGTGTCTCGTGCGTGGCGCGATAGTAGGCATTTATAACAAATCCCGTTACGTTTGACGAATTCCCATCTGGTCTTACGTAACGCCTTCTTGAATTGTTTACATTCAGTTAATTTATGTTTAGAGGTACGGCAGAACTTGCAGTTTTCGGTATCATCATCTGTTTGTAATAATATGGTTTGAGATCGGTTGCCGGAACTATCTTTGTTTTTATGATGATTGTTTTTATTTTGTTCAGTGCGAGGACTCGTAAAATAGATATTTGATGTAGTTGATATTTTTACGGCCTCATCGTGCAAGAAATCAGATAAAATGACCATACGGGATTTCTGTCCTTCGGTAATGAGTGCGAAACTATAATCAGACCATTTAGATAACAGTGTTGTAGGCAGCTTGGACAATATGATTGAAACAATGCTCATACCTTGTAAGTACTCTTCGCGTCCAACTGCTCGCACTGCTTGTATAAGGTTTTGCACTTTCACTGAAAAGGGCACGATTTCACTGTGATAGTTTTGTGACATTGAGGGTAATTTCTTGATATCCAGCAATATTTTGGATATTATAAGATCAGGATTTCCAAAACGTAACTCTAAAGTTGACATGATTTTGCACGGTGGACTCGCAGAAATGAGTAAGGCTGCGACAGCCTCTTTGGCAGCTCCTCGGAGACACTTTCTCAACCTCCACAGGTTTTCTTCAGGAGAAAATTTACAAAGCTCGGTTGACTCTTTATAGGCTTGTTTGAACTGCAGAAATTCCAGTGGGTCTCCTGAAAAGTCTGGAAGATCCTTCGGCGTGCTTAATCGAGTTATAAGGTTGGTATTCGGTGCACTCGTAGAAGCCAGGTCTTTCAATGCGCCAGCTAGTATCTGAATAGTCGCTTGCATACTGGTGGCCTCCGCCGTTGGTGGCGGTGCGGGTACAGTGTGTGGGTGCGACTCCATCGGCAGATGTTGCACTGAAGGTGGTGGCTTTTGAGGTGACGTGGTTAACCCTGGTAGTGCTGCTTGTGCCGTAAAGTGGACGGCATTAGCAGGCGCGGCTGGTTCTGTCTCGGGTGGATGCAACTTGCCCAAGGGGTTGCCATGATCGGGGCCGATTGCATTAAATCGTGGTGACTCCGTTCCAGCCATTGCTCCACGTTGTGAGTGCGTTCTTCGTGTGGACTGTATTTTTCTTCTTCCTCTAGTTCAGCTAAGTCCGCTTCTAGCTGTTTGTCTATGAGCTCCAGTCGTATCTGTGCCTTTTGCTTGGCAGCATCCAAAAGCAATTGCGCCTTCCGCGCTTTAACCGATGATGTGTCGGATTGACCTTTTGACCTTGGCAACGTGTGTTCCGTTTTGACGCTCGGTCCTGCCACAGGGGTTTTGTACTCCCTATTTTTGGCTGCTGCACTGGTTGAAGACTGACATTCCTCAGTGTCAGTTTCTTGAGGTTCTTTTTGTTCTTCAAAAAGTTTACGTTGCGCGAGTTCGCGTCGCACCATACTTCGTGTACCCACCATTTTTTTTTTCCCACTGGTGGCGTGACAAACGCTGATCTAGCTCGATTGACCACTTTGTAATTGTTGTGGTGGTAAATCGGCAAAGTTAAACGATTTGGTAGCTTTGGAGACTTATATTTTCAAAGACACAGATAATATTTAACAAACAAGGAAAGCCACATACAAGCGCACCCGCTTGCTGTGCTCGCACGGACTGACTGTCGGCGTCTAGGTGGGGGTCCAGCGGCCCGTCCACCTATACTTACATGTACTTATAATTATGTTATTACTACTTACTGATCTATATGTATTCTATGTATCTACTTATAAACAACTTGAGCGCGTCGCTAACAGATTTGATCAGCTCGTTTGAACTAATTAGGGCTTTTAAAACTACAGCCTTTGTAACAAAGTGTTAAATGCTTTGTTTTAGAGTTGCTTCTTTTCTAATTAAACATAGATGATGATGATGATTATGCGGTGACTTCTTCATTTTTTAGCCGACTTCAAAAACAGGAGGAGGTTCTTAATTCGTCGTAATCTTTTTTTTATGCATTTTCCCCGATTTCTCAAAGACGCCTGGATCGATTTTGAAAATTCTTCTTTTTAAAATTAAATTCAGCGAATAAGTTTCGTTAGTTCACATAGGTATTTTGACGGGCAACTACGGAACCCTACGCTGTGCGTGGCCCGACACGCACTTGGCCTTTGGTCTTTTATAATGAGACCAAGCTTACCCTCTGGCCTCAGAGTTAATTAAGTCGCCTCTGGGAACTCTACAGTCCATGGCTAGTTAAACACCATCAAAATGGACTCCAATTTTCTGCAAAGAATCATTATCAGCCTATTAATGTTCCCACTGCTGGGACACAGGCCTCCTCTCTGTGAGAGGGAGTGGGCCATAATCCACCACGCGGGCCCAGTGCGGATTGGTGGATGTCACATGTCTTCGAATTTTTGGTTCTAGGACATGCCGGTTTCCTCACGATGTTTTCCTTCACCGTTTTGAGAGCAGTGATGATGAAATAAATTACACAAAGTAATGCGCCTGGCTGGATTCGAACCCACGACCTACAACTCGTAAGTTGGGGCCGATACCATTGGGCCACCACTGCTAAGAATACTCAAAGACAATTCCTACTGTAATCTACAATAATGACCGAACCTATGACCCTATTCCCAGGTGTTATGCTTTGTGACCAACAAGACTGGTTGCCACTAGGTGAATCGATGATATCGTGACAATCATGGGCAACTAATGGATGTAAATGGCGGATTTTCGTTCGGTGTGGTGGTCTACGGGGGAGGCCTTTATTAGGTATTCTGATGACGGTGATGATGAACAACTAGACAGCCCTTGTTGCATCATCATCATCAGTCTATAAATGTTCCCACTGTTGGGACACCGCCTTTCTGTTAAAGAGAGTGGGCCATAAATGACTGGCCTGTTGGTCTAGTGGTTAGTGACCCTGACTGCTATGCCGGAGGTCGTGGGTTCGATTCCCACCCAGGACAAATGTTTGTGTGTTGAGCACAATCATTTGTTCTGTGTCTGTGTGTAATTTATGTATAATTATGTATGTATTTAGAAATACATAAGTAAGTTTATCAGTTGTCTAGTACCCATAACACAAGCTCTGCTTAGCTGGGACTAGACGGCGTTTTGTGATAGTTGTGGATATATTCCTACCTATTATTCACTACGCGCGGGCCCAATGCTGGTTGAATTTTTATGTAATGCCAAAAACAACTGAATTGTTCTTCGTTATTAGCTAAATTATGCTTAAAATTAATTTAACTTGTTCCAGATCATGTTTCGAATGGGAATCAAGAAAAATGAACATAATAGCATTGTCAATTTGGTTGCTTTTCTGCTGGTTCTTCAAAATTTGGATGTTACCGCTTCTTATACTTATACCGTTCTTCTGGTACCGACCTCCGAAATACTTCCTTGTTCGATGTAAGTTATTTGCTTATTATAATTGATTAGATAAATAACGATAACATAAATAAATAATCAATTAGTCATTCACTAGAAGCCTATCAATATGACTACTATCTTTTGAAAGAATCAAACAGTCTTTCAATAAATGCTTACAATAATTTTATATTATGATATTTAAAAAGCATTTTGAAAAGAAAAATATGACTGCGTTCAGGATTTGAACCTGCATCTGTCTAATTTAGTGTACAGCAGACGTTCTTGCCAATCAAACTATTGCTTCTTAATATTATTCCTAACGTCTCGGTAACGTTTTCTTAAATTACCGAGACGTTAGAAATATAAATAAAAAAATAAATAAATATAAAATTAACTTTCTCAAAAAATATTTTACGATTGGCAAAAGCAACGAAGCAAGAAAACTTATAAATTATGTAATTAAGTTGGTGTCCGCAGTGGCCAGCTCAGCAAAAAATGGCCGCTGCTTCGTTACTTTTGCATCAAGATAGTGTTCAAAATTAGACACGCCGAGATTTTGTGGAGATGTCTGAAGGACTGAAAACTAGAAGTCTAGTTAGAATTATTATTATTATTATATTTCTTTTCCTCCAGTGCAACATTCCTTACTTGAAAGTATCTTAAAAAGTTGGTAATTTTATTGATCGTACTATTTGAATAAAAAATGTTTTGCTTTAGACCAACATTTTTTTTTCTATGCATAAAACGAAGGGATCCTTACATAAAAAAAACACTCATTTATGTGGACAATTGATTCAATACTTGATCAAAAAATAAATATGGCAAAATCGCATCAAAAAGAGCAAAACAAAGATTTTTTGTATCATTTTGTTTGGCCAACTTAAAAGAATGACCCTTTACCTACCTAATTATCTTCTTTGCAGTCCACTGAATCTATTATGCCAATGAACCGACCCAAGAATTTTTGAAACTCTTTAAAAAATGTTGCCTACATGGTTTTAAATAATATTTTTAAATTTACAGGGAAAGACTATTTGTTCAAGATACCACCATCAGAAGAAGACAGTAAAAAAGAAAAGGTAAGAATTGACAGTTTAGTTGTCTTGTCAAAGTCCAGCGCCAAATAGATTTTATTGTTTCTTCGGTGCGCAGGAGTTCCAGAAACTTCTAAGCGTTATAGGTCACTTCATCTTATGCCTCATTCTTGCCTCTAAGCTTGATTCACACCCAGAGCAAACACACTTTGAGATTAATAAAACTGAACTTAACTGAACGAAAAAAGCAAGAGATCGTGTGCTATGGGTATTTATGGTGGAAGCCTATGTCCAGCAGTGGACTGCAATAGGATGAAATGATGATGATGAAAGAATTAACTACAACTTTGATGGCCCAGTGGTTAACCTAGCCTCTAATAGAAAGCTTGAACCTGGCAAAAGCCATGTCAGAGACTTATGGAGTTACCAATTTTAATTAAGAAACTCCAAGCATGGTCTTACGCCTTCACATAAAAATCAAAATGACAAACAAGTACCCTATTTTTAATTAGACTGTACGGCAAAACAAAACCAATGTAACATTTTTAATTGCAGGAAGAGAAAAACCAGTCGTTGAGGCAAAAAATAAACAGTTTAACAGAAATGGTACAAAGTGTACAGAACTTTATTGGAGCATTCGCCAATCTCGGCGAAAGTATTAAAAAGTGAGTGGAATACAATTTCCTACATTAAAGTTCCTAGGCGCATTTAATAGCAGTCTTTTGCCACTAACCAGGCAAATGTAAACTATGGGCAACTACTGCATTCTTTTATTATGGAAATATTCTAGCCTGGAATGATTTTTTTTAATTACTTAATGATTGCTCGCATTTTGACCAATATCTCGCCTGATGGTAAGCAATCATGCTCATAGTTCGATTCCTATATGGGGCAGTGTTATGAGTTTTTCTATCTGGAATTTATTGGAGTTTAGATTTGTGACCCCTTTTTTTAGGTAGTAAAACAGTTCTCCCACTCTGGATAAAGCGGAAGGGTCTGTCAGACCCAAACTAACTAAATCTTTTTAGACTGTTTACACTGCGACCCCTGAAGGCGTTTGGCCTTTAATGAGGGTCCCATCAGATTGCTGTCAGGTCTTTGGTGGAATACGACACGCCGTCGACCTGGGCATGGTCTATGATAGAACGGCGAGTCCCCCATTACTCGCCGTCCGAATGCCGTGTCCGTAGTCCTTGAGGCTTAACTTAACGATTGTTTCGGGTGGTTTCGGCTTCTTAGAACATCATCTCTGTCTCACACTGTCTAGCTATGTGTTATTGATGTTTTTGGTCAACGTTTTGTGCGAAAGAGATAAGAATAAATCTTTACATTATTTTGTTCACAGTCTGTTCAACTTCACGGTACCGTTTCTCAGTCTTCTGGCGATTTTCATGATATTGGTAATCGCTTTCGTCATGTTTCTGATACCCACCAAATATATCTTCATGATTTGGGGTAAGTCCTAGTGATTTTACAAAAGAATACTCAGAAACAGTTTTTTTAAGAATCAAACTATCCCCTTTAATCTCTAAACTGAAAATAAACTAATTAATTACAGATAGAATACCTAATAATAAATACCGAAAACCTCGAGTTCTTTACCATAACCATTGGTATTCTAATAACAGTAAACCTATTTTGTAGAAAGCTATACTTATTTCTTAGTCCAATACTAAGAAAAAAGTCAATCCATTATAATAAATAAAATTTATTTTAAATCGTTCCAGGAATTCACAAGTTTACGAGAAAAATATTGCGACCCAACAGAATACCGAATAATGAAATACTTGATCTGCTGTCGAGAGTACCTAATGGTGAAATATTGGTAAGATATTACGTTGAGCATACTTTTATACTCGATCATTATTAACCTGTATTTTAAGGTGGTTACACACTTCGACTTTTTAGTGACGTAAATACGAGACTTTATTTCTGCACCATAACCAAAGCGATAGATAGAGTAGGTACGCAAAAAGGTCGTCTATACATGCACTGCTTCAAGCCCTACACTAACAAAGTACAGTCTTTTACACGCACGCTACGGAACCGCACAAGTAGTCGAACTGCCTCGGACTGTCGATATCGGCGCGGTCAAACAGTCGCTAAGCATAGACTGACTGCTGAAGCAGTCAATGCATGTTGATCACTGGCTAACTGCTCAAGGGAACGCGAATGCCAAAACCAAAAAGCGCCTATATCAGTGCAACCACCAAACTAAAGCGTGACGATCGCGTTCGAACGCTTTCGCGATGATCTATTTGGATAGAACATGTGTAATTTTGCAGTAAACCGTTCACGAATAGTCGTTGCTTCGAGAATGACACTGTGTGCAACCATCCTTAATTTTTAAACTCGATCCTGAATTGAAAGTAAATAATCGTTTCCACGAATGTTTGTTATCAAATAAAACGTTTTTCGAGGTATCGTGTTTATCATAATCAAATGTACCAACTACTTAATTTAGGGATTTTCATTAAGTTCAGCTGAAATTACAAGGCATATAATCTGTTATAAAATCCATCCATATTTTTCCATCAATTCATCCATTCGTCTTCGCTTCGTTTTCAATAACATCATCTATTTATTAAAAAAAGTCTACCAACACCTATTCTATTCCTATTCCATATACTACTTCCCATAAATGCTCGGTTGCACTGAACGTTAAACGAGCACTAATTAAAATCCAATTCATTAAAGTTTTAAAGCTGTCAGCAACAGAAACTTAGTTTCATAGTTAACGTATTGGAGAGATCCGATCAGCTTGCAATCGTTTCTTATCGAGAAAGTTAATTAATTCTTTCTTTTATCTTTTTCAGTTGAATTGTGAAGAGATACCTCTTGAAGAAGTGCCTGAAGAAGATGTGATAAATTAATGATCTGATAGATTTAAGAATAAATTGTAAATAATTATTATAATCATTGACTGCCCAGTCGAGGCAGCTCGTGGCTAAATAATCAATCACAGGCTGGTCACAGGCTGGCTAAATAATCTAAGGTTGGTCTGTGGATGGGACCATCTATCATAGCGAGTTTCCTCCGTGGCTCGAAAAGCACGTAAAGCCGTTGGTCCCGTCTGTCATATGTAGATCTTTGACAGTCGTTACTGTTAATCAGAAGCTCTAAAGTCTGACAACTAGTCTTCTATGGGTTATCGTATTACCCAGTTACTGGGTTGAGGAGGTCCGACAGGCAGCCGCTCCATGTAAAATACTGATATCCATCTGAATCTGGTTTGACTGGAAGCCGACCCCAAGATAGTTGGGAAAAGGCTAGGTAGATGATGGAGATGATTGACTGCCCAGTCGGTCTCATGGTCGCTGATACTGACTATGGAGTTCCGGGTTTTGAATCACAATTTCTCAATAGTAGCCTGGAGTTAAAATTTGGCTGGCGGTATAATACCCCCGTGTATCTGAAAGCACTTTGGTACTGCGCGTGATCTCTTCCAAGTCATGTCAGGTAGCCGTCCGATCAAATTATGGGAGTTAAGTGGAGTGGAGAGAAGAAATAGAGAGTGTAGCTGCTGTGACTGTGACAATTATTGTTATATCACACGCGCTGATGGCATATCTCCCCTGAGATTGACTAAGGTAGCAAGAATCAGTCAGGAGGACTACTATCGTAAACAAATATGAAACACTGTAATTGAATTAATAGGTATTAATATCAGAGCTAACATTGACATTATTTTTATACGTTCTTCTTGTAGTGATTTGTAAATAAAATATTAATTGTACATGTAATGGTTTCGTTATTTTTATGTTACACTTATTTTTAAGGAGCAAGGGTGCAGTTTTCCCCTTTTCTATATTAAGTAACATCTTCGGCAGTATTTTGATCTCATTACAACTTCATGTTCTCCTTTGTTCTTTTAACTAGTAATAAGTTGGTGCTAATAACTTCCATAAACTACCATTTATTAAATATGTGAACGTAAATGCAGGCCTTTATTCTTTAATACTATGATAATAAGTCTGAGTCATTGTGCAGCTGAAAACTAAATTAAATCACGTGGAGGAAACAGACATACACTTCCTCAAACCCAGTTCCTTCAATCAAGTAGACCGTAACAAAATCCTGGTAACAAAAATGCAAAGCAAATTAAACCTTATCAGCATCTAGACAAGGAACAATAAAGAACAGCTGAGTATAATATATTAAAATAATTACATATCCAGTCAATCACGAAAACAAATTCATATTACTTTTGCCGTCCTTTTACATTTTATCACTTGCCCGACCACCGTAAAGCGCATTTCAGTGTAAATGATTGTGAATTTTAATTATTTGCTTTCAATTTTAAATGGCCGCTTTTGCGTTATTTTTGCTGATGAGATAGACTCTTTATTTAAATACTAGTCATTAATATCAGTCTATTAACTTCTACTGAATCAAATAGACTGTGTAACGGTATTACTTTTAAAATAAGATTAATAACGCGACTTAAAAACTGTGAGTGACATTTTTTTTTTCACAGGGATATTTTAGAGAATCTTTCGAGAGGTTTGTCCGCGATATAATGACGATACAACATGGGACTCACAAGTGTAGTGACTTGAAGAACTGAGAACCAAACAACAACATCTCTCAGAAAACTTATCGATTTTTCACTGTGATGATCCAAGAAAGTACTAGATAATCCTACTTAAAGCTTTTGACTAAGTGAAAAAGCAGCAATAATAATGATAAATCACTACCACTATTACAATCAATATCAATCACAATTCGTGGTTTCATAAAAAAAATCGGCCAATAAATAGGCTTCAAATTGTTTATATTATGGTGTTACCATAACTAGACTCGAGGGATTCCGCAGGGGTTGGTATTCGGTCCAAATCATTTGGTCAACTATCGTAAATGTTGACAAATGATCTATGTAAATACAGTATTAATACGCTTGTGGCTAATTTGCGCCGGGCGTATTACCTAGGGACCTATTTGTCAATGAATTGAGTACTGCCACAATGCCACATTAGGTTATATTTGCTGATTCGTGTTGCATACTAGTTGAAAATCAGGCAAATTTTCCTAAAAAGCTCCAATGTACTCTTTGAATTGGTTCTGTCATATTGAACAGAAAATTTTCTTGATTTATATCAGCATACATTATTACACGGATACTGTGAATGTTGTAGCAAAGAAATAAAGAAAATTGAATTATAAAACTTAATCCCGCTTTTCAATTTAAATATGTAAAACAAATCGAATGATTCATTCTGGGTCTTCCTTTTATTCGCAGATTAATTATTATCGTACAAAGAATATTTATTACTTTATGTTTTATTTTTATGTAGAATGTTGTGTTTACTCACTTTATGTTTAGGACTCATTATAAATTCAAAGAACGACTTTTGCCTGGTTTTGTCACATTTATTTTTGGTTTCATTTTCGGTGCTACTTCAAAACATGTTTTTGTAAATTGTTTTTTTTTTACCATAGACCATTAACATTACGATTTTAGTAATTTCAAATATAAACATACAATTTGTAGAGTTTGGAAAAGAAACAAACCACAATTTATATTAAATCTGAGGTTCATATTTCAACAGTTACCAAAAATAATTGTGATGTGATTCTTGCAAACCCTGTAACCTTAGCACGAATTTTCACTCTTTAACTTTACAGTTTCTTGTATGAAAAAATGGAACAGCGCCTCTAGTGCGCGAAGACGGAACTAATTTTTTCCTTGAAAAATGTCAACTTGAAGTTGTCAAAGTTCCAGTTTACTTTACGTCTCAAATACTGAAAATTCGTGCGTTTATTTAGATTGATGACATTAATTGTTAAAAATCACATAATGGAACAAAAAAACATTTCGTAACTCTAAATAATTTATTTACAATACATCACAATAATAATTTCTCTAAATTCGTTATATCTTCGTAATAAATCGAATTTTATAATTCTTCAAAACATAATCACAGGTCAACTGATATTTGTACAGTTTTACGCTAAGTATTAATTAAATATTTAAACTATCATGTCTTTGCCGAGTCTGTCAAACTCGTTCGCGAAGTAGACCATATCCTTGTGGTCTAGAGCCGAGTTTTGGAAAACGATACGGAAGAAGTTAACGAGGTCACCTTGCGGTTGGTAGGTCACCATCATGCTTCCTTCCTTTATCATTCGCTCTTTTATTTTTGGTGCGACCTTGTGCAGCCTTTCTTTGTAATTTGGTTCATTCTCTTGACCACGGAGGCAACGTGGTACGTACCAGAACATGATGTTAGTGCACTCTGGCTTATCTAGAACCAGTTCGAAGCCATCTCTTTGCCGAATATGATCAGTGAAGAATTGTGCGTTATCGAAGAGAGAGTCGATATGTTTCTCGAACCCTTCAGAGCCTTTAGCTTTCCACATGAACCAAAATTTCAAAACATCCGCTCTCCTACCACATTGTATATGTTTGTCTCCGGTGTCATAAGTGGTGTCGTAGAATTTGTCCTTCTGGAAGAGGTACGTCGCGTTGGATGAATGGCAGTCTTTGAGGACATTCTTGTGTCTAATTAGGAAGGTGGAGCACTGTTGTGGCGCCGCTAAGAGCTTGTGAGGGTTCCACGTCACCGAGTCCGCCCTGTGAAATTGTTGGAAATGTTAACGTTTTGTTTTGTTTTAGAAATAACGGAAGGAAAAGCGTATATTTATAATTATGATTATTTGATGAATGGAGACAAGATATTATTGCTTTTGTTCTCGTGTTTTTACATTAATTAACAAAAAGAAAAAAAAAATTATAGATTTTCTACTATTTAAATGGTAACAAAATTGTATGCAACAAAATTTACGTTGATACCTCAAAATGGTACTTCAATTGACTTACTGTGAAAGGTAACTCCAAACTTCATAAAACAAAAGTTACTCACATTTCAATTCCATTCAAAAGATGCCTGTGCTTCTTGGACATCAAGGCCCCGCCTCCCCATGCAGCATCAGCATGCAACCACAAATTGTACTTTTTGCACAGTGCAGATATTTCGACCAGAGGATCAAAAGCACCAAACACAGTGGTACCACAAGTCGCCGTTACCATAAAAGGACTTGCACCATCATCTATAGCAGCTACAATCTTCGCTTCCAAGTCCTTAACACACATTTTGCCGGCCTGGTCCGCTTTGATCATGATGCAGTTGTCTCCGCCGATGCCCATGAATGTTGCTAGTTTTTTGGTGGAGTAATGGGCCAATTCTGATGTGAAGAGTACCAGCCTTGGTACTGCGTAGACGCCTTTGCTCTGAAAATAAGAAGGAAATTCGTGAGATCAGAAATGTGTTTTTCTAAGTCTCGCCATTTTTAAGTCGGCTGAAAATGCGACAAAACTGAAAACAGTCAGTTCAATATACACATCTTATGGATAACTAGCTATATGTCGCGGGTAGGCTCTCATAACAATTTTAATATGTAATTTATTTACACCTTGTTTTTTTTTATTGGGAAGGAAATTTCCAATACTACTCAGTGAGTCTACTGGGAACAGCCGTATGTAACTTAAATAGCTATGTATCTTAGATTTGAATATACAATTCTACCTACATATTTGCCATTTTATCCACATGTTTCGTAGGACCCAGACTGAAACTGATTTATACCACAAATCATTTCAATTCACCAAAAAAAGAACAATGGACGGTATTTATTTCTCGTGAAAGAATACTATAAGACTTGAAAGATTTAAATTGCTACAAGTTTTAATTGACGTCTTTTGTTAAAATTAATAACAAAAGAGAGAATTCAAACAAAGATTGTAAAATTAAATTATTTCATTATAGTTAAATACTTTTACTATTCAGAAAATTTGCGAGAAATCATGCAACGTCAAAATAATTAAAACTGGCAGATTAGATTAGTTTGCTATGCCATCTGGAATATTTTTTTAATTAACTTGATTAATTAATAATAGTAAGTTTGAATTAAATGAATATAATCCAAATTTACGATGTAGGCTAATAAGCCATTTCATTATAAATATCCTACTACTATTATAAAGGCGAAAGTTTGTAAGTATGGATGTATGGATGTTTGTTACTCTTTCACGCAAAAACCACTGAACGGATTTGGCTAAAATTTGGTACACAGATAGTTTATAACCTGGATTAACACATAGGATAGTTTTTATCCCGATTTTATGTTCCCGTGGGACAATTTTCGAGTTGTAGCGGGTGAAACCGCTGGGAACAGCTAGTAAATTATAATAAAGGCCTGTATTATTTTTGTGTTTTTATATTCAAAAGTTTGTAACCATACATAGATAAATTAATTATCAATTTCTTAGTGGCCAAATAACACAACAGACTCTGAATAGGAAAATAATATGAATTACAATAAAATTCGTAAAATAGGCACAGTTAATTTTATGAATTGTCATTTTATCGCAGTTCATATCCAGTATTATCCTACCATGATTTTAAAGTAGCCTTTCATGCCCTCCGGGGTGCACAAAACGTTTGAAATACCGCTACTTGGAGGTTATTTCAAATACTACGTTAGTAATATTATTTTATCCAGCAACACAATCAGCAGTGCAAAATGTTTGCAACACCTGCAATTACTTCTGTCCGATCATAATTACACAAACTTGGAAATGACCTCAAAGCATACGGATACCATTCGCGAAGAATTTTATTTAATCCTTTAGTATAAAATGCGTAAATGCACGCATTAGCAAAGCGGAAATTACTTCTTGTATAAATACAATAAAATAGTGAGTACTAGTAAGTACGGCGGAAATCTGTATTTTATTTCTTCTAATGTTTTTAAGAATCGGATGGAGTATTTCTAGGAGGTATACTTTAGCCAGTTATGTTGCGTTTTTGTTAGGTTTTTCTTTTATATATTTATCTATTTTTTGTAATTCAAAAACAACCGCTTATTATTTGCGTTTGATGGAGCCCTACTGTTACACCTATTCACTATATTAAGCGTGCTGTCCTGAAACGCGATAAAATCACCAAGGTACCCTTCATGATCCGACTGACTGGCGACTACTCACTGGCAAAATTCAAATAGTTTTTCTGCAATTCGTCGGATGCAAGTGAGCCACTTATTCTTGAAGGCGCGGGCCACATAGAAAAGACGTAAGACAAGGACGCGTCGCTGACTTGCGAAAATGTATGAGAGTCGCGTCCGCGCCCCGTCTCTTCTGTGTGTTTTACGTCGCGACGCTTCTATGTATACATTTTTTATGAAAGAGACGCCGAAGAGACATAATATCTCCGCCACGTCTGCGTCTTATGTTTTCTAGATGTAGCCCGAAGATTCATTGTGAAGACCATTTGGAGGAGAACCATTTGTAAATACGTTTTGCTAAAACGATTGTCCCTTTTAACTGTCCCGAAACGTTCCCACTTTTTTCACGCCCTAAGAAAATTATATTAAAATCTACACTAAGTTATTTCATAACAAATAGAGACACAATAGCAATCACAACAGTACCTAGCGAGTTCTGTCTATCCCCATAACTAATAACATACCTACTAACTAACCAATTAATTGGGAACGCAAGGAATTTGACCTTCGTAACCTAATTCCGCAAATTCTCTGCAAGTCCCGAAACTTGAACAGATCTAATACAATTAGGTATAACTAACAATGTAGGCATGTTAATTTATAAAGTTGGTAGATTGGTGAAATTATACATAATCTATGAGTAGAACAGAACATTTGCAACCAGAAAACGTATTACTTTACCTGCAGCTTTTGAGAATTTATGGAAATTAGAAAGCAGTTTTGTGCCGACATATGAAAAGACCACATTTTATTCTTCAAGAAAAACTGGTATACCTCTCTAGAAAGTCGAGCAAACATAAACAATTGGAAAAATAATTGGATTGATTGGTCATTCTGAAGCTTTGCCTCATTTTATCCTCTAGGCTGCTTCTAGCTGGGAGTGATCCAAGCTGCATTTGTCGATAATATTGACGAAATATTTCGATAGATATTATACATGCCATACAATCATAATCTGTCTACAATTGACCTTGTAAAACTAAAATTAATAAATGAAGGTTTAACTATGACCTGTGTAAGTACAATTACATATTTCTATAACAATACATTTGCTATCGACAAAGTTGTCACGTAACAAATTGACTATTTCCAATTAAAATCACAATTGTCCTTCAGATTTGGTAAGTTTAAACCCTATTTTAAATCAAAGTCGATAAAGTAACCTGTGCTTTTTTGTCCATTGGCTACTTACATTCTGGACAGGACTGAATGACTGAGTATGTTATAAAACTGTACAGTTGTCAGTACATGTGTCGATTATGAGTGTATGGGACTTTCTTTCGCTAATTTTTAGGTCAAGGTCATTGTACACTAACATTTAATCGTTATTATTACCTTTTGTTTTATTTGAAAATATAGGTATTGTTAAACTCGTTACTATTACATTTTATTATTATTAACTTCGTTAACACCTGCCCTTGTAATTAAATAAAATGATTAGAATCAACAATTAAAGAATACTGAAAAGATGTTGATTTTAATCAGAATTACTAATTTGATTTATTTTTAATTTGCAATATTACTTTTGAGAACATTGTATTGCAGTAAGTAAAGTCCTTTACATTAATTTAATATTATAATTATTACTTTCTTTATTACCACTCATACATTCTTTCAACCAAAATTCATTTAAATTCGTTTAGTGGATTTTGCATGAAAAGTAACAAACATCCATACATACTAAAAGTTCGACTTTCATAATATTAGTAGGATAGAATAGGAAGTAGGATATGCCATAAAAATTAACTTTTAATTATTGAACTTGTATTTACTTCATAATTATATTCCTCGTTTGTAAGACTGAAGTTTTGAATCCTAGAAATCATAATTTAATAGCTACCTATGTTCATACACAATTTAATTACAATATAATATACTTACAATATTTAAATACTAATCGAAATATCACGCAATTGAGCTGAATGGCAATGGCGTACCATAGGAGAAACATATTTCCATCATTGGATTGTTTTTATAGGCTGTTGATGATGATGATGATCACTTACTCCCATTAATTGCAAGCTAATTTAAATCACTGATTGAATCGATTTGTCAATATGATAAAAACTCCATCATGAATGGCGATGGCTATTAATCAATCGACTATAATTTAACAACGTCATTGTATGTCGGATTTAATAGATCTAATCAGAGCACAGTAATCTAGGAAGTAATGGAAATCTGAATCAAGTGACATAAATGTAGCCACTAGCTGTTTTCAGCGGTTTAATTGATTTAATTTTGACCGCTACAACTCAAAAATTACCCCACGGGAACATACAATCAGGATAAAAACTATCCGATGTGTTAATATTTAGGTTACGAACTATCTGTGCACCAAATTTCATCGAAATCTATTCAGTCAGTAAGTGTAGTGTAGTAAGTAAGAGCCACGAACATACTCGTACATACATTTATTCATCCTCAGAAACTTTCTTATTTAAATATTCGTAAGAAGTAAGGTGAATAATTGTATTGTGGACATTCGTCATAATTTTCCAGTCAAACTGTACATTACAGGCTAAACTCGGGCTAATTTACCTTACAATAAGATTGGCGTATAAAATGCGTGAAAAAGAACATATTGTATGATTGTGATAAAAACTATCAAACTGAACAACTTTGTGTGAGAAACCAATATCGTTTTAGCAAAAAATAATCACCTATGTCATACATTTGACCTAAAGCTATGGGAAATTATAACGTATTTCTGATGATCACGATTTTGTTTCTATACAACTTCGGCACGGTTAGCACAGTGGCTCAGCGATTAGACTGCTACCCAGTCTGTCGCGGGTTCGATTCCCGCACGGAACAAATATTTTTATGATCTAGTAGTTTTTCCTGGTCTGCGTGTTTGTGTATGTAAATTTCTATATTTTTAAACGCACTCACGATACAAGCGAAATTTCTGGTGTGGGGCAACGTTTAAATTAAAAAAAATATATATCTTTGATCCTCAAGTTCAATCACAAATCATTCAGATACAGTATAGACCCAAATGACAATAATACCTATCTCTTGACCTAGTAGTCAATGTATATTGACAAATCTCTCAATTGACAAGGGAATCAGAGGCAAAACGATTGTTAATTCAAATATTGACAAGCTTATCTGATAAGACAGGCTTGGCGGTCAGTGAGATTTCAGTATTCTTCGCTCATAATTAACTACTCTATGAGAGGAATCTCAAGAGGGGTACATATTTGAATATCGAAGACTAAAATATCTACGCTTAAAAAATCGATGTTCAGAATATCGAAAATTAAAATATCGATTGTAACAAAATATCGAAAAATGTTACATCTACGCTTAAAACGTCGAAGATTAAAATGTCGACTGATTTAAATGTCGAATGATTCAAAATATCGAAAGACGTTATGTCGAAATTAAAAATATCAACGTTTAATACATCGCAGTTCATAATATCTACGTTAAAAATCCTTCTAGTTGAAATATCTTGGCGATGGCGGGGTCTTTCAGGACCCGCCATCCTCTTCGTACCTGACCTGTCCAAGTCGGGGTGCCCTAAGTCCCGGATAAAAAGTCGGACTCGCTTTTGCATCCTTAGTCAAATTGCTGATAACCACCTACCAAAGTATGTCGACGGAGCCCCGCTTCGCGGAGCTCCTATTTCTGTTTGCAAGGTTTAAAGTAACCTAACATGAAGAGGATGGCGGGGTCTTTCAGACCCCGCCATCCTCTTCGAACCTAACCTGTCCGAGTCGGGGTGCCCGAAGTCCCGAGCTCGCTTCGCTCGCTCTTGCGTCCTTAGTCAAATTACTGATTACTACCCAACAAGGTAGCTAGACGGACTTCGGATGCAAGAGCGAGCGAAGCGAGCTCGAAACTTGGGGCACCCCGACTCGGACAGGTTAGGTTCGAAGAGGATGGCGGGGTCTGAAAGACCCCGCCATTCTCTTCGTGTTAGGTTACTTTAAACCTTGCTAACAGAAATAGGAGCCCCGCGAAGCGGGGCTCCGTCGAGTTACCTTGTTAGGACATTCGATAATCTGTATTTCGATATTTAGATCCTTCGATGTAACTTTTGTAGATATTTAGATTTTAGATATATTGGACGTAGATCATTTAATCATTCGATATTTTAAACTTTCGATATTTTAATTTTCGATTTTATGGTCATTCGATATTTTCATTTTCGATATTTTGAACATCGATATTTTAAGCGTAGATATTTTAATCTTCGATATTCAAATATGTACCCCTCAAGAGTCATGTCTTATCTGTATCTATTTGAAACTTTTTTTTTTAATTTTGTAGTCGTGCAATGTCAGTTAGGGTGCTTGTACACGGCGCATGTAACCCGCGCAAGGCAAGGAGCGGGTTACCTGCGCGAGTAACATGCGCAAGCTACTTGATCAAGTTACCCGTCCAGTCCAGTATATTCTTAGACGCATGAAGGACTCACAAAATAGGCAGAATACCAAGGGGGAAGCCTACATCTACATATACGATAGTCTTTGTCTTGTAATCCCGTGGCTGCCTTTTTCTCCCTTATTCCAGTCCTAGGAAATATATTAAAGGTGGATAAAACTATTTTCAAGAAAGAAACATCCCACGATAATGAACTACTGAGCTAAAAAAGTGTCCTACGCAATATTTCCCATAATAATTTGAATCCAGTCAAAGAATAGACCAGTTTACAGACACTAACATTTTTTTTTACAGCACAAAATACCAAGGTTTACTCAAACCACAGCACGCGATCATAATGATCGTAGTATCGGGGTTAAGGTGACTACCGAACGGAATGCTTCCTGCAAAACTGGCAATCTATATAATGAACGAGTGTAAAACAAGATAAAATATAATTTATCTAACAACCTGTTGGAAATACTAGATTATCATTAAACATGCATTCAACGAGTGAGCGATGTAGATCGAAATTGTTAATAAAAGTTGTAAGGTCGTGCTAAAGGCTAATGTTTTGCAGTTCATTGACATTCTGTGGTATTAAATGAACTATTGGAGTATTGGCACGTATTTTAAAGGTTTCAAACTGTTCTACTTATTCTTTACTGGCGAAATGAAAGTGTCTTTTAGGTAGAGTTGTATATGGCCCTTCATGGGTACACAGGGGAGCATGTTCTCTTACAATTAGTTAATCGACAGAAAATAAACCTGCAGGATTTTAGTTTACCATTTCTTTTTCGAGATTGAAGATTGTCATAACTTTATCCAGAATTCACGAATACGGGAATATGGAAATGGGTCAATGAATCGACTAAAGATAAATTCTAAGTTTGAGATTTTAATACAACCACCAAAATAAAGAAATAAAAACAAACTAACCTTAGTCTCTGGATGGAAGTAGTGTCGCGCGCAGCTGATGGCATAACCGTTAGAAATGGAGCCTCCAGGACAGAATATGCCATCTCCATCACCCTCTGGCCATCCAACAATAGCCCTCATTTCACGAAGAACCTCCTCTTCCATCAGAGTGAAAACTGGAGCCACTTCGAAGGTATAAACGCTAGGGTTCAAGGCATCAGTCAGCCATTGACCAATCAAGCCGTAAGGATCAACGGATGAGAACAACTGGTTCACGAAGTATGGATGTCCTGTGTTGACGGAGTAGCGAGCAACCTGAAAAAAAATCTAGGTTACAGCTAACGACTACATATTTAATAGTATCTAATAACGTTAACAATGGAAATTCATTTTGTAACGCGAATAGTTTAATTTTGAATGTACTGATTGTGATTTTACTGGTATTGTTGATTAGACATATTTTTTTAACTAGCAATATTATTTTAGAATGTAAAATAAAAAAATGCAATTCATTTTTCATGGACTATAAAAAAGTAAAAGATACTCTCACAAATAAAACATAAAATTTCTTCAAAATTGTATCACTCAAATAACTCACATCAGCCATAAGACCCAGAAGCTCATCATGAGAAACTGGCGAATCCCTCGGCTTCAAATCTATCGCTTTCTTGATATCCTCAGGACAAGCCCACTCCACGACCTTTGACGTCCTGGAAGCTCTACCAAAGACCACTCGTTCAACCAACAGGTCCACAGCTCGCCTGACAAAATCTTCATGCTTCGATCTATCAGCAAGTGACTTGTAGTTATCCTTTTCCATATTACGATCATCCCCATCAGGTACAATAAGATCTGAATCGGCAGGCATTTTGACTTTTTTCCCTTTATCTTCTTTCACTCAACTCGTAAGTTTTATTCGAAGAAAATAAAGTTTTCAAATGTGCACTGTTACAACTGTGAATGGCAACTGCGGCCGGCCGCGTGCCTCTGAACCGAAGGTTTGACTCGTCAATGATTGCGTAGCCTTCTTAAATACTACCGCCGTCAATTCACTTCGTAAGGTTACTCCAGTAAAATGTAAACAAATTGTCGACTGACAAACTGTATCAGTATGTGACAACCATTTGATGCATTTTGATCGATCTATACAGGGCGTACCACGCCTATGCCACATGGCATGGAGAGAAAGTAGGTACCTTGAATATTTTAGATGGAACATTTTACAGAAAGAAGACTTTATTTTATTTAAAATCAATTTAACCTGCATTCATAAATTTTAAAAATAATTACATGGTTAAACGAATCGAACACGAACTAGAAAAAAAAATAACCTGTAGTTTTATCGTACCGATCGAAAGGCTTCATCATAAGGATAATTTTTTGCTAAGTAACATAGTGACGGAAATAAAAGAAATGATTTTTTTAACATTTTTGTTACATAAATTAATCAATTTTGCAAATGCTCTAAATGAGTCCCATACATACTGTTGAAAACAAAGTCGCACTCTTGATCTTTCACTCCCTGTCGATTTTTTGATCTTGTGATAGAAAATTACAATTATTAAAAATAAGTTACATGTTTTCGTCTTGTTTGTTCTTTTTATTTATCTGATCGAAATTTCACTTCAAATGTTAAAATTATTTATTATTTATGTCTTCTGTATTGTTTACATCTTTTGCATTTTAAGAGTTTCATCTGTAAGAGGAAGTTATTCATCAAAATTCTGCAAATTAATAATTGTCATAAATTACAATCATCATAATGTACCTACTTGGCTTTTATTGAGTTTTATGAAGCACTAGTAGTATTAGCACAGATTACCAGATAATGCACTCCATGTACTTACACGCGCTAACTACCTACCGGCCGCCGGTCCGTAGAAAGACCTCAGTGCAGCGGGTTGTCAATAGCCGCGCGACGGGCACGTACGCATATTTCGGTCGAATTGATGTTAGTTTTCAAATACTAAGATATGGTTGAAGAGATAAAAACTATTTTTTACGGTTTTCCTCGTGGAGGTTTTTTTTTTGTTATGAAAAAATGTACTTACGCGAAAAGGTAATGACGATAACGAAATATAACGACAACATTAATTATTTAATACTGTCGTTTATTATAAAGTAGGTAGGAACATTTTTCATCGACGATCTTACGTTTCGATTACTTTTAAACGTACCCACGACACAGGAGAAATTTCTGGTGTTAGACAATTAAAAAAAAAAACATTTTCACTTCAGTAGCTCAAACATGTAGGTTTTGCTGCCTGAAATCAGTGAGCAAAATGCGATTTTGCTCACTAGTGAGACAAAGTAGCTTTTTAATTTTTGTTTTAAAAAAAGCCGCGAATATCATATTCAGCCTTGAGTTAATCATACAATTCGAAACATTTACACTCTATCTCTTTCCCGCCAATAGAAAGAGAGAGAGACAAACACCAGCCCTTTCGAAGTTCCGATTTTGAATTTGGTCTCAAAGACAAACACGTTCGGAAATTTGTACTAACCAAAGAAATGCAAAAAGATAATAATGTCTTCGAATGTATTTTATTGAGGTTTTTACTTATTGCTGTATTTAAATGAAAATAAGCATTTACTGTAAATATTTATTTCTAGTTTCAATTTATGTTACTTAATAAATATTTTGAATAATAAAATATTATGGGTGCTATTTCCGAACACGCCTTAATTTAAAAATAAAAGAGCGGGAATAAAAATTCATGGCTGGCGTAAAGAGCTGAATAAGTTAAAAAAAAAAAATGCGTAAAACTAGCGACGAGAACAGTACTTATTTTAACATAACCATTTAAAACAACAAATTATTAACACAGAATTAAATTTCCTAACTCTAACTAAATATCTGAAACCATACCATGTCTTCAATGAATGGAGACTTAACAAATGGGCGCAAGCAGTTTTTCGGTGACGGTGTTGCTATCTTATTTTTTAGATTTATCACAGACGAGACGATTATCTACAATGCGGAGTATTTACTTATTGTTGAAAGCTACTTTAAAAACAAAAATATTTTAATCTATTCCTATTTATTATTTTATCTCCTAAAGTGTTCTCGCTGCTGAAGTGAAAAGTTATGTGTGTTACACGAGAGCAAAGTTTTTTGCATCTCGTGCCTTTGAATCTCTCGCCACACTCAGGATTCAACTTTAGAATCACTCGCTACGCTCGTGATTCAATCCTTGAATCCTTCGCTTGCTCAAGATTCAAAATCAGCACTCGCAGCAAAAAACGACTTTGCTCTCTTGTTGCACAAATAACTATTTATTTCTTTTTATAAGTGTATATTTTTAATTTTCACTTGTTCCGTTGGCGGTCTGTAATAAAATCTTGATAAGTTGATAATAATATTTGACTTACTTCCCGGCTTCCGATTGAGCAGAACGAACTCGTAATAATAGGTACAGCCGAGTTTCACTACTCTCGCTATTACGAATTATCGAATGTTTAATTTCAAAAGGAAAAAAAATAAGATAAAAAAAAAACTGAATTATTAAGTGATAAACAAACAAATTCGTACAAAAATATGTGTACTGTGTCAAAAAAAACCCTAGGTACTAACATCATTGTCGACAGAGGCAGCCCTCGTATTTAGAATCTCCACGCGGCGGCGCGCATCTTCAAAGCGAAATTTACTTTACGTTTGTATGGTTAAGGCACATTTTCGTTCGCAGCGTCTATCGACTTGAAAGTGTAGGCTATTAAAGCGGTAGGTATTGAACATTTTGTATGGAGTGCGTTATAATGTGGTATTAGCTCCACGCTAATATGCTTTAATAGAATGTGGAAGGAAATCAATCACCGGACGATCAATTATTTTTAAAATGTCACGTTTCAAAAGCACGTGCTTCCTTTAATGCTTTCATCTTGTATGAAGAGACTTCGTGAATAGATAAACAATTTCTGTATCACAGAGATTGGTAAATGGATTTGAAGAAAACCTTAATGTTAGACCCAAACACATGATTGCCAAAATGCTCAATATATGAGCAAAACTGGCGAAAAATTTTTTGGTCCCTTTCAAAACACGTTACAGCATTTGGACCCATGTCTAGTTAAATCCTGGGGGATAGTACAACGTCTTATAACCAGGCTTGTTCCGGTGAGTAAACGTGATGGCGCTAGACGACTTGTATAGCTCTGTCACTTTCACTCGCCGGAATATGCCTAGAATAATATTGGATTATTTGTTTAGCGAATACTACAGACTTCAAGGCTATAAATACAGTTAAAAATAATACTATTTTAACTCACAGTTAAAGTGAACGGTAGTCCGTAACTTGGAAGATAATCAATTACTGATCAAATTAGAGTCTAATTACTATGTACTCACTAGGTATTATAATTTACTAAAGATTTTTTATTAAATACTCGTATTCTTTGATGCAGTCCTTAAAAAGAAGGGCGAAATAACAAGTAAAGAAGAAACTTGGGTGGAGCGACTCAACCAAGAAGATAATACAGTACTGTAGGGATCGGCGTATGACTGGTTAAATAAAAAGGAATATTAGCGAATTAAAATTGTATTCAATGAAACGCGCACTTGTTTCTCACTCTAGAACGTACTAGACAATTCTACATATTATTTTTAATATTTGAAATAATTGAGCGGCTTGATCCAGCCAGCGCTTACAAAACTGTTTTGAGGTTAGTCCTCGCAGTAAAACCTCAACAGTACCTACCTGATTTTCAACCAGGAACGTCAGTGTGCTGTAGCCAGACCATTATGATGATAATTATCATCAAGGCTATACAGACAGAAGATCATGCTTGCTAAAAGAAAAAGAAAAAGTCTATTACAACAAAAGGGATGGATTGCTTAGGTGTTCGACCTTACACAGTCATGACCCTTCGTTGTTCATAAATGTAGTCAAAAATGTGATCTACTTTTATAAGAGCTCTTGACGGATTTTTTGTCACGTTTACTAGAGCTCAACCATTGTTGCACTGTACATACTAGAAGAGTTACATTAATTAGATAAAATATTTACGAAGCAGTATTCGATTAAAAACAAACATCAAGATTTAGTGCTATAATTCTTGAAGTAGGAAGCAAAAGATACATTAGGTAGACCATATTAATAAGTGCCTTCAGCAACGAGTTTTAAAACAAATCCGATTCCTTAATTTTTACATTTCCTTTTTATATTTGCCTTGACAGTTACTTTTTGTATCACTACGCTAATTAGTTACGTGGAGGTCGGCATCGACCTTTGTTACTTGGCTAATCAACTGCAAACAAATTGCAATAAAAAGTTTTTAAGTGATAATGTTTCTATTGTTTTAGTTGGTTGATGATCGGGTTTCTTGTTTTCTGAAGCGTAGAATGCCTACGAACAAGTACTTTTCAGTGATTTTGTTTGCCAAATATTGTCAGCAAGGGTTAATTGTAGGTATCTATGCAATCCTGGCTTATCTTTTTAATAAGCTTGTTCAAATATGTTCAGGATTATCTCTGTTTTTCCAATATTTGTCCATATTGAGGTAGGTAAACAATATCCTCTATATATCTTTGATCGCCTGTTAGCATTTGTAGGTCCAGGACTTTTGTATTTTTGATTAAATTATGTCTGTGTGTGTATGTGCTGTCACCACGAACGCAATTACTGTGTCTAGTCTTTCTGATAGTAACTTTACAAACCTTTTGTTTTAGTTAATAATATAATTCATTCTTTGCTCGTTCGTGTATATTTTATAGGAACACTGTCGCTATAAAAGCAAAGGAAAACAAATGAGAGCTCAAGAGGAAACATTACTCAAAAGGCAAAATCATCTAAACAACATTCTTAGTCTGGTTGTAACGTTAGTCATAACATGACTATCATGTAAGCCTATAGACAAACGTACGTCATCAGCAGACAACAATCGTTATCGCTCAGCAGTCACTAATACATTTTCAACTTTATAACTCAGCGCGTAAAGTTGAAAATGTATTTAAGTTCACAGATCTTTTTCATTTATTTCGTTCGTGCAGCAGTCTTTAAACTTCATGCGCTAGGGTATAAAGTTGAAAATGTATTAGTGACTGCTGTGCGATAACGATTTTCGTCTGCCGTCGTCGTCTGTGTGTCTTGATAAGGAGACAAGCTGTCTAAGTCCTGGATAAATTAGCGTTACTTAGCCAAAGCCAAGCCTAAGTCAGTGCTTGGGAATGTCAAATGAAAATTATTTAGGTACTTTTTCTTATTAGACATTTATTTTGGTGTAATTTCGAGGTCTACTCTTTATGCACTAAACCCATAGTTTCATCCAAGATGACGAGCGTATCAATCAAGTCTTCCTCCGTATTCCTCCGTAGAAGTTGTCCTTGCTCTCGTAGGTTTTGAAAACTCATTCATTCAAAATAAATCATATTTTTCCAGCTACTTTCAGATGGACCTTCCCTCCTCATTGTTGATGAACTTCGAGATTAGCTTCCCATTTTTGATTGGAAAATCAAATGAGTTCTTCAACACTGGGTGGAACGAAAGGAAATGTCAGACGGCACGTTTCGCGCAGTGGCTGAACAATTGGACTCACTTACGATAAAGGAAGAAATTCCTAGTGTGGAGCAACGCTTCCTTAAAAAAAAAGACTCGCTGATTAAAAATCTATGACTGTCCCATCGCATCCTCAAGGGATAGTTGAAAAAAGCTTGAAATAATCTAAGTTGTTATACTACAAACTCCAAGGTTGCCTAACGAATGGTGCCTAACGAATTAGGTTTTTCTATAAAAATATTTAGGAGGTAAAGGCCAGTACAAACGCTGGCAATTATGGAGTTATTATGATTATGATCTTGACCGTTATGATCATTACTTAGGACATGTTGTGACGCAGTAAGACTTCTGACTCAGAGAGGAAAGAAGATGGGGTTATCCCTAAAATGCGAAAGTTTGTTTATTACGGTAAATATGATCAGAGGATATTTAAACTTATCTTTAGAACAATATTTAATTCGACCAGTTTTAATAATATTTTTCTTTATGTTGGAATATTTTAAAATTTGATTATGTGTGTGTGTGCGTGCGTTGTGTATGAGTATGTAGTGTCTTATGTGTGTAAGTATGTGTGTTTGAAGAGAGGAATGCTTGAGGACGGGACAATATCGCGACATTGAGCTGCACTGACCCAGATAGTGATGCAGTAAACTAAAATTGATTGACATAGAGCTTGATACACCATTTTCATGATAACAGCAGCGGCTGATTGGCGTTGCGGCTTGAAGATGTAAGTATATAGGTAAGCTTGCGCAATCTATTTGAAAGTTGTGTAATGTAGTCTTTGAAAGAAAGATAGTAATCAATACTATGCTTAAGTACTTTATAGATGACACCCGTTCAATATTGCAGATTTTGTGAATGAGATTGACATTTCCGTCGTCAGTGATGTTAGATAGAGACAACTTGAGCAGTGACATTAAGTGTAATCGTTTCCGGAAAGTATTACAATGGTGAAATTTATTATTTTCATTTTAGAAATGTTCATAGTAAGTTCGTGCGTAGTGATTATCATTGGTAGTGATGTGTTCCAGTTGTACGCCGTAAATACCAGAGCTGTATCATCAGCACAGGAAATAATTGTGCCATTTACTAGGTTCAGGCTACAGGGATTGTTCATGTATATTAAGAATAAAGTGGGGCCCAGAATACAGCCCTGTGGTACTCCAAAAGTAATACTCATACCAGAACAGCTGTAATGCCATCCAATTTTCAAACTCTTGTCTTCTACGCGTTTCTTACCTTTGTCAAGATCTTGAGCTATGTGATTAACCAATTTATGAACAGCATCGGCAGTAGACAATTTTTTACGAAAGCCGAATTGGTTGAATGACAAGAGTTTATGATTCTCTAGATATTATGTAACCAATCTTAAATTATGAATCTTTTCCCAGTTACTTGGACATGGCTGGCAGAACGGATATGGGCCCATAATTTTCGAGACAGTCTCGATCCTTGGATTTAAATACTTATTGGGTGGACAAGTGCTTCCTTAAACCAGTCAGGGAACATACCGGTGTCTAGGCACAAATAAAAATTATATATGGTGTTTCTTTTAAATTGGCCAAAAGGGAGAAATCCGAATCCATATGAGATACGGGAAAACTTTCTTAGAAACCTTTAGCTCTTTTTTGATGTTGACTATTTTGGCGTTTTTTGTAGTATGGATTCGGATTTCTCCCTTTTGGCCAACTTAAAAGAATCACTATGTTTACGTCAGCGGTGTTATAAGAATAACCTTATGCCGCTTAAGAAAACTAGAGGAGATACCATCCCAGCCGACTGCACAATCGCTCTTTAAAGACATAGTCAGGCGTTCTACCTCCTGTTCAGCAAGCAAGCAGCACTAAAGATTTCTCCTAAGGGAAAAAAAAGAATACTAGGTTGCGTATCGAGGTTTTATACAGATACTTAAATTATGTTAAAAGCAAAACAAACTCTGATAAAAATTAAACAATAAAAGTATGTTATGTACTTATATTATTGTAAATCGCTACTACTCAACCTAGACCTAATTTTCCTTTTTTTTAAGTGCGCAGATTTATCTACCTGCTTATTGTATGAAAATAATAATAATATAATAAATAAACATATAAAAAAAAACAAAAACAAACGACGATTAATATAAATTTTAAAGAACTTTTTGAATCAGGAAACAATGACTTGCATATCCTTTTAATTATTAAAACTTTGTCGTCATCTACTTAGGTTTCGTGAATCACGGTGAATTATTCCTTTAAACTTGCATTTATGGGAAGTACCTGCATACAATCTGTCTCATGCAGTTTCCTCTTAAAACGGTAAGTATGGGAAAACCACCGTTGCTAAGCTACTCAGAAAAATAATTATATTGCATGGAATTGTTTATTAATGGATCAAATCGATTTAAAAAATACTTATTTATTGGATCATTAAGCAAGTATTAAAGGCTAGCTTATGCTCGCGATTTCGTCCGCGTGAATATTAACCGCGTCGCATCCCAAAACTCGCCTGCGCTTTTACTGGAGATTACCCCATACATAATCTACAAACAATTTTTATTTTTCTTGCATTCAATTTTCTTGTCATTCGAAACTATGGAATTTACTGAATTTACTTGTTGAATGTACTTATTTAGTTGTTTTGTCGCCACAGGAATTCCGGCGGATACTACGAGTATAAAAGGAGCCGTGTGACGACTCCGCGCTTCGCCGCTCTTTCTGTGTGAGTTGACCCTTAGGCACTTGTGTGAAAGTATCTATGCATGTCCGCCAGCTGTTAAGGCGCGGCCCCACTGCGGTACATGCTGTTCACGGAGAGGCAACGCACGTGTATTACGTAGTCGTGCTTAGCCCCTCCGTGCACCGCGGTGTGGGTGCACGCAGCTAAAATGCGCCGCATGGCCGCCGTGCACAGCATGCGCCGAAGTGGGGCCTGGCCTTTATCCATGCGTCTTGTGATCCACCCTATGTTATTTGAATTTAGCAACTTCTTTAACTACCTTACCTGAATAATCCTAATAAAAAACCCAGCACGTTGAATCACATTCTGCCTGAGTTCATTCCGTGTTACAATAAAATGCGACAAAGTCAAGTGCAGGGTCAACAAAGCACCGGTAGTTAATTTGAGTCCAGGGGATTGGTCAATTAATCAGATAGATCCAATATTTACAAACAACGTCGCAATTTTTCCATTGACATTGAATTGGCTTATTACTCAATCAACTCGCCCCTGTCTACATACGCCGCACCTGTGTTCCCCTAGGATTGGACAGGGAACAATACCTACCTACCTTGTAACGGTTTAATTTGTGTTATTTGATAAAATGTACCCAAAAAAAAATAACGGTTAAATATCTTTAATATTTCATGGTTGCACACTATTTGATTAACATTGTGCAATATTGTTGAAATTGTGTTTAGGTAGGTACCTAGTTTATATTCCCACTCAACAAAAATGTAGACAGTGCATCAATAAAATACTTAGTCGTAATCAGCGATTAAGATAAAAGATAAAATACCTATTTATTTTTCTAAATATGGATAAGTAGGTACCTACAATAGGTATGGTAAATCAGCCATATTTTATCCGTAGACACAGTTTACGAAAAACACAAAAAAATAATAGTTACATAATTAAAAGTACCTGGTTGAGCTTAGCTTGGGTAAAAATAAATAGGTACTTAAATAGAAAATTAACAGACCATAATAAGACTGTAAATTCTTTTCATATCGTTATAAACAGCACGAATTTAACATTATATGAAGGAACTAGCACTTTGCCCGCGACTTCGTCTGCGCGTGTTTCTAACTTCGAACTCAGTGAATTTAATTCCCGCTCATCCTTATACGGGACATTTTCGCGCCAATTTTTGAATCAAATCAAAATTTAAATTAGTAACAATTAGTTATGTCCTAATTTCAAAATAAAAAAAACCCTAGAGAAAATAAAACAAAAAAATTGGAATACCAAACCTGAAAAACCAACTGACAAAATGAAACAAAAAAGTAAAATCCTAGGTTTACCGGGATTCGAACCCGTGGTCATGTTATTGAAAGTCCACGCTAAACACTACAAACTTGGCTATTATTGGATGCTGGAATGCTGGATCGTGCGACGAAAATATGAACGATATTCTTTCTCTAAATCTTTTTACGAGAAAAAACGGAGAAAAGAGAGACCAAGCTAAATCGATGTTTCACCCCCTTTAAACCCCTATATTCCACATCGAAATCGTTAAAGCCCTTTTTGAGAACCGGAATGTTTACTTGTTACGTGTAATGAGCGTGGAATGGAGTACAAAATCTGTCAATTTCATTTTACTGTCACTTTTCCATGAAATGTCACTGTCAGTGTCAAAATTACAACAACAAAATCACTGTTCCGCATGGGCAGCGGTTGTGAATTGTGATTATAACGCAGAAAGTTCTTTTGAATTAATCGTTATCTGCCAATAAAATAACTATTTAATAAAGTGCATGAAAAAATGGCCGAGGGCCAGTTTAGTGATTACGAGGAAGACCTCACAGTAAAGGTTAAGACGGTGCGGGTGAGTTGCTTTCTAATGTTAAATTTTACTGTGCAATGTGCAAACAACTACAATATTATGAAATAAAACCCTTTACCTCACTCCCTGGCACATTTTAACATGTCGTCATTGTATAGTTTTCAGATGTTCCACTGATTAAAACTCTAAGCACTGACGAAGAAGATGATGACGATTTCAACTCAGACGAGTACTTCCACGACTCAGATGACCCGGGGCAGAACAAGAAGAAAACCAACGTGAACTCCCAAGCACCTTCCAGTAAAGTCAACACTTTCCAGCCAAGTGAAAAATTGTTTAGGAAATATGTTCACAAAATAAATGTTGACCAATATGAACCAATGTCGAGAAAAACTGAAAAATTCATGGATATTAATGACAGAAAACATGACAATGACAGGATTAGAATCAAAGACAAACATGACAGAGCTACCGCTGAGCAAGTTATGGATCCTCGCACAAAATGATCCTTTTCAAACTTTTAAACAGAGGCATTATAAATGAAATCAATGGTTGCATCTCCACTGGCAAGAGGCTAATGTCTACCATGCAACCTCAAAAGAAGGAAAAGATTATGCTGTTAAAATCTTCAAAACTTCCATTTTAGTCTTCAAAGACAGAGACAAATATGTATCAGGAGAATACAGATTCAGAAATGGATATTGTAAGTCTAATCCTCGTAAAATGGTAAGGACGTGGGCTGAAAAAGAGATGAGGAATCTGGTACGAATGCACAATGCACAGTTAAGTGTACCGGAACCGGTTATTCTACGTAGCCATGTCTTGGTTATGTCTTTTATGGGAGAAGATGGATGGCCATCTCCGAAATTGAAGGATGTTGAAATCTCACAGTCAACTGCTCGGTCAATGTACAGAGATATTGTAATGATGATGTGGAAAATGTTCAACATCTGCAAATTAGTACACGCTGACTTGTCCGAGTTCAACCTTTTGTATCATAAAGGGAATATAGTCATCATTGATGTCTCACAGTCCGTTGAACATGATCATCCACATGCATTTGAGTTCTTACGCAAAGATTGCACAAATATTTCCGATTTCTTCAGAAAAAAAGGTGTAGCTACATTGACTGTAAAAGAGTTGTTCGATTTCATAACTGATTCTACAATAAATGAAAACAATTTGGAGGAATGTCTTGAGAAACTGTCTGAAAAGGTGGCGTCAAGGAACTTTGAAGAGATGACAGCTCAGGAACAAGTTGAAGAGGAAGCTTTCAAGAATATTTACATTCCGAAGAGACTAACAGAGGTAAGATTTAATTCAAGTCTAACTTACTTTTTTATTAATCTGCTCTATCCCACTGGTGGGTAAAGCACAGCTAACTCTTTGGGCCATGTTTTAATAAATTGATCTGTTCTGGAATTTGTTCTCTATTCTATCCTAATAAACATCAAAAAATTTTACTATCCATCTACCTTTTTTTAATCTCAACATTTCTCATTTCAGGTGATAAACTACGAGAGAGACATCACAAAAGCAAAGAAGGGTGATACAGAAGACTTGGCATACAAGAAGATAGCTGGCTTCAAAGAAGATCTGACAGCCGCTGATAAACCTGATATACTCCAAGAAGAAGACATCTCAGCCAGTGGTTCCGATAGTGATAGTGATTCAGAGGAGAATGGTGACAGTGGTAAGTTCTTATTGCTTTTGTAATAAGGTTCACAATAGCAAAAACATTGAGGTAAGAGCTTGCTTGAATGCATTATTCCTAGGAAAACCGTTTTATCGACAAAAAAAAAACTACATCTTTGTCAGAGAAAAAACTTTGTTTTCTTCCCATTGAATACTAAATTATTAGCAGTGAACCACTTTTGCACCTGCAGTAGGGCGCTATTTAAAACGTCTATTTATCTATCATCAGCAAACAATACCTTCAGGTTGATTTTTATGGGGTAGATCGTTGATATAAACTAAAAAGAGGAAAGGACCTAATTGGAGCCTTGTGGTACGCCCATTTTTATCCGTATACCCTTTTGACACCACTTGTTGTTGTCTATCATTAAGATCTCACTAAATTAAGCGACTATACTTAGGCCATAAGCAAGTTTTAAGAGCAAGGTTTCATGATTTACACAATCAAAGTTTTTGCCTTCGAGAGATCACAGAAAATTCCTATGGCATCTTGAGCATCTTCCCACGCAGTATATATGTGTTTTAATAAGGTAAAGCCTAGTTGTACAAGCTGAAACCATACTGCTTCGTTTAATATTTTATTGATGTTAAAAGGAAGCATCTGACAAGCATAACTTTTTCAAACACCTTGCTGAAAACCGGCAACACGGATACAGGCCTATAATTGTTGGTGTCTTTACTATCTCCGGTTTTAAAAAGCGGTACTACTTTCGAAGAACTGGAAGTTTAAATATGACTACAGACTTAATAATTGAAGTACAAGTGGTTCTTCAGTTAATTTGAAAGAAGCTTTTATGACGGCGAAGGGTTTATATGCTTAAATTTAATTCATTTGGGCAGGCTGAAACGTTAATAAGTCAATAGAAAGTAAGGGAGATGAATTTAAAGTTTCAGTTGTTTTAAGTGGGATAGGAAATTTACAATTCTTCGCAATTTCTTGATCTGAGCTTATGGGACCACGTGAGGTCTCTAGACATTTATTTCTGTTGGTTTCTCCGCCTCATGTTAACAGCTCACGCTAGCGATGCAAGCTGATTTGGCGACGTAATTACTTCATGAAACTGGAATTTGATCTTACTTCTCATTTCAGGTGATAAACTACGAGAGAGACATTTACAGAAACTTGGCATACAGAAGCTGGCTTCAAAGAAGATCTGACAGCCGCTGATAAACCTGATATACTCCAAGAAGAAGACATCTCAGCCAGTGGTTCCGATAGTGATAGTGATTCAGAAGATAATGGTGACAGTGGTAAGTTCTTATTGCTTTTGTAATAAGGTTCACAATAGCAAAAACATTGAGGTAAGAGCTTGCTTGAAGGCATTATTTAAAAAAAACATCTTTGTCAAAAAAGTTAGTTTTACTGGCGAGTAAAAAATCTTCTTCACATCTTCATTTTATACTTTTTATAGTTAAGTTGACATTCATTGTAATTAGCCGTCAAAGAAGAGAAAGCCGAGAAAAGGAAAACTAAAAGCGTCAGCATAATGACGGGGCCCCCCTCTCAGAGGGCCAAAGCCTGCCGGGGTCGCGGGATTATTCCCTAACCGTGACCTCGGAACATAACAGGCTATTGAAGGACACCGTGGATTTTAGTCAGTAGAAGTCTGACAGTCCCTCCCGCCCTGCCCGGGGTTGGAGGACTCATTTGATGATTTTACCACGCTAAAAAAAAAAAAAGCTAAACTTAAAAGGAAGTGATAAAGGCTATTTTTAATGGAAAACTGGAAGTTTAAATATGACATAGGTGGTTCTTATAGGAAAATATCAAATTAAAAGTCAAAAAAAGGACAATTTCGCCGTCGCGACGGTGACATTTATCGCCTCCACAGCTTGCGCTAGCGATGCAAGCCGACTTGGCGACGTATTATTAACTTAATAATGATATTTTCAGAATCAACAAAGCAGTTCAAAAACAGCGCTCGGCCAAGAGACGAATCTCCCAACAGCAAAAAGTTAAGGAAAAAGGCCGTCAAAGAAGAGAAAGCCGAGAAAAGGAAAACTAAAACCAAGAAGCATGTGAAGAAACGACGCGACAAGGGAGCAGGAAAGAGATAAATATATTTTATACTTATCCGTAGAGGTATCATATATTTTGTAGAGAGAAAGTGTTTTGTAGACGAATTTGAGTCTTCTTCTTATATGCATAGCAGGTAGATTGTAGAAAAAGTTTTTCAATATACTGTTCCTACTTACTAAGTGTACTATGAATTAAATAGTATTGACTATTCTGTTTCTATTACCGAAAATAGGTTCATGGCATATGCCAGTTTTGTTTTTCAAAGTTTTCTTTATTTCCTCCCTGTTATTTCCTTCTGTTACGACTATCAGAAGAAAACAAGGGGTATGACCACCACCTTCATATTATTATATTTGTAAGTCAAATACTCACCTATTTTTTTTATTGAATTAATGTTTTACCTTCACCTACTTATAAGGCAAAGTTCTCCAATAAAACCGAACATTATCAACATTGTACTTTAAAAAACTTCCAGTGTCGTCATTGTCTATGGTAGACTAGCGAGCCACCCTACTACAGCGCCATCTATCGGGCCTTCAGCGTTTATGGGTGTATGAATATGATAAAATGTAAAAGCTCTTTAAAATGTCACTTACGGGATAAGAAGTCAATTTGTAGATCTTTTGGTGGTCATACGGGTCGCGGGGTATCAGGGAGTGCCGATCCGAGCACGCGATTGGTGCGTCACTCGTCTTTGCCCCTCGCACCCAGTATACGCGCTCTCGCTTACACTTGCATGTCGCTAAATGCGATGCGCAAACTTAAAGCCTCCTCTTCACAATCGGCCATGATGGCCGTGTTTTTTGCCGAACAGAAAAGACGGCGCTATACTAGGAATCGAGATAGAATTATTTGCATCTTGCTTTCTGGTATAGCGCCGTCTCCTTCTGTTCGGCAAACACTAACTTGCCAACTTACGTGCCGGTACTGTATCTTCCGTAATTATTTAATATTTTGAGTCATCCCGCGTTCATGGCGTTTGCAACAACGTCGAAATATCAGGAAATTACCGTGATAGCCTAAAACGGTGCAGTGTTGTAAAAGCTCTTGTACTGTGTTTATACTCGTATGCGCTAACGGAGTTCTGTTTAATTGGTGAATTTTGCCCTTCGTATAATTCTACTGCCTTAAATAATAAGGATAAATAAAACTATTATTTACTTGTCAATTTATATTTTATTTTGGTTTCTTAAAAAGTATAAAAAGCTCCATCTTTTACGCATATCTGACGAATGAATAACGAAAGTTATTTCATTTCAAAATATCACTCTTTAATACCTTTCGGGTTTAATTTGTGATGTGCGAATCATTCTTTCGTCAAGGAAAAATAAACCTTATTTTGCTCTATTTAAGTCTTAAATCTGAATAACGCAAGTTTTGTCGCTAAGGTTTATTTTTGCTTGTAAACAAACTATGCAGTGGCTTCTTGAGTCTTAAATATATATCCAAATATGATATTAAGCTAACAGTTATCTATTTAATATCTGTGTTATATTGGCATTGCCATTGCGTGTCTAAGACAAACTTTCAGTCACCGACTTTGCTCAGTGAGCAACTCATTGACTGCATTTTGCCATAAGTACGCAATATGCACTATCTGAATAACTCAGAATTACTAACAAACTGATAACTGAATATCACATTTAATTGCTACATAAGAAAGATATTTATTTTTTTATATATAAATATATTTTATATTTTTTAAACATTATACAATATATTATATATAGTAATATAAGGCAAACTATAATATCAATCATAAATTATGTATATCACGTTTATTTTATGCTGTGTTACAGCAATTACTACTAAACTACCATTTACCACCAACATAATTTATTAGGAATGAGAAACAAAACTCAATTTTTACATTCAATATTGGAATCATCATCATCATCAGCCTATAATGTTCGCACTGCTGGGACACAGACCTCCTCTCTGTGAGAGGGAGGAATATTGGAATACGCTACTCAAATAAAAAGAACGTTGTATATATTTTTCAAGTAAATAATCATATCTTTACACTGGATTCTCACTCACTTGAAATTACAGATATTCCAGAAAAAATAATATATTCACTTCGGCAGTCATCGTCTGTCTTCGGAAATACGAACGCATGACAATGAGACCTGCAAAGCTATAAAGATGCAGCGCGCACGCAGCTTCAGAACTGCAGTGTGTATTTAATGGATTTTCAGCTTTATGCTGTAATCATAAAGTTGAAAACATTTTGGGAACAGGCTGTAGTTTCTACGCTGCGCACGCCTTTAGAGAAATAGCTTTGCTCCGTCCCCTATACAAGTGACAAACGTAATGAAAACGCTGGTTGCGTTCATTCTTGTCGTAGTCTAAGGCTGCTTATTCTGAAAGTTGGCAACGTCGCAAAAAGCTGTCAAATATTTACAAGTTTTAATTAATTTGGTAATTTTTCTGTATGAAAACAAGAAATATCGCTCTGTAGTGCACTAAAAAAATTATATAGGAATGCAAAATAAAAGACATTTGGAATGCTTCCAAATGCTTTTTTTACATCTAAAACTATATATTCGGTGTTATGATATTAATTATTGCATTCCCTTATCAATTTAGTGCACTACAGAGCCATATTTTTTATTTTCATTCAGTAACAGTGCTAAATTAATTAAAACTTGTTAATATTTGACAACCATATGCGACGTTGCCAAGTTTCGGAATATACGCTCTTAAAAGATTTTCAACTTTATGCTATATAGAATAAAATTGAAAATCTATTAAAAACTACAGAGCGTTTTCGTTTGTAGTACATTTGTTGACGGCCTCTGATGAATCCATACGACATCTTAGAGTTACTGCGTTCGTACTTATTCGGGAACAAGAAAATTGCCGAAGAGCAAACCTTTTCTGGTTTAATTTTAATTATTTTATACTGTCCGGTGGTGCTTCTGATATCAGATAACTTTACATTTTCAAATGCCAACACCAAACTATTTTACAAAATACATTTTTATGAAAGTACTGGGGTACATGCTTATAAATATCACACTAATAATGGTCCCATTAAAAATGTCTAGTACAGGTATTTACAATATTATGTTGATAAAGTCTCCAAAAGTTTATTTTCAGACAGATAGAATAATACAACAAATAGTTTTCTAAAAAAAGATATCTATATTATACATAGTATAATTTAGTACTCAAAAAAAGAATTAATAGTATTTTGAATACTTTTGATCGTATAATCACTCATAGGTTCATCGGAAAAAAAAATGCCACTTAAGGCCATGGTATCAATATATTGAAATTTAAGTTATATCATGTGTCACTTTTGAAGACTCAAAACAGATTTAAATTAATGTAACTTAAAAACTGTCATTCTCACTAAAAAATACTTAAACAAATTAAGTTACAACATACTGAACTATTACAATTTAAAAGGGCAAGAGAAATGAGTACACCGCCTTATTTAACATCTAATTAAAATTAATAGAGCAAATAAATTATTTAGCGAAACTTCCAGAAGTTTCACTAGTATCTTTTTAGAAATATCAGTCACAAATGTTTCTGTACATAAGTATCTTTGGCTGGATACATAACTGCTATGTATAACGCGTTTTGTGACAAAAAAAAATGCTTTTTCTTTCAATCAATCAATGTCTTCATTGTGGATCATAGGTAGGTACCTACGTATTTGTGAAATTTAAATACCTATTGTATTTTTCGGAAGATTCTTTTGTATTTTTTTTTTCGCAATGTTGGTTCCTTAACACCTATTAAAGTATTCATATTACCGTATTTTCCTATAAATTATTTATATTTAAAGTAACAGTCAATCTTAACATAGAACGTTTTTTCCAAACACTAAGGTCGAGGTCAATCGAATTTACTGTTAGGAAGTTAGTCACTCAAACAGTCAAGTATGCCTAATCTAGTTAAAGACCGGTAAACAAAAACCAATGCTTCGCTAAATTCCACAATAACTCTATTGTAATTTCGACCCTACATCGGAAAAAAACGCCCTCAGAGCTTAGATTAACATAAATAAACGTTTCTTATTAACTAATTCGAGACAAAGACCCATTAACATTTTCGGGTTTACCGTTATGTTATTTAAGTTACTCGTACATTAAATACATCTTAATATTTTAATGTTACATTATCACATGAAATTACAAAAATAATTTTGTACTACATAAATGTGTAATGCAATTAATTATATCACAATAGAAAACAGTAATCCCTAAAAGGCGATTGGATAATTGTGGAATCATGTAGCGAACCGCCATCTTAGACCAACGTAACACATAGATCGGAAGAAAAGCATAATACCAATGATAAATCCCATCTCAATCCAGACCGAAGTGGATTCTATGTCCAAGTACTTGATGAGAACGTCTGGTTTGGCGAAGTGACAGTACATGTCGTCACATCGTAAGGGTTGTCGGTCGAAGCCGAAGATCGTGAGGACCATGGCGACGATACCGCACCTGATGAAGGAGGTCTTCATGAGGATGTTCATCAGTAGTGGGATCTCGTGAGCGAAGTCAAACCCGTAGATGGCTAGGCCCAAGAATGGAGCAATCGCTGCTGGTCCGATGGCGCAGCCATTCTGGGGAAAAAGATGATATTTTTAGTAACGAGAAACAGACTGTCTTTTTTAAAGAAGATAATGATGCTACTGCTTGTCTTCACATAATGATGAAGCTAAAAATTGCAGATGGATGCTACATCTTTAAACGTATCTAGAGCACTTTGAAAGAGTTAGTAAAGATTTCACAATTGAATTATAAGGTAACAACCATGAGATACTACGAACCTAACCAGAGATACTAACATTTCTTCAGAAAAAAATGAAAGAATTATAGGATTGCCATCCGTAGGGTTCCGTGATAGTCCTTCATCTTTGGCAAAGAATGCATCTCCATTATAGCCAAAAGAGCTAACAGCGATAATGATGAAACTTAACACACTAAGTCAAAGTTCAGTCAGTTAATAAAAAAAAAACAACTCACCGTAACACTAAACACAGATCCAATCGCCAAACCGAAGCCCTCAGCACACAAAGACACGAAGTTCCCAACGAGGCAGAAAGCCAGGAACCGGATCACAGAGAACGGTACGCCGGCCATGAAGTAGACGATGGTGCAGAATACTAAGTTGAATAACACTTGTATGGGGAGTTTGGAGACTGTCAGTGCTGCGTAGTAAGGAGTTAGACTGTACCAGCAATTGAAATGCTCTTTCTTCACTAATTTTACTTCTTGGGGATCTGGAATTAGAGAAGGTAGTGTTAGATTCAGCCGGAATATTGAAGTTTTGAACCACACAGAAAAGTAGAAACGATATTTTTTATTACAGTTTCAGTATTTCGTGAAATCAATAAATCAAGTTGCAATAGGGTATGTAGTCAGTCAGATTATCAATAAATATTTGGCGTGTATTTTTTATTTTGTTTCGTAAGCCAAAATTGACGAAAGTACGACACTTTAAAAATTGCCAATATACGCCACAAGCAAGTACAGTTTTTACTGACTTCTGACGTCACGGTCCGTACTCTCGAATTTTGGTCAACAGAAGCATCTAGAAGAGTGTAAAGATACTCACAAATAAGCACAGGAACCATAATCTGTGTGTAGGCAAAGAATATGACGAGTCCAACGCAGAGTTTGAGATGGTTGAACATCTGCGTGCCATCGTTAGCCATATTGAAGAAACACGTGCCGATCAGCAAGCCACACATCAGATGATGGACGAACTGGATACAGAGACCTGGGTTATGAGAATGAAAATCATTAGTATAGAAACAACAGTATTGTCATTGGATTTTTCTATTACGAATTTTTCAGTAGCAGCCACGAGTCCTTGATTTGTGCCCGGTTGATAGTAAAAGGCTCGCCTCCTATAAGATAGGACTTACACAACAACCTACCGAAACGTGGGTGTACAAAGAAGTACACCTTAGACCAATCCTTCGAGAATTACATACAATTAATTAGTAGCACGGCGTTTAGCGCCTAAATATTTTTAGTCAGTTTTCAAATGATAAGTTCATACAAACATTGCGCTATGAAAAAATACGAGTATATATCATTAGGTTCATACCTGGCTTATTCCTAAGTATCTGCTTCATCATTCTCGCCAACAAAATCGAAAACTGTTGACAAAACGTCGTGGAGTATTCCGATGAACTTGACTTCTGCATTTTCATCCAGGCCATCGAGGAGTTCCCATTAGAGAGTTGACTGGACAGCGAACTTATGGACACACTTGATCCTTCGAACTTTGGTACTTTATAGGTGCACTTCTCATTTGATAGTATAATCTCAGTTTCGTTTGCATCGTCTGTCTGATAACTAATCTTCAACTGCATCTGGTTCGTGTTTGGCTCGCTCTGTGGTTGGTCCAATTTCGCCGATTTAAAAAGTTTGCCGTTCATTATTTCTTCGGATAGCAGGGTTATGTATTCTGATGTTTCTGTTAATTCTATAACTGAAAAGAGAAATTAAATTGTTAGAATGCGTAGAAGAATGACATCATAATTTGATAGTACTACTAGTAATAGTAGGGTCTAGAGCACAGATTACATAATAGGAATGGTAACCTAGGGCTATAAAAGATCACAGTTTATTAGAGTTACCCGGCCGGCACCTGACCAGCATCACCAAGTCATTTGGTATATGGCGTGGTCAATAAGTGGACAATACGTGGTCCACGAGTTTCCCGTATTAGTCTGTTAGCGATAAGCACGTCGTCATCCTTGCCTGAATCACTCACGGACAACGCGTGGTCTACTTGGAACCCGCACATTGTCATCGAGTGGTCCATTAGCCGCCCGCGAGTTAACAGCTTGCTGTGAGCGAGGCGTTCTGGCGACGCTACGGAGTTGAAATAGTGAGCGTATATCCATAGAAATCAGGTATCAGGTGGCTATAATATGCTATGACCTTAAGACTTTAAAGGACAAATGAAAATAGGTGCCTAAGGTAAAACTCGCACGAAAGACTTTGAGTAGGTATTTCTAGTAGAGTGCTCACAAAAATCTAGGTAAGTAATTTAAAGGCAGCGTAATTAACCCCATGTCAGAGAAGGTTAATGTTAATCTAATTAAGAATTGATATTAGTACCTATACCTACTTCAGTACTCCTAATAAATGTATGCTAAAAAAGCTACCTAGTTTAAAGTAATAGTTAAGTACCTAGTTAAGTTTAGAAAGACAGTAGGATTATTTTAAATTCTTGTAATGGGTACTTTACTTAATTAAATAGTTATTTGAATTACAAACGACCTGAGCTTTGCATTGCTTTAGTGACGCTTCTTTCAATTGCAGATTAGTTGCTGGTTAGAAAGACTTTTGAACTGTTTAGTTTGTGCTATATAGCGATAGGCTCATTGCGAAGCATTTGAAACTGGACGGCTCAATCTCCAAGGTTTTAAGTAACAGCAACATTTGGGGGATATTGGTCAGCGATGTAAGCCCAGTGCTTTTTGAACATCGCACCGTTTCATTTCTGGTGCAGACTGGCAATTGCTATTCAGCGTGGTACTGCTGCCAATATTCTGAGGTCTTTCTCGGGAGGAACACGAACGTTCCGGGCGGTTTTTCTTTAAATATTTTTACAGCAACATTTGCCTACATCTGTCCGTAGTCTTCTATCAAAATTAAAATCCTAACGATTCGATTTGAACAATTCGCGAACAAGAATTCTATTTTTTTTATGCAGGCTGTTGCATAACTACCTAACTAGAACTTGCAGAAGAGGAACTTGGAGGACTTGTGAAAAGACACGCAACTCTTCACCAAACGTAATGGATTTGCACAAAGTAATCATCATTCATCATGACAGCCATAAGACGATCTCTTCCGAACATGGGATTCTCCTATAGTTTTCCAATAGGACCGGTTGAAAGCGGTTTGGATCCAGCGCTAGTATGTAGTCTATCTACAAAGTGATGCTTGCTTCCCATAATTATCAATTTGATGTTTCTCGATTATTTATTTACATGAGTCTCAAAATCTGAGTCAGCAATACACGTGTCTTTCATTAAAATTATGAGTACAAATATTTACAATGTTAGGGGTACCATTCAATATAATTATCAGAACTTGCTAGATCTTTATAGCGTGTAATTGAATATTAAATGGGAATTTTTGAACAACAACAATTTTGTAATCCACTGTTGCAATTCTTGCAAACAATGTAAACATATAACCCTGTTGCTCAGTCTGGTAAAACTAAAGTCATGCCATCATGATAAGAAAGAGGATGCAATAAAATTTTAAGTCAATTAAGAATTTACATTAATACAACGGTAATAAAAATGATTCATATTTGATTGTCGATCCTAAATCGAAAAATGCCTTAGAACTTAAATGGCTATACACTTTTTTTGTATTAATAGGCCTGGAATACAAAAGCTAGTGGTCCCGACTTGCGAGTTATAGGTTGTGGGTGCGAACCTAGCCAGGAACATTACTTTGTGTAAGTAATTAAAAAACAAAATGGTGAATGAAAACATCGTGAGAATACCGCCCCAGAACCAAAAATTCGAAGACATGTGACATCTACCAACCCGCACTGGGCCCCCGCGTGACGGCATATGCCCTATTCCTTATCCTTTAATAAACCTTACTTTCGAATCGTCTATTGATGAAAATTGCGTGTTGTGATATGTTGACTCGTTGAATTTTTATAATAGGTGAACGTAATGTTGTAGTTTATTTTATCCCACTTGTTATTTTTTTTAAGGCTCTGGGATCCTTTCTGCCAGGTGTGAAGATTCGAGACGTTGCTATAAACCAATCTAAAAACCGTACCTTGAAAAAGTACCTACTACCTGCGTTCTTTGAACCTCAAATCATATTATTTAGGTACCTAAAAAATCATAATTATGATCAGAGGTTCATTGAACGATTTCCATCACGTTTCTGACGTTTCGCTTGCTAATTGTTTTGACCCTGTATATCTTACACTGTTTGAGATTTGGGCAGGTCAGGAAATAATTATGATGCTGAACTGAAGGCTTTGGGCGCTAATGGCACGCTTAGCTGCAAGATTTTAAAACTTGTGTGAATTTTATTTTTTTTTTTAATGAAATTTTTGTTAATTTTAGTTCATTTTTTTTAAATTTTTATTTCTTTTTAGTATTTTGTTTAAAATTTTACTTCCATTAGAATATCACGTCCAATCTGGTGAGTTGATCTGTACTACAGAATGATTATGATTAGCTATTGTACTTATCCTTTTTTTGTAGCATCTCATAAAGCGTGTGGTGGGGCCGGCCGCACGCTTTGTAAGTCGTCTAAATGACCAACTAACCTATTCCCACTATGTGTTCCACCTGTTATGTACCTACCCTTAGCCTAAAACTTGTGGAGGAATTTTTTGTTTTACTGCACTGTTTAATGCTTATATTTCTTTTTAGTTTTTAAATTTTACTTCAATTGGAATAATTATCACGTCCAATCTGGAGAGGTGATCTGTAGGTACTACAGAATCTACCTACTTCAGACACTTTCTCTGTTTAAGATATTTTGGCCCACAGCTCATTGAGCATGCGACTGATGTGGCCGGCCCAGGCACATTTTAGTTGAGCGGTATTTTGAGCATCGTCAACAATTTTTGTTTTTGAGCGCAGTGTAGTTTTGACCCACAGCTCATTGAGCATGCGACTGACGTGGCCGCGGCCGGCCCAGGCACATTTTAGTTGAGCGGTATTTTGAGCATCGTCAACAATTTGTGTTTTTGAGCGCAGTGTGGTGTTGCGTATATAGGGTCTGTTAGTTTGACGCTTAGAACACTTACTAAAATCAGCTGGATTGTGATGTCTTGGGCAGGGTACGCCGACGGTCTGTAGGAAAGGAACCATGGCTGCTGTGTCGCCCTGGTATATGCAGTAGCCGTCAGCAATCACGTAAACCTGAAAAAAAAAGATAGGTACCTTTTAACAGCCATTAAAAAAATTAATAATGTTCCTCACTATATCAAATTGTAAGCTTTATGTAAAAAAAAATGGGCATCTCAACAGAATTTGCTACGGGCCCCAGGAGTGCGTAATCCGGCCCTGAGCAAAAGTGTTTTCCGATTTTTCACACCTTTGTGCAATTACTTGTCTATGTACCCAAAAAATGTGATACATGAGATAGTGGTCAAACGCGAACCTATCATTAATAAAAATAAAATGTATAATGAACTACCGGACAACCCAAAATACTGACTTTATTACTATTAAAACTATCATAGATATTTACAACTGCCGGGAGTTGGAATCACTTGCTGATTCTTGTTGCAGTTGGTGATACTACTTACACCAAGGTGTTTCTGGTCTTGCTTGGGGAGCTGGTTTGGATCGGATGAAAAAATTTCCCAACCGTAGGTACGGAAAGTTACCAGCTTTACAAAACAAAACAATAGAATAGGAATATAGTTACCCATCGCAGTACCCTTTACCCTTTTTTATACTTTTTGATTGAATTATGACTTAATTTATTATAATTTATTTTTAATTTTGCTTGCATTTTTGTTTAATATGTCATTTTTGTTTAATTTGTGTGTACTTATTTTAATTTGTTTTTATTATGTATTTTAAATTTAACTGTTAGTTAATTTTATTTCATTATTATTATTTATTTGTATGCATGCTGCTTTTGTCGCGTATTTTATGATACTTTTAGTTATGGAAGAGCGGAGTCTCCTAACACAGGCATTTCATGCTTAAAAGGAGACTCCAATCACTAATATTGTATATTTAACTTGCGAAAGAATAATAAATTATTTGAATTATTTGAATTGAATTGAACCCATCCCATGCGGCGATCATGAGAACCATCACCCATATTCACAAGGAAGAATTATCTAATATGTATTCTGGCTTCTTGTGACGTGAGTGTGACCTATAGTTACTATTAATTAGCTCTGAGGCACGTGTGGCTTGATAATTATACATTGCAACATTGTATTCATTTGTTTTTCTTTTACCAGAATTACCAACTTGACGTCAATCTTTTTGGCATGTCGCGTGATGAAGTATTGTTTTGGAATCATGATTGTTCGAAGATCTATTTGGTTTAGTTTTCAGTCTTTTATAAGTTTACCTGTTTACGATCGCTTTTAGCAAAAATGTAATTGCCGAAATCTAACTCTGTCCGGGCTAGATATTAAAGGCATAAATTAGGTATTGTTGAGTAATATGCATAAACAAAAGCTCATCGAGCCTTTGGAAATACGCGTCCGGACTTGATAATTTTATATTTGTAGACTTTTCGTAAAACCATTATACTTACTTAATTCGGAAAGATTGATTGGTTGCCATAGTAAACTTAGATTTCAAAGCATCGCGACCTACATTAAAGTATTTTTATAAGACGAAATGAAAAATATCAGTCTCTGAGTAAATCACAATGCATTGTATAATAACAGTAATTAAAACCATTATGTAAATAATAACGATACTAATGATACAATGGCAATCGCACGCAATCAGTCACGATCTGCACGAACTTGTTAAATACGACCTCCCACAGATTATACAAGATGTTACCAGAGACAATAAAATACTAGAGATGGTTTACAAGTGCTACAAGAAGCCGATGACTTTGGCCACAACCTCCTACACCTTATACAAGATGTAACCAGAGACAATAAAATACTAGAGATGGACTACAAGTGCTACAACAAGCCGATGACTTCGACCACAACCTCCTACAGATTATACAAGATGTAACCAGAGACAATAAAATACTAGAGATGGACTACAAGTGCTACAACAAGCCGATGACTTTGGCCACAATCTCCTACAGATTATACAAGATGTAACCAAAGACAATAAAATACTAGAGATGTACTACAAGTGCTACAACAAGCCGATGACTTTGGCCACAACCTCCTACAGATTAAACAAGATGTAACCAGAGACAATAAAATACTAGAGATGGACTACAAGTTTGGCCAACTAGTTGGCCAAGCTGATCATTGTTGTCAGTTGAATTCAAAGGGCAATGTCCGCATTACATGTAAAAGTGAGTCGGTCGCTTTGAATATCATAAAATGCTTTCGATCGCACACGTTGTGCGGGCACAGAATTTTCTACTTCTATTGTTTTTTGCTGACTAATCGCTGACTATATTGGTAGAGCACATCCAAAAGTAGCCGAAGAGACCGGGCAGCTCAAAAAATATTTAATTACTTTCACATAATTATACCCAGCTGAGCATTTGGACAGCGGCACCGACTTAACTGGGCCAAAGAAAGTCCAAAAATTAAGAAGTTTGCCGCAACAAAATGAAAAAATTGTTCCATCGTACGAGATTTGCTTGATAATTACCCTTCGTGTCAAAACTCTTTAATTTTAACGAGCGGTGATTAACACCCATGTAAGTAACGATTGAAATCTTTGTTTCATGGATAAATATTTATTTTCTGCTAGTATAGGTACTGTATTTTAGTTCAAAAATTTTCTGAAACTCTTGAACTTAGACAAGATCGTTTTATAACTTTTTATTAACCAGTAGGTAACCTTAGCACGAATTTTCACTCTTTTACAGTATTTACAGCCTTTTTTTCTTGTATGAAAAACTGGAACAGCACCTCTGGTGTGCGAAGAAGGAACTAATTTTTGTGGGAAAAGTCAAGTCGCCAAGCTCTACTATCCGTGTGATGCCGAGGCGGATTCATAATGAACAATAACATAACTAACTACAACAGAAATATATATATAATAAAGTGGGTGGACCATGGAAGGCCATGCTCCTTCGAAGGCCAATTATTAAAATTTCGTAGTTATTGCCATGTGATGACAAATTCCTTCCGTTTACAAAGATCCATCCAACTGAAAATCACAGACGCAGTCCGCGAATCGCTCGCGCTATTATTTTGGTAGTACGTAACAGGCCCTCGCTTCTTGGATATCGGGAATAGACAACGTAAAATTAAGGTGGTGTACCATAGAAGGCCACTCTCATAAATAAACAGTTATTATTAATTCATTTAATGCATAAATTAAACTAACAAAATGTTAAAGTGATACTTTGTTTTATTATATAACAATCATATAAACCACTTCTTTTTAACGTAGATTTAATAACAGTAACTTTTAGTGTTAAATAACCTATTTATTACGATGGCCTTCATAGAAGCCCCTGTTCCTAGTTAGGCCATTTGGTAGAGTTCAATAAAACTTATGTCTAATTAATATTGATTAAATCTGCAATTCAAAAAAGTGATCTTATGATAAGTAATAAAACAAAGTATTACTACAATATTTGTTAGTTTTATTTGTTTAGTAAATAAACGAATAATAACTGTTTATTTGTTAGTGTGGCCTTCCTTGGTTCACCTACCTTATATATACATTTATATTACAAATGCAATAAATCACGATACTCACGATTAAAGGTGTGGACGAGTTAATAACTAAATAATAATTCTGACTAATGATACGATAATAACATATTGTGTTACTTCATAAAATATAAACTTGTAATTGTTATATTCTAGTAACATTATAATGATTTTACAATATGCTTTGGTTTTGCTCAATAAATTAAACGTTGGCATACCTACAATTATATTTGATCGATTTACAGCTAACTAGTGATGCATCCGATACCAATACCGATGTGTGTGGCGACACTTCGAGTTAGCCGATATACCTATCGGTATCGACGATATTTTTATGACCGATTCAACGATACTTTATAAATTAATTTAAAAAAAAAAAAACCAAAAGAAAAAACTAAAACAAAAATCTTGTTAGATAATGTTAATTTTAATTACTAAAATTTATAATAATTATCTAATATCAACCTATGTAACTTTTTTTTACATTAATAGAAACAATATCCGGTTGACCAAGCTTCGCTCGGTTTTTAAAATGTCTATATCTTGGAAACCGAGCTTTTCTCGAACCTGGGACCTTGATAAATCGATTCCTTGAGCTGAAAACCCCTAATCTGTAACTTTCATGAAAATCCTTGGAGCCGTTTCCGAGATCCTGATTTTATATAAATAAATATACAAGAATTGCTCGTTTAAAGATATTAGATAGATAATCTGACTTGTGATTTATTTATTTTATCTGATATTTTTAATTTACAATAAGCGTATCGGTATCGGTATAGCCAAGTGCTTAAAGCACCAAATTGTAAAACTTGAGTCAATAACTTTTAAATCACGTGACTGAAGTAGGTAGTGGTTGGAACATATTATTATAATGTACTTCTTTTTTTTTTCTCAAGACAATACAAAGCAAAGAGCCAAACCAGTTCCTTATTTTTTCTAATTACTGACCTACCCAGTCATTTTAGTTCTTGTCTGGATTAGAACAAAGCTATTTGAATATCTCTCAAAAGTTTATTTTTTTCGTCGGTTTTACTGCCTAATTATTAAGACAATCGTTGGTTATTATTTTAATAATTTGAGCCAGAATATTTTAACAATTATTTTTTAGTGTTTTTAATCATTGCTAATTTTTCAAACAAAAAAAGAAGACGTTAGCATTTTATTTTAATGCAAATGTGGCTATTGTTTTAGTATAGTTGGTCGTTTGGAAATTACACTGAGTTAAATATTCATTAGTAGGTAAATAGATACCCACTTGATTTTTCATTCTGTCATGTATAATAAGTATAAGGCGGACTTGCCGCTAGGCATTATCTACCCGTCAACCTTTGTTTCAAAAGTCTATAAATTATAACAGGAACAATATATCGGGGTAAAATTAAATCTTCAACTAAGGCTGAATTATGTACAGTCAGCAAAACTGTTAGATTTTCAATCGATTTTCCAATGTTGTGTTATAAATTTTAATGAGTCTGTAATCTGTATACCAAATTCGTTGGCTGCATGCAGCGTACAACCAAAAAGATTTCAGCATGCATACATGAAAACGGGTTGAAAATTGCTGCCTGTATACCTATTTTGCTGACTGTACGTAAGAGTAAACCATAGGAAGGTGCTTTATTCACTTAAAACAACGATTTTTCCCAAAAATAATAATTTACCTATACCTTTATGAAGCTGAACATTACCATTACCTGAGCAGGTAATACAACAGTTGGTTTTTACAAAATCACAATGTTACCAGGAAAACTGAAGAATTAGGTACCTACGAGTATTAAAATTTTTTAAATGACAAGTTTATGAGTGGGATTTATGGTCCTGTATGTAAATAAAACATGAAATAAAATATGGACGGCCAACGAACTTTGATTAAGTAGGTAACTCAATGAGCATGATGCAAATGGATTGCCGCGGTATCCTCGTTAATGTAGGTATATGGGGTGACTGGTAATTAGTGTACGATACTTAAACACGTGATTGTGCTCATGATAACCAACAACTTTTACTATGGGAACAAACCTGAAAACTTGAAAAAAAAATCAGCTGTACAGTACATTTATGTTTGCTTAATGCACTAACCAGCTGATATTTTTTTTACGATTTCGGCTTTGCTCCCATAATAAAAGTTGTTTGTTATCATGAGCACAATCATGTGTTTAAGTATCGTACACTAATTACCAGACACCCTATATACTCGTATATACCTTATGTCAAACTTGATTGTTTCATAATTGGACCGATTTATGCAAAAATGATCCAACCCACAATCTCGACAATTTCGAGTTTTTGTGACTTATGTACTCTAAATAAGGTATATTTTAACATATCAAAGACTCGGAACTCTATGTTAATAATTGACGAAAATCCGTATGGTCCAAACCACAACTGTCATAGCGAACATCATTTTTTCATAATGCATAAATGTTTCAAGCTATTAGAATCATTTTTGCATTTTCTTGGTTGCCCTGATATAGGTTTTTTGTTTTTTGCTATAATGATTCAAACTACTTGGAACAATAATGCTTTTTATACAATATGGAAAATATTATAAAAATCATTCTGCTTAAATGTTCCAATAACCTTGAATCATTTTAACTCAATTCCAAATAACATTCGACTACAGAAGTATACTGATTCAGACCACATGACTATTCTATTTAATTAAAGAAAAACGAAAAATTCAATTCTTAAAAAACGATTCACGGTTAAATATAAAATTATCATTAATATCTCGGCTAAAAAGTAAACAAAATATTATTTTTATACCGAAAACTTTAATGAAATACGTATATAACTATTTAAACCTTCTATCTTTTATTGCATTTTTTTGTACCTGCAATAAAATTGTATGTTTTGCATGAAATTTATTCTATTTTTTTAGAATAATGTGGTCATGTAGACAAACTTATTGAAGATCATTTTTGCATATTTCTAAACCAACCATTTCAAATGCGCTAAAGTTTTGCAAAAAAGATTCAAGTGAGGTGGAATATCAAAATCGTTTTGATTTTAAAGGCTTTATTAAATAGACACCCCACTCTTGAGACAATCAGCTTCCGTTACCTAGAATCAGGACACACTTTCCTACCAAATGACAACGACTTCGCTAAAATTGAGACTCGACTCAAGCAATATGAAAGGATATACTCCGTGGATGATTATATTGCCATTATGAAACAATGCAAAAACAAAAATCCTTTACAGGTCCATAAAATGGAAAGTTGTGATTTTGTTGGATCTCAAATTCTAGAAAAGAAAATAGTTAATAGAAAAATGTTTAATGATAAGAGCAAAGTAAACTGGCTCAAAACAAAAGAAATTTTAATCACAAAAAAGACTCAACATTCTTTGTTCATGAGAACTTCCTTTAATGAGGACTACAAAGAACTGAATATTAAAAAGAAATTAAAAGGTGTTGATTTGGGTGTCATAGAAGAAGATTTGCAAGAATTATGGCCTTCAGGAAAACTGATTAACAAAAAGAAGTTAAACGATTTGAAATCGTTATTCCATCTCATACCAAATGATTGCATTGGTTATTATAAAAAACTGAAGGGAGACGATGCAATAATAGACGATATAGATGGTTATTGTGATGAACCCGACTTTGATTTGGATGAGGAGTAGGGTAACATTTGTGTTTTTTTAAATAAAATAAAAATAATAAACATTTTTAAGCTTTTATTTTTGTCATAGTTTGGAACATTTTTGCATTTTTCTTTCCGCAGCCTACACCGCTAATTCCATACAAAATGTATTATGTAATAATGATCCACGCGCAAGTTTTCTTGAATATCTACGAAACTATTAAAATTTATTTACTAAATACATGCATGTAAATTAGTTTAGAACACTTAGAATAACATAAAATTAAAAACATAACATTTAGAACTACAAAACCAGAGAAATACCGAAATAAACTTTAAACTCTATTATCTCGAAATGAGGTTAGTGTGGACTGAATCATTTTTGCTTAAATCGGTCCAATTCATACTTGTCAAAATTGACCGTAATTATGTGAGTCAAGATCACTCACGAAAAAAACCCTACACTATCGATCGCAAAAATTATGAAAAAGTCAAAAACTATTGATTGTATCGGCGTTTTCTTTTATTTTGAAGTTATTTTTATACAATGAAAATAATAAGTAACAAATAAACAAAATCGTATTAGTAATATATAATTAAAAATTGTAATTATCGTCAGTATTGTTAGCTATGAAAATAATTAGTGTCTATGTAAGTATTTGAAAATAAGGTCCTATGACAGACAGATAGACAGCAGCATTATCCTTAGAGTAAAACAACTACCGAGCATGAGTCTGGAATCGTTTAATTAGAATTAATGTTATAACTCCTTAAATTATGGCGTGATTTGAATGAATTTCGTGGTATTAATTTAAAGTTAACAGTTGAATCTTTAAAATGGTACCATTTTTATTATTCTTAACTAGTTATTGTGTACTCAAGATCACGCGGAATCGGATTTCATAGTTTTTCTCGCGAGTGTAATAAAATGTAAATAAGACTAGGTTCCAAAAACTGACAAAAGAATCAATTACTTAATGGTGTTCGCATATAGAAAGATACTGATAGTCACGGAAAGTCACGCTACGCTAGTGTATTTGTATGGATTCAGTGCGTGTTCAATAAATTAAATACAAGATCATGTTTGCGTCTGCCTTGAACTGACAAATGACTACTGTCTATCGTAATTTCTTCCTACTTTTCCAGTCCCCGTAGTACTTGGAAACAGGTTGGACTACTGTATTCTAAGGTAAAATCATACCTACATGTTTTCTTGGTATAAGTATAGACGGATCATGTTTTTTAAGAGTACTTAGCGTTATTCAAAGGCCTTTTTTGTAAAAAAGGCCTTTGAATAACGCTGAGTGCCAAAAAGAGTAACATTGCTTAGTGAAAAAAAGAACATTGATACTTCAATCGTTCACTCAACGCATCCTCAGTCAGTCCTGGCTACAAAACTCACCACTGACCAAACTATACCAAGAAATGACCAGATATCCGCTTATTTCGACGGCTCATTGTTAGCGCAGTTCACCCTCTTCTTAGAGAGGAGACCTGTGCCTCAACAGTGAAGAACGTTTATTTCGACCACAGTGAAGTAGAAGCATTCAACATTATTCCACATTACTGTTTACCTGTCTTACCTATTCTGAACAACCATCTATACCTTTCAAAATTGAAACAAAACCAATTCAAACTTTACAGGAGCTAAATAAATTATAGTCTGCCAAAGAGTTAATCGCCACATTATGCCTTCTGATTTAACGCGAATTCTAGGTGTGGAGGGCACTTAAGACCACACTTAGAATTCGCGTTACATTACAAGGTGGATTACATTACGCGTTACACCAATATGGAACTGGCTTTACACAAAAAATTACACTATTAACTTTTCTTACCTGGTCAAACATCTCCAACAGTGAGGCAGCAGGCTGATGTATGGTGCAGACGACGGTCCTGCCTTGTCTCGCCAACTGCTTCAACACTTTAACGCACTGCGTAGTGGTCACTGTGTCCAGACCACTGGTTGGCTCGTCCAGAAAGAAGATCGGTGGGTTGTTCACCAACTCCAGTGCTATTGATAGCCTGGAACAAGAAAATTTAGGGGATTGAAATCTGTGTCATCATGGGAATCACCGTTAGGATCAAAAATGTTTGATTTGACTGCGATTTGAAAAGACTTGTCTCTTGAGCATTGGCCAATGAAGACTACTGGATTATTCTGTCACTGATGTAGACTCTACATTCATCATCATCATCTTCCTATAATGTTCCCACTGCTGGAACACAGGCCTCCTCTCTGTGAGAGGGAATGGGCTATAATCCACCACGCGTGCACAGTGCTGGTTGGTAGATGTCGCATGTCTTCGAATTTTTGGTTCTAGGACATGCCGGTTTCCTCACAATGTTTTCCTTCACCGTTTTGAGAGCAGTGGTGATGAATAAATTACACAAAGTAATGCGCCTAGCTGGGTTCGAACACATGACAAATCGTAAGTCGGGGCCGATACCAGTCGGCCACCACCTCTCTACATTTCTAGACTCTACATTGGTGGCAGAATAATCATAATGTTTTGATTTGGTTCGGAACAATAGGGAGTGATGAAGGCATGGAAAAAGCTAGCAAGGAATAAAGAAAACTGGGAAAATTCCGTGAGATTATTCAGATTATGCATATTTACGATACGTTTAAAAAAACACCTGCTACAGTAGTTGCAATAGTTACTCAAGAAACGTCGGAAGATGAAGAGATAATAGAGTAAACCTAAGTGCATACTGTTGCTAAAATATTGCTTTGCGATGTATCTATAATTACAGAGCACGATGGTTTCATGCTATAATTACAACATTCGAAGTTTGTGAAACGCCCTGTATGTTACGAGGATAAATATTTAATTATTGCATCACTTTTTTTTAGCGTGGTAAAATCGTCAAATGAGCCCTCCCACCCCGGGCACGGCGGGAGGAACTATCAGACTTGTACTGACTAAAATCCACGGTGACCTTCAATAGTCCTTTATGTTCCGGGGTCACGGTGATGGAATAAGTCCCGCGACCCCGGCAGGCTTTGGCCCTCAGAGAGGGGGCCCCGTCATTATGCTGACGCTCTTTGAGGCGCGCGTGGAACACAACGCGCCGTCGACCCGGGCAGGGTCCACGGTGGCCGGAGATCGTCTTGCGACGTCCGTCGCCGCGGGCGTCCACAACCGCGAATTATATTATTGCATCACTAAATTAGGTACAGGAAATTTGTACGAAAATCTTTAAAATAAAACCCACAAATTACCACGCCGTAATATTTTTTGCTAAAGAGGAAAGGTAAAAAGTGACTTCCAATCTCTACTTTCCTTATTGTTTGGGTTGTCGGCCTTTTGGGGGTTTTTACGAGGAAGTCGTAACTCAAATACTGGCTCTTGAAATGTAAAAAAAAATACATGAATTAATGTTCTCATCATCTTACCTCCTTGAAGAAACATCACAAAATATTGGGTAAGTTTGTCTAGATTAAACCACAGATTAATCATAAGCACTCCCAAATATTATAAAATACGTGAATGAACTTATGCACATAAGGTCATGGACTAAATTTAAACGTTCACCATGCGTCACTCGACCAGATTTTCAATATTTTTGGGTTTGTTTTAAGCATCTCATTGTTATGTACTTTTACTTATTTAAATGGGTGACCCCACAAATAGAACAATGCACAATACCTAGGTATGTCAAGTTTTTGTACAGGTCTTGCTAGACTCGACTCGATCTCACGATTTCCTTGCTTAAGCGATCGAATCGATTGAAAACAGTGAGTTTCTTTGTAAAAACTCAGAACACGTCTTTGGAGCATACGATACCTACCTATATGGAGCATACGATATTTGGAGCATACCATAATAAGTAAATGCACCACGCGGGCGCAATGCGTGTTAGTAGATGTTCACATGTTTTCTATTTTTTAGTTTTTCGTCGGCACGTTTGGCGCTGTGGCTGACATATTGGACTACTGCTATGGGTGTCGCGGGTGTCCCTCACGGAACAAATATTTTGTATGATCTAAAAATAGTTGTTTCGGGAATACATACATATTAATTAAAACTCACATACACAAATGCCCAGAGTTTGTGTATATGAGTTTATATTATTATGTTTGTAAGCGCTCCCACGATACAGAAGAAATTTAAAGTGTGGAGCAGTCTTTCAAAAAGAGTAAAAAAATATTTCGAATTCCTCACGATGTTTTCCTTCGTTTTTGCGGCGAAAAAATCATACTGCGATCAAAAGTAATAAAGTCAAACGCAACCAACCTCTTTTTCTGGCCGCCCGATAACATGTCAGTCCTCGTATGCTGATGTTCCAACAGCCCCATTTCTTGCAGGATCTCCTCTGAAGGTGCTTTAGATCCCTTGGGTGCTTTCAGCCTGGCTGCAACGTCCATGGCTTCACGTACGGTGAGCAGTGGCTGGAGTAAGTCCTCCTGTGTTATGTAGCAAGATGACCTCTGGAAAAGTTGCTCGTCTCTTGGCTGCCCATTTACCAGAAGTTCACCTGTTACACCTGCGGACCTGGGATAAATAAATGTGTTTAGACATAAAAATATAACTAATAGAAACTGAAATATGATCTATACTTATTCACCTTTTTTACTGCGTATGTATTTTTATAAATGTGAAAGCTTTTTTGTATGAATGGATGCTCGCTACTCTCACGAAAATTGAAGGGGTGTTTTTTTTTTTCATTAAGACTTCATTGCTTTGTGATACGGTTTTCAACAAACGCATTTTTCGTGTTTGAATAATATTCATACTTTTAAGAAATTCTACATCGCAGGTGGTAAATACCTACAAAAAAGATCCTATGGATCAATGTATCTATTATTAATTACGATATCATTTTTGAAAAGTGTATGTAGGTATTAGAAACATTGATTATAAATTCAAAGATCGGAATTAAAAACAGAAATTACCATATTTTGATAAAGCACCGTTGCACCTGTACAAAACAAGTTACGAGTTCATGGTATATCTTAAATACGTCCATGCATTTGTTTGATTTATTACACTCGTTTGAATACGTAAGTGCTGATTCATATCATAAGTCAGACATTTTTTTCACAAATATTTTATTAAAATCATAACACAAGACGTCATCTTATTTACTTACGTAATCCTAAACCTGAATGTAAAATCCTAGTGATGTTACCTACTATTTTTTCTCATATCGATCGTTTTGTGCAATAGACCGTGGAAGTGTGACGTAAAAAGATGACATTTGGGTAAAAACAAGCAGGTTTCGACGTGGGATTTTTGTTATTTTATCTTTTTTGTAATTAATAATAATGTCTGCGTCGAACTTCTTGTTACTATTGTGTGCAAAAATTGATGGAACAACATCCTTTTCATCAGCAAAATTACAATTACAAAGACGGTCTTCACGAGTAGGGTCTCTATCCTTACGACTGAAATTGAAAATAATGAGTAAGTCAGCAATACAAGTCAATACAACGAGTCCTCAGACTAGAATAATAATTAATCAGCAGTAACGTACCGGCAGAGTGTTTTCCATTTTTTAAAGATTTTTTCACTAGCAGGAAATCTTAAAAACCTGCAGGTTTCTCTTCTAGAGACATGGTTGCAACCGGGAGCAAAACAATAAGGTATTTTATACCTTGTAAACACTAGATAATGTATTCAAAATGTAAATTATCTCAAAATGCAATACGTTCCTGTGTTTGTTTTTACCCAAATGTCAAATATGTGACGTCATAGCTTCCGCAGTCTATTGATCGATGCTATGACGTTAATAAAATAAAGACAATTAATCAAAAATGACACTGCACTAGTTGACGTCACTAGTTATTTTTTATTATGAAATAAAAAACACTGGCAACAATAGGTAGGACAGTAAAAACTTTAGGTATTTTGTGTTAATCAATAAATCATTTATTTTTACTTTTGACTTTCAAAATAAAGTTCTTTGGCGAAGAAGCTTCGGTCGTTTTTTTGTGTCTAGTTGCATTTTAAATAAGACAATGATTTATGTAGATCTAAAAGGCAAAAACTTATCTAAATAAAAAAAAAGTTCATTCAAATCCATCAAGCAAGGAGCAAAGTTGCAGAAAAATGTGCTTGTGTGTGTGTATGTGTAATCTCCTTGGGTGTGGCAAGGTGGTCATCATCAGCCTATAGATTTTCCCACTGTTGAACTCAGGCCTCTTCTCTGTGAGAGAGAGTGGGCCATAATCCACCACGCGGGCCCAGTGCGGGTTGGGAAAGATAGTGTTGTTAGATGTTTACCTGTATCCAGACAAAGCGTTGAGCAGCGAGCTCTTGCCAGCTCCGGAGGGGCCCATGATGGCCACCAGCTGGCCTGACATGAACCTGCCATCCACGCCTTTAACCACTACCTTCCGTGGTCCTGAAACAAAAGAATAACCAACATTAGGTCTGTATCGCACCGCATTTATAGAAGGAACATACGAGTATATCGGGATGACGTGGAATGAAAAAGTTCACGACCGTTCGCTATGGAAGACTCATGTGCGCTTTCTGCCCCATTTAGGTCCGGTCACCTAAATGGGGTAGGATTTTAAGTCAGGTAAGTCAAATGTCTATCTGGATAAGACTAGGAGTAGAACAGTAAGGGTTACACCACATCTGGCAGCACGGAATCGCCTTTTTCCGTCGCCCTTTCTCTTTCTGTCGCTTAGAACTGCCATTTGTTAGACCGAGACAGAATGCATAATGCGATAGCACGCGGCGGAATCTCGGTCTCGGTCTAGCAAATGGCAGTTCTAAGCGACAGAAAAAGAAAGGGCAACGGAAAAAGGCGATTCCATGCTGCCAGATATGGTTCAACCCTAAAGAGAGAATATTAAGAGTTAAGACACAGATCAGTTTAAAAAAAACATTAGGAGGTTTTTTAGGTAGTACAAAGTTTTTTTGCGCTTTCTAAAACACTGAACTGCCAATACAATAAAACAACAATTCAAAAAACCAGACCCATTATTAACCGTACTATATTTGTATATTATTTGGGTTATTAATGTGTTGAAGTAATATTACAGGTTTGGTAAAAATGAGGAGGGGATTTTGTGGCTTTTGAAAATGCCAAACAGCCATACCTACTTCTTATTGCGTTTTTGAAAATCGATATTTTCTAATTCTTTATTTTTAATAATAAAATTAATTACACGTCGCTCGTGATAAATTTGCACAAGGATATCTAATGCAATTTAAAAGACAATAATTTATTTTTGTGATATCCAAGTTAGGTATAGGTATCTAAGATAAAAGAACACATTTTTATTACAATATAATTTACTTTATCTTTAGCTCTCATAATAATAAAGCAAGTTCTACGAAGAAAAAAATATTCTTCTTGCGTGGAGTGGATTGAACTCTGAGTCGTTGACATAACTAGGCCGAAGCTCATACCGTGTAGGCTTAAAATAGACTAATTACTTTTTTTATTCGATTATGTACTGAGAAGTCAAGCCTGATCCTTTTATTTTGTCATGAAATTATGTAGGCAAATACCTCTATAGGTATTAAAAAAAAGGATTATGTATTTCAAATCTTGAAAAAGCTCTACAATTTTTTTAAGATTTGAAATACTTACATATCATAACTTTTTTCATTTAGTTCCCGTCATTTAAAAACCACAACTGCATTCCATAGTGCAAGTTTATTATTATTTTAGCAATTTAATCTATGATCAAAAACATCCCAATTTTATTGTCTTCCAAAAAAACACTAAAACACTAAACCAGATCTGATAACAAGTCTCGGTCATATAATTATATGTAGGTATTTTACATAATACGCAATATTTAGGTATTCACGATTGTCGTTTCAAATAACAATAACAAATTAGAGAAAATACAAAAACTTTATCTCTTTAATTATAATTATAATGAAGATATACAGGGTGTTTGGTCCATCGTGTGCCAAATTGAAATGGTCGATAGAAGGGGTCATTTGCTATCCTTTGAGACCCCTTAACACCCCCCCTATGGATTTTTAATAAATCGACTTTTTATTGTTTTACTAAAAAGACCCAAATTTTACATTCAAATGCAATTTTCTTTTTAAATATCGATAGTAGACTCTGAACTTTAATTTTATTTAGATGTGTATTGTTTAAGAGTACTTTTAAATACAATATGAGTGACATTAGCCACCTAGTTTTCTTTTAATTCACTCGCAAAGTTAAAACATAAATTAAAGCTGTACATGTTACAGCTGTTCATATGGCTACAGAAAAAAAACTAGATGTGACTGGGATCTTCCAACTCCCTAATTAATTCTCCAGTCTATCCCCTTGCTAATGACGTGCCACATGCCATAAAAATCTTTTAACAACTTTCTTTCAATACCACTAAGGAGGAAATACGGGGCATGCGGGCAACTCAATGCCCGACCATGGACCATGCCCGGGTCGACGGCGAGTTGTGTCCCACGCGCGCCTCAAAGAGCGTCAGCTTAATGACGGAGCCCCCTCTCAGAGGGCCAAAGCCTGCCGGGGTCGCGGGATTATTTCCTTACCGTGACCCCGGAACAGAAAGGGCTAATGAAGGACACCGTGGATTTTAGTCTGTAGAAGTCTGACAGTCCCTCCCGCCCTGCCCGGGGTTGGAGGACTCATTTGATGATTTTACCAAGCTAAAAAAAAAAGGAGGAAATACGACTTCGTACAACTGTCTAAATAGATATCGGGCCTGCATTCGCAACAGAGGCCAACAATTCGAGCAGGATTATGAAATAAGCGTTAAAAGTGAATTTTTTTTTTGAAGTAAATCCCACAAAAACATAGAGATACGAGGCAGATGTTACCTTATATGAATGAGATAAGACTTATAGGTTTGCCAGGTATCAAAAAAGAAGAAAATAATTAATTTTCAATATCAGCCTTGGGTGACTCGATTCACAATTCTAGTGAATTCACAAAGTTGTTAAAAGATTTTTATGGCATGTGGCACGTCATTAGCAAGGGGATAGACTGGAGAATTAATTAGGGAGTTGGAAGATCCCAGTCGCTTCTAGTTTTTTTTCTGTAGCCATATGAACAGCTGTAACATGTACAGCTTTAATTTATGTTTTAACTTTGCGAGTGAATTAAAAGAAAACTAGGTGGCTAATGTCACTTATATTGTATTTAAAAGTACTCTTAAACTATACACATCTAAATAAAATTAAAGTTCAGAGTCTACGACCGATGTTTAAAAAGAAAATTGCATTTGAATGTAAAATTTGGGTCTTTTTTAGTAAAACTATAAAAGTCGATTTAAAAAAAATCCACAGGGCATGAGGGGTGTTAAGGGGTCTCAAAGGATAGCAAATGACCCCTTCTATCGACCATTTAAATTTGGCACACGATGGACCAAACACCCTGTATATCATAAATTGAGTCTAATTCAACCGCACAAAGTTGCGTTCATACTTATTTTTAGTTTTGCAATGTTCCATTTCCGCTCAGCTACATAAACATGACCTTTTATTTTTAGACATAGCTATTTTATGATCTATAAAAAGGTTAGATATTAATAGACTACAACTTTAGTTTTAGTTTTTTTTTTTTTATCCTGTAGTACCTACCTAAAGTTTTTCATAACGATATAATACATTATCTATGTATGGACAGGACATTGAACTTCTCTAAGTTCTTTGTGATCAAAAACTAAGCTTGGGTAGGCATTATATTTTATGATTATTATGGTAGGTATGTGTTTATTGAGACCAGTAATTAAAAAAAAGGAAAATTGGTATAAGACATCAAAAGCTTAAAAAATATTAAGCTTTTATTTATTTGCGGCTGAAATTTTTCCATTATATTATATTATAAATAAAACGTGAGAAAATACATGTTAATGCGCACCTATTCCAACATACTAAGTGGCATCGTCAAAAACACGGCACGCTAATATTAAATTTAACTGTGCTAAAAACATACAAAATCATTAAAATAATTAATTATTTTAGAGCCTACACAAAAACATGCCATAATTAGGTGCTATTAAATTATTTAAAGTAATTCATTTGTATTCATAAATTCGTTGTTAGGTATATTTAATTTGCATACACGTTATTTACGTACAAACAGTAATGAGTTTTTTCTAGTGCTATGTATGTTCTCAAAAAGCACCGAAATGATTTTACTCAAAAATGCATGTAATGTGGTCATTATTTTGACAACCTTGTTTGAGCAAAGTCGACTTTGCGGGTCTGTTTCAAGGAGCGGCCAGTAATGTTTTTGCTGGCCGCTCTAACAGGTCGGCAAAACATTGCCGGCCGCTATTTTGACGTTTCAACGTTTTAAAAAAACAAATACAAAAAGATTTTATTTAAAACACAGCTGTTTGTATTTAAAGAGGTAGGCGCAAAAAGATTGCATACCATATTATTAAAAAAAAAAATCAAAGAAGGAACAAAAGCGCGGTTCAGCGAATTTTTTATTTTTATTTAGTGACTTTTTTGGTTTATGTAAATGAAGTAATAAATGAAATGCAGTCAAACATCGCTTTAAAATTATCGCAAACTATTAATAAGTAATATGAAACCGGGAAAGTCGGTGTTGAATTTTAGTAAGTGTATTTTTCATAATTGTTATTTTAATTAAATTTCTAGTTCATCATCATCATCATCATCATCAACAGCCGGAGGACGTCCACTGCTGAACATAGGCCTCCCCCTTAGACCGCCACGCCGAACGACAATTCGCCACTTGCATCCATCGGCTGCCCGCGACCCTCACGATATCGTCGGTCCACCTAGTGGGAGGCCTGCCGACGCTGCGTTTTCCGGTCCGTGGTCCGAAATTTCTAGTTAATTAATATATATTTTATTTAAATCACTTGCTGGTTTTATGTAGGTTAGGTACTTGCATTTTTGAGTAAAGCACTATACAAGCCTTGGCCCACTATGTCTGCTTCACTGGTCACGCTATGATTGCCTCCAGCTAGCTTAGCTACGCTCTAGGCCTTCCAGCTTGGCCATCATGCAGCCCTTGCTGTCCTCGCTGTAAAGGCCTCGGCCTCCGGCCTCGGCCTTTATCTCAGCTCGTCCATCAAGTGGTGCATGCTGACCGCGCTGTGTCGGCCTGGAGCTGCGCTAGGCTGCGCTGTCGGCCATCATCAGCGCGACCAGCAAAGTAGCCATTATAGGCCGCGGCAGTAATGTACTATTACTCAAAAATGCATGTAATGTGGTCATTATTTTGACAACCTTGTTTGAGCAAAGTCGCCTTTGCCGGAGTGTTTCAAGGAGCGGCCAGTAATGTTTTTGCTGGCCGCTCTACAGGTCGGCAATACATTGCCGGCCGCTATTTTGACGTTTCAACGTTTTAAAAAAACAAATGCAAAAAGATTTTATTTAAAACGCAGTTGTTTGTATATAAAGAGGTAGGCACAAAAAGATTGTATTCCATATTTAAAAAAAAAAATACAAAGAAGTAACAAAAGCGCGGTTCAGCGAAATTTAAATTTTTATTTAGTGACTTTTTTTTGCTTTAAGTAAGTGAAGAAAATATAACTAACAGTCAAACACCGCATTAAAATTATCGCAAACTATTAGTAAGTAATATGAAACCCGGAAACCCGGTGTTGAATTTTAGTAACTGTACTTTTCATATTGTTATTTTAATTAATTTTCTAGTTAATACCTATATGTATTTTATTTAAATCACTTGCTGGTTTTATTTAGGTTAGGTACTTGCATTTTTGAGTAAAGCACTATACAAGCCTTGGCCCATTATGACTCTTCGCTGGTCACGCTATGATTGCCTCCAGCTAGCTTAGCTACGCTCTAGGCCTTCCAGCTTGGCCATCATGCAGCCCTTGCTGTCCTCGCTGTAAAGGCCTCGGCCTTTATCTCAGCTCGTCCATCAAGTGGTGCATGCTGACCGCGCTGTGTCGGCCTGGAGCTGCGCCAGGCTGCGCTGTCGGCCATCATCAGTGCGACCAGCAAAGTAGCCATTATAGGCCGCGGCAGTAATGTACTATTGTTGAGTCATAAAAATAATAATAAATAGGTAATAATATGTGCAACCTTATTTTATGTTAATGTCAGATTTTTATTCGTAAGTGCTTAAAGACCAGGAAATCTGCAAGGCGCGGAAATTAGTGACTCCGCACACTTGCGGCCATGACCTGCCGCAAACTTGAACAAAATTGGTCGGACCAAAATATACCAATTTTCTTCTCAATAGAAGCTTCTGCGGCAGAAATAATGACCAGCCATGAGCCAACCGTTAAGTCGGGGCTCCGTAATGTGTAAAATCCCTTTGAGAGAAACAGTACCAATCAAAACAAAACTTCTTTCACCGACTACCTGCACATTAGGGTCTACACGCTTAGGGTCAGTACACATCAAGATGCGACGCGACGCGGCACGAAGCGACGATGCCGGAAATGTTTATCTTTTCGTATAGTACCTAACTTTTTTTTAGCGTGGTAAAATCATCAAATAAGTCCTCTCACCCCGGGCAGTGGGGAGGGACTGTCAGACCTGACTAAAATCCACGGTGTCCTTCAATAGCCCTTTATGTTCCGGGGTCACGGTGATGGAATAAGTCCCGCGACCCCATAGTACCTAACTTAAATTAAATTTCGAGTAGCTCTATTATAATGTGCGCGCCTTATAGTTTGTACCTATGGAAATTATCGACATTTTTGTCACCTTTTGTCGCTCCCGTCAAAGTGACGCGTGACGTATAGAAACTGACAGCTTCGTTGACGGTTCCATACCTTGTGCAGTGCAGTACTAACACTTTACTGAAATATCAATGAGTGTCACCAACTTAGCTTCCATTACAAACATCATACGGTATCATATTGGTGGAAAAATCGAAGAATCGGTAGCTTTGTGACTACTGGTCACATCGTGTCTCGAAAATTTAAGCGGAGGTGCAATCGCAGACTAATACAAAGTTTTAAGAGTTAATTTCCTATAGTTATAAATTATTCAGTTGCTTCCACAGAAGTTGCAATACGGCACCAAGCCAATCGATTCCAATACCCCTTTGGCAACCCTCCAACAGTTTTTATATTTTATTGAATTATTCCAAGTTCGATAGAAATGCCATGTTTTATTTATTAATTCCATTAGACTCATAATCTAAGTTTTATGCAGCATAGCGTAATATGTTTTGTTATGTCTAAGTAAATTATATTTTACGTTCAGTTTTATAACTATTACTTAGTAGGAATTTTGCTATGTACAAGATGTTATCTAAGTAAAGACTATGGCACCCATGAAGTGAAAAATAATGTGAGGAAAACATTCTCGAGGAATCAATATTTTGACATCTAAATAAAGAATTTTGTTTACTACTTTTTGCAAAGAGGTCTTATTATTATATATAATTAAAAAAAAAGCATTTTTGTTTTACGCGAGAAAATATTACAACTTTCCAAAATTCCAAATACAAACACTAGAAAGTCACAAATATTTAAAGAAAAATATAAAAAAAAGGTTTGTCAATAAAAAGTATGGCAACTAATAAATAGAATTCTATTTTTAAAAAGCGGAACGGAAGATTTCTCAACTAAGCAAATGGAACGTGGAAAGGCCCCGCGCGGCCCTTCACGGGCTTCGGCCGAGAAACAGTTAAATGACCCGAGTGCATTCGCACCTTGCACTTGAATGATAACGAGTTTGAAGCCAACGGGATTCGATGAAGGTTGAATGAAATTGATACTTATTGACGAATTATGAAAGAGATATTGTTTTGGGATTCGTGAAGTGACGAAGTAAAAAATGGGATGAGGTCTTTGTCAGTAAGAGTTTGGAATGCTGATTAAACTTAGAAAGAATAATAACATTTAAAGTCTTCTCGTTTCAATAATCAATGTTTTAGTCTTAAGCATGTATCCTATCATAACTTCCGCATTCAATTATAATGAAAAAACTGACAAATTGGTACCCAAAAGATCAGATAATTGTAACAAATTATAGGAAGGGTCCAACCCGCATTGGACCCGCGTGGTGGATTATGGCCCACTTCCCACAGAGAGGAGGCCTGTGTCCCAACAGTGGGAACATTTATAGGCTGACGATGATGATGATAATAGGAAGGGTCAAAATCCGAATACTTTGACACCAGTATCACAAGAAATTTTGGGACAAACCTTTGTCTAGCCAGCAGTATGATATTTCCTCATAAATTGCTGTAGACAATCAGATCATAATCTCGTATGCGTGTCAGAAACGGAACAATGACGTATTGTGTGCGATGATTATAATGATGAGGCAGAAATAGTTGGTGACTAGCCAGCAGTCATGTGTGATTGTCGCAGTTTATTGACTTCTGTGCTCGTATGGGAAAGTGTAATTACCATGTGCAATCATTAGCATGTGCACTTGCACAGTTCATAGTACAATACGTTAGTTCACAAAAGATCTACTTCACAAAATTACGGTTTTTTGCCAGGGGCTTTCCTTGCGTTCATTGAGAATTTGTCAACCAATTCGGATGTTACATGAGGTGCTCTCTATTAACATTTTTTTGTCATTGCCTCACACGACACGAAGACCCAGGCCTAGAACGATTACTTGTACACGTAGATCATATAAATATTTGTTCCGTGTGGGGATCGAACCCGCAAGAGGTTTCACCTCAGTCTTGTCTTAGGAACTTAAACTTTTAAATCTTTGGGGTTACCCATTGGAAAAAATTACGATCTCGATGCAAACATTTATTATACGAGATAACTTTTTAAACAAACATCTTTCCTTTGTGCTCACTTTCCTTACGATACGGTTCGTCCTTTGTGTGAATATTAGGCTTGAAGTTTGACAAAATCATTTCGGCTGCCTGTTAAAGTCAATGAACGAATGAGTAAAATCCTATTATTCTAAATTTGAAAGTTTGTTTGTGTGTTCTTATGTTACCTTTTCATGCCTAAACCACTGAACGTTGAAGTGAAGTGAAGTTTCAGGAAGAAAAAAAGTATTGTTTCCGAGAAAAACAACAACAACTTGAATATAACGGCACAGTTGGTGCAGTGGTTATTTGTGCGGGTCCATGGCTAGACATGGATTGACGTGGAGCGAGGTGAAGCGTGAAGCTCAAGATAGATCGAGATGGAAGACATGACGCCTTCTGCCCCATCTAGGGGACATAGGACTTTAAGTCAGTAAGTCATGGCTAGACCAGTAATCTGTGGCTAGACTTAGTTCTGAGTAATGAGCTGCACTGTGCCTTGTCGGTAGACACTGAGGCTAAGTGCAATACCAGCTTAGTACACTGAAGTGCGCGAACATAAATGTATGTGCCGCACACTATTTCGGTGGTACCGTACCAAAACGGCCTCGTCTAAATTATTCAAATTCGAAATCCTTGTTAGAAATTATTAGTGCGTAAATGCACTATTTTTTTTCTTTACTGAGTAGTGCTATTTACGGCTTCCTCCTTTAATGACGCTCGTTTACGATTAATGAGGTTGTTGATTGAGTTATTTTTATTAAGTTGTAATTTATCATCGAACCTCATAAATTTATAATTCTTGCTTCAATAGTTTAAGTAGCTTCTTTATTTGTCCATCCGCTTAATCAAGGAAATCGTTTTTCTAAGTTCCCTTACAAAATGAATAAATTGGAACGTGTTATTCTAATATTGATCTTCGTAAATACATTGTATATGTTTATTTTAATTTTATAGACATGAAGTCAATTGTTGATACTAAACTTTTTAGTGAACCTATTTAGAATTCCACTCTTGAACCTTTTACCACCTCGCTTCCCTCCTTTCAAAAGTGTAAAACCTCACGTTATTGCGCTTGTTGTAAAAATGAAATAAGTATAAAGCAGCGTTTCCCAACCTTTTTCAGCCACGGACCCCTAGGAAATCAAGCAATGTTTTCACGGACCCCCTTAATAAATAATTATTTATTTGTAATCTCAAATCAGATTCGACTTTTAATCTGTTTCTATATTTGTTTTTGTATAGACGCACGCACTTATTTCACTCACATCATTCATTCAGTCTCGCTAACCGCACGTTGGCGCACGTTCGCCGTGCTAACTAAGAGCAGCGATTACAAGACATTAGCATTTATGTATGGTAGATGACACCGCGGCGGACCCCCATACATATACTCGCGGACCCCCAGGGGTCCGCGGACCACAGGTAGGGAAACACTGGTATAAAGGATACTTAGATCGTATCTTTACAAAAGTTGGTTTTGCCATGCAATGCAAAAACGGTCCCAGGCAACTTTCAGGCCATATTTAGGTACCTGAACCTAATCTACTTACGTAAAGTTGTAAACTTTGTCCTTGTTACTCACGTCAAAATTCCAACACGTGTATCTTAGCCTAAAATTACCGCATGATAAGCATCTCGCGTGCCAAACGTGCAATTATGCCAAAATTAGAATGGTCTTAATTTCATTTACAATGTATTTAACAAGTTGGTGCCAAAATTCGCCACATTTTGGTGAAAGTGAGATCTGTAGAAGATAAATGTTTTTTTAAGAACTAGTTTCTGTCCGCAATTTTATTTGCGTCACAAATATACCAGTATAAAATCGGAAAGCAGTTTTGGAGGTTTGGGAGCAGTCGTGGCTCAGTGGTATCGGTCCCGAATCACGAATTTTAGGTCGTGGGTTCGAGCCCCGCCAGGCGCATTACTTTGTGTAATTTATTTTATCACCAATGCTCTCAAAATGGTGAAGAAAAACATCGTGAGGAATCGGCAACATCAAATTCGAACACATGTGGCATCTACCAACCCGCACAGGGCCCGCGTGGTGGATTATAGCCCACTCCCTCTCACAGAGAGGAGGCCTGCGTCCCAGCAGTGGGAACATTAATAGCCTGATGTTGATTTCGAACAGCAGGTCCAATCGACCAATGAAAAAAACAAAATCATGAATTAAATAATTCATGCCGCGGGTCCCAACACTCCCAACTGAGTTTGACCCCCTCACGATGTTTTCCTTCACCGTTTTGAGAGCAGTGGTGATGAAATAAATTACACAAAGTAATGCGCCTGGCGGGGTTCGAACCCACGACCTACAACTCGTAAGTCGGGACCGATACCACTGGGCCACCACTGCTCCAAATGCCACCTGCTGCTTCGAAATGACATACAAAAAAGTGGTCGATAGAAACTAAATAGCCATGACATATTTATAATTCGTTTCAGGCTACACTTCCTCAACTACCATATTGCAATATCCAGTTATTCGAGATAAAAATCAACAAACGGTAAATCTGCAGTCTCGTCATGCGCAATACTTGCAATTATGATTTAAATCTTTAGATTTGCCCCACCGAAACAAAATAAAATAGTGTTAAGATTTTATTATAGTTGTTATAGTTTAAACCGCTTTTATCCCTTTTGGTTGTAGCTTGTGTTACAAAAAGCTTTCCTTTCAAAATGGACTACGTATGCAACCTAAAACATTTAACTTTTCAATTCAACCAGTTTTACGTGAGATTAGCTGGAGCGTTCAATCAAACTTTCAATACTAATTAGGTAGTTATTTCAGTTTTGTTGAAGTAATTATTGTTTATGATATATTTTACATAGGTAGGTAATGTTGTCGCTCGCTCAAAAACTGAAAATCTAAGTAAAATGTCTAACCATGTGAACCAAATTTTTCGGATTTCTCTTTAAAATAAAACTAGTTAAAAAAATCGGATTATTTAAAATCATCCCTTTACATTTTATCATCTGAACCATCCAATTTTAAAATCTATCCTAATGTAACCAATTTTCAAGCGACCGAAGAACGATAAGATCACAACTAGAGACGTAAAGCTTTAGCGCAATTGGCGCAATACGGGTATTTTGGCGCGAAAATGTAGACTACCGCATGCAGTACAGCGACTCACGCGCATGATTCATCGCGATGCGGTCACGGTCCCTTAGCAGCTGACATAGTGGTAATGGCAGCGATTTACTTCACGGTAAAATAAATTACATAAATTGGTGGAGGTAATTAAAAGTGTGTGTTTACACAATTAATCGTACATTTTTACTACTAGTTCTGAACGTGAACGTAGTTATGGATCCCTAATCTCCTCTTAATTATAAGAAGGATCAGATAAAGATCATCATCAGAGAAGGATCAGATAAGGATCAGAAAAATAAAAAATGGCCAACGACCGGTGCTTGATGTAACCACAGATTACCGAAGTTTTTTTTTCTCAGCCATTACCATTTTTTTTTTCACACTACGTATGTTTATGTTGTGACAGAAAAATGAAAAGCTAAATATAGGACAAACCTGTACCCTTATCCCGAATTTTCAGTATTTTAGATGTAAAGTAAACTGGAACTTTGAAAATTTCAAATTGACAATTTTTAAGGAAGAAATTAGTTCCTGCTTCGCACACCAGAGGCGCTGTTCCATTTTTTCCATACAAAAAACGCTGTAAATACTGTAAAGTAAAAGATTGAAAATTCGTGCTAAGGGTACTTAATTCCGTAAAGGGGTTCGTAAGGGTACTTAATTCGTGCTAAGGGTACTTAATTCCGTAAGGGGTTCGTAATTCCTACCGCCAAATTCATCGCTTCTCATATAAATATTCGTGACAGTTCCTTGTACATGACTATTACGTGTTACTTGGGAATGATGTTATACTTATAGAGATCAAAGATCACTGATTGACGTCCATACTTTCGGATTAGTATGACATCCGTTGACGGGAGTACAATCGATGCATTGTTTACTGTCTTTTAATGATAATAAGTAGGTATTGAATCGTAATACGCAGCTGCAGTTGACTGATAGCATTAATGCGTAGGTTAGTACATAAAATCCGGTATTTACTATGCACTTCAACTAAAAAAAAAATATGATGTAGTAGTATAAAAAATTGATGTCTTGATGTAGTGTAAAAAATTGATGTCCTTGGCGAAATAAATGTCATGTCAAAAATTAATTTTAAAAAAACCTTTTAAATATCCAGTAAATCAAATCGCCTAATATTTTCGAGGGTGAGACAAATGGCTTTTGACAACCCATTTGAATTAAACAAAACAAAAGAATTATAATTGATTTTCCTTCACCTTATTCTGCTAATTATCACTCTGCTAGGATTTTATTTTCTGCCAACCATACAACGGTCATAATTTTGAGAAGACAATGGTGCGATACTTTGCATATTTATACTAAAATTTACTTATTAAATCTTAACAGCTCCCCAAAAATCTGTTATATGCACGCTAAAATCACAACGTTGATTAAAAGAAAAATAAAAAAACGCCTGCATTGTAAAAAAAAAACTTTAAAAGCAAGTTGAAACAGAAACCCAAGGTTTTTATCCAGCCTTTGAAACCTTTGTTGCTCTGGATAATACAAAGATTCTAACGATACCAAACACATCGAATCCACAAACAAACATTGTGTAATAAAAGTGAAACTTATTACCATATTTATCATAATTTTCATTTCAACTACTTTGTAAAGCTGCATGTTAAATTCTCATTACCGGTTTGAGTTTTTCAGCGGACGCTATTAGGGTTCCGCCTGTCGGACAGGTGGAACCCGGTCCGGGTCACGTCCGGTCAATATTTATTGAATTATGATATTTATCCGCATTTTACATTGTATTAATATTTCACGCCTTCCGTAATAACATTATTATTGGTATTAATAGAATTAGTAATAATAAGTATAGGTTTAATTGATTTATTACAAGCTATTAAGTTTTGTATTGATTTATTCATAGGTGTTTTGTAAAACATAAATCATACTTAGATTTTAAAAAATAAATTGAAGTCCAATGAGGTGTTTAGTGTTTTTTGTTCATAGTTCACAAAATAATTAATAGATTGGCGAGCGAATGATTTAAATAATAATCCATCAATTTTTCTTAATATGTCACATTCATAATTATTTGAGAGGATAGAGGATGATTGACGAAGCGCAAATTGTCAATTTTGAAACAATAAAGCTAAATATATAGTATAATATATATAAATAATAATAGTATGGAAAAAAATTATTTAATTTTTGTGAATATGAACTGTTCACTGTTATCCTAGCTAAGCCCAGACGCACATTTTTTTTAAATTTATATGCCATTTAAACAAAATAAATATTTTTTTAACGTAACTAAAGTCCATAAACTATTTATTTCGGAAAATAGGTCAAACGCGAACCTAATAAAAAAAATGATAAAGTTTTGACTCTTGAACCTAAAAAAAATATCTAATATTATGTCAAAACTATGAATAATAAAAAGGTATCTGTGGTTAGCTGCTTCCCTGTTCAGAATAATGATTTAAATCACTTTCAAGAAATCAAGACTTTGATTCCCGATGACTAACACTACAGTAAAACCCATAATGTGGTTTTGCGTCTATCAATATATCTGTCATAATGAATTCCGACCATCCATCGGATCGTGATCAGCATTTTATACTTAATATCTGAGTTGACCGAGCTTCGCTCGGTTTTTAAAACGTCTATATCTTGAGAACCGAGCTTTTCTCGAACCTGGGACCTGGGATAAATCGATTCCTTGAGCTGAAAAACCACTAATCTGTAACTTTCATTAAAATCCTTTGAGCCGTTTCCGAGATCCTGATTATATTTATACATATACAAGAATTGCTCGTTTAAAGATATTAGATAAAGTGTTTTATTGTTTATTTGTACGACTTTCGGTAGGTAAAAAAATATATTCAAAAAGCTCTTTTTAATCTTCTAGCTACATAAACCTTTACCAGAATCGGCTTTTTTTGTTTTATTTTTTAAACATTGACTATGACCTACCTAATTCAAATTCAAAGTCAAAGCAAAGTTTCTTGTTAAAAAAAAAAAATTAACAGTTTTGTTATTGTTTGCAGGTATACCCATAGTAGGGAGGGATTATTATTTATTTTGAATAATATAAAATCGATGTTGTGTACACCAAAAGGTTTTTAAAACCAAAAAGTTCTTGATTGTAATAAAATTATGGGAACGTACCTACCTTCTTAAATTAAATAAACCCTTTTTAGTCGTTAGTAATTAATTTACGTACTTATGTATTTTGTTAATCAAATCTGAGACCTTATCTAAATATTTCTGTATTTAAATTAGGTACAGCGTACGTAGCCCTTTTTTTAGCTTGGTAAAATCTTAAATGAGTTCGGAACCACTCGTACTGACTAAAATTCAATAGCGCTTTATATTCCGGGGTCAAGGTAAGTAATGATATAAGTCCCGCGACCCCTAAGTCTCGCGACTCTGAGGTCAACGAGGAACTATTTCTTTCCTTCAAATTTCCCATTTTACTTTACGTAAAAGTCCCATTTTACTTAACGTCACAAAAATCAGAAACTTTAAATGTATCTCTATTTATAAGTAGGTAAAAAAATTGCACTAAACAGAAATATTATTTACACGATGTTTCGCAAATTAGCAGAACAATCACTAATGATACCACAAAAGTAGGTGTAGTACGAAAAAAAATTGATAACCTATCGTCTCTTGTTGACATAACCTATTCAGTTTTATATGTGTTGCTATAATGACATTTATTTTACATTTACATTTATGTTTTTTTTTTTTTGACAGGCATGTGTTAATTTTTGTCATTACTTTTATTATACCTAGTTTGCTATCGACCAACAACACTAAATAAATAAATAAAAAACGTGGGAATATTGAATACATTTGTAATTTGTATGGTGTGCATAATAAATATCTAATATTCTATCTATCTATTTATCTAAATTCACTTGAAATAAAGGTTAGCATCCGTTAGCAGTAGCAAGTTTAAAGTTTCACTTTTCACTTTTTTTTAATGTTTCATCAGTGAAGACTGTCTTAAAGAGGACTGTCTTAAATGGATGCTGAGGTACTGGAACTCAAAGGGCAACTGAAGGAAAAAAGTGATATTTTTGTCAGTAAGTCTTGACAATCCCTTCTGATCCACCCAGGGTGGGAAGACACGAATTGGGCATTTTAAGAATTTGTCCATTTTTAGGGAGTTGGGCATTTTATGAATTGGGCATTTCCGGACTAAGCCGTTTGATCTAACCCCCAAAATGTATTTCGGTTCATTTAAATGGAATAGAAACCTAACTAAGTCTTTGAAACGAACATCATTCTAGCAAAAAAATAAAACAGCTGTTCTTGTTGTATATAATCTTCAATAGTAGGTACTTACTTACTCGACAATCATTATAACAATTGTTGTAATATTACAACGTTCTTATCGAGTGATTTACCATTTTGAACATTAAGACCGCAATAAATAAAACCTATTATGGCAATCCAATAAAACATTGCATCAGGCTTTCAAATACGAAGTAAATCAACGTGATGAACGATCTAAACGCGATTGATGATGATGACTATTACAATATTATTGCAACTGCAAGACTCTTACAAGATTGGGCCTGAAGATTGACTGCAGATTGCTAAAGCTTCTTGACAAATTGTCATGTAGTTACTTACCTAAACATCGACTTAAAGGGCTTTGAAGATTTGTGGCATACCTGCCGCCGCCATTTTGATTTTTTTGCAAAATCGCGGCCAGCTATGAAACCTTTATAAATCGTTAGCTGAAATAAATGCCAACAAAAAATATTATGACAACAACCCGCGTAAAGTTTCCGGTTTCCGAGATAATAACCGTGAAAGTTAATCACGTGACATTCACAATTCTAAGCTAGTGTAGGTGTGTTCGAATGTATCAAGATGTTAAAAATAATAACTTTTTGAACGTAATATGTATGTTGCATTATATCTGGATGTTATTTAAACCTTATACGTTTGTTATAATCTACTTTTTGAACTTAATAACTTATTTTTAGACCGTCTACACTTATTGAATAAGTATAATATCTTCATATGATTTAACTATCAATACGATAGTTATACGATAAATGTTAAACAATGTAAATGTAATATACAAGACAGGTTTAAACATTCAGTATAAAATACAACTGACAGTACTCGTTACATTTATATATTGTGTGATGGTTCTGTGGTTATTACAATTTCTAATTTTAAGCATATAACGTAGTAAACTGACGTCTAATATTCTCGCAGTCAGAGGTAATAATACAAAAAGTAAAAAATGCCTAATTGTGCCATATTGAGTTGTAGAAACAATACATAAGAAGTGGGACGACTATGACGAAGTTTGTATACTGAATTACAGTTGTATCATCAAAATATCTGCGCAAAATATGACACGCTCGTCTTGATATAAATTGAAGAACATATTGCTTCTATCCAGATATATTGCTGTCATGGCCACAGTAAGCAGAAACATCATGAGGCATATCATCATCATAACAGCCGTAGAAAGTCCACTACTGGACTAAGGCCTCACCCAGGGATTTTCCATTGGATGGTTATTGCCAAACTCGCCACGCTTGGCAGGCGGGTTGGCGAGCGCATTTATTTCAGCTTATTAGTCTTCTAGCGCTGCTGCCCATTGAAAGAGTTTTATGCTGAGGGGCTATGGATCTTACATTTTGCCCTATACCTCGACCGACTTTTACGGTCTGCCGGAAGAGAAGCAATACATTCTACGTTTTTCTTTTTCTCCCAGACCAGAATTATCAATTACTAAAATATTTTATAAAAAAATGTTACTTATACCTTTGTCATTCCGATTAATGGGGTCAACTTTAACACATTATATCTCAGAAACCGGAAACTTTACGTTTGGTGTCATAATATTTTTTGTTGTTATTGATGTCAGCTATCGATTTATAAAGGTTTCATGACTGGCCGCGATTTTGAAAAAAAAACAAAATGGCGGCAGTAGGTATGCCACGCTCCATAGTAAAATCTTCAAACCCCTTTGAGAAACGATTTCTTATCCAAAATGTTAATATAGGTACAGGCCTACAGGGTTAACAGCCTTTCATAGGCTGAAAGTACATTGTCCACGAAAAAATATTCTATTCTTTATGAAAAACCTGTTTTTTATGTTTCAGGGTTGGTTTCACAATAACCCAGTAGTACAATGATTTTAATAGAAAAAGCCTTAATTTTTCCCTGATTTACATAAAAGTATAATTTTTTTATGAAAACGGTGATCAAGCACGGTTTTGATATTTTTTTTTTACATTTTATACTTGGCCGCCAATTTTCAGTGCCTTTTAAAAATGAACTAATTTAATTATTCGACCACTTAATTTTATAGATGTTCTACTTTTAAATCACTTAAAATTATGTAGAATTTGCATTGTTAATTTTGTTTTAAGCAAACAAAAATCTTAAAAAAAAAGAAAAGAAATGTTTGAATTTGGAAAAGTCGAAAGGAGTATGTAATAAGATAGCGTTATGTTGTTCCTCTTCAAAGCAATTTGCTAACCTTTTATCATATTATTTACTTAATAGATTATTATATTTCATTATTCTTTTAATACTTATGAGTAATAAAAACTTTTTCTAAAAAAAATGTGACCGCCTTACACCAAAACCGGCCAAGTGCGTTCGGGCCACGCACAGTGTAGGGTTCCGTAGTTGCCCATCAAAATACTTAGGAACTAACTAAACTGATTCGCTGAATTTAAAAAGATGAATTTTCAAAATCGGTCCAGGAGTCTTTTAATCAAGGAAAATCCATAAGAAAAAAGTACGACGAATTTAGAACCTCCTCCATTTTTTGAAGTTAGTTAAAAAATGTTGACGACCTACCTATACCCTAAAAACATACGTGTTAAAGCTGTAATTTAAAGTTGACAAACTTACATTTGCAGTTGAAGAGGATGTTCTCCGATTTTTGTTTAAGAAAATATTTTTTCAAGTAACATTTTATAATGGTCGACTATTACTCGAAAAGTTGTAAATCCTACTTAGTCATGATAATTTTCTTTAAACTTCGTTATATATACTACTATTGTGAATTTTTTCACACCCCCAAACATAACCGTTTAGCTGGTAGAGGGGGGGACACTCGAATCGAGCAAAATTTAGCACTTTAAAGCTTAATATTTCACAAACGAATTTTTTTATCAAAAAACTGTTAATGGAAACTATAATTATTTTTTAAAGGCCTATTTAATGATACCCCACACTAAGGGGTACGCGAGAAAAAAAAAATCCTCACTTTACGTGTAAGTATAAGAGGTACCCTAAAAAAAAATATTTTACGAGATTTTATTTTACCACTTTTTCGGCACGACAAATCCGTATATTTACACCAAATTACAGCTCTCTAGTACTGTGCGTCTCTGAGCTAAACTGCGGACAGACGGACGGACGGACATAGCGAAACTATAAGGGTTCCTTGTTGACTACGGAACCCTAAAAAGGGTAAAATAACCTACAAAACTTTTCTTTCGGAAGTCGGTGACTTTTTTTTATTAATTTCATTGTCTTTTTTGCCACCGACTTCCGAAAGAAAAGTTTTGTAGGTTATTTTACCTTTTTTGTGGTTTTTTTGAAGGCGGTCACATTTTTTTAGAAAAAGTTTTTATTTACTCTTTTTAGTTTAAATATTCAACCAACATTCTTGTCAAATACATAATTTTCTTACATGTGCACTAGAATTTCGTAATCCGTACCGGTAATAACATCGTTAACATCTCTTGCATTCATTCTATCTCAAAAACTACTGAACCCATTTTGATGAAATTTGCAGTATGAAATAAAGGTTAGCATAAGTTGAACGATACCTAGTACAACAGAAAAAGAATTACTTAAATCGGACTTGTAGTTCCGGAGATATGCGAACACGAACATAATTTTCTTACTTGAGGAGTTGTACCTTCCATCATCAGCTCAGCTACATGAGATGATGATTTCTATACGCAAGTACTTGAATTACTTCAGAAATTTGCAAAAACTATGTGTCAGCTAATAAAATTTGAGGGTTGCCCTCGATTTCTCCAAGATCCAATCATCAGATCCTTGGTGACAATGGGACCACACGGGAAGCACCAGCTTTCGATTGTAAAAAGAATTATGAAAATCGGTTCACCCAGTCGCAAGTTATGAGGTAACAAACATAAAAAAAAAAATACAGTCGAATTGATAACCTCCTCCTTTTTTTGAAGTCGGTTAAAAAGTGATGTTTATTATATTATTGAAGAAAAAAAAACACGTAAATAAGACCAGCTGAATTACATGTTACTAATGGGGATTGTCTTAATTTTTTAAACATTCGATTTTATTTTATTTTCTGCAAATATAGAGCATTTTGAGAAACTAATTTGAATATTTTAATGATTGGCTCAATACTTTTTTTATTTTTAATATTTTAATTTTTGAGGTAGGTGACGTACACCTTTGGCCTAAAAGTTGTGCCGTTTCCTTACTAGAGCAAAATTAAAAAACTGTCAACACAACGTCAACTGTCTAAACGTCACTTACATCCCGCTAGGTTATTATTTACAAAACAAAATTAGCTCCTAGATGAAAATACAAAGGAATCTAAGGCTTCTGAAATATTAACATCAAAGTGATCTTCGCAACAGTACATTGTATAAACCTTTCAACATTCCACACCGTCATCAAACACCACTTCTCTCTCAAATCTTCTTTAGTACGAACAAAATGTTGATTGGATTATTATTAGTATTATTGTTGCTAGTTGGGACAAAGCACTTCCTATATTCTATTATACTTGTAGTTTATGTTATATTGCCGATGCCGATTTAATAGATTTAACCGAGATAATGAAGAAATTTGCAGTTACAATAAAAACTTGTTTGTTTACATCTTTGACATTTACAAATTGACACTTGTCAGTGGCCCTCTGACATCCCTGATTTTCTCATCAGGGATGTCAAACGGCCACTGTGATGTACCAATATGAAATATTGGTACATCGGTAAAATGTGGAGAAAATCAAATACGAATGAATAATCTTTTTTTATCTTTTGCTGTTAATAGAGGGTATTTTTTAGTAAGCAATACTCGATTGTAACTAAAGAAATAGATAACAGAGTGTAGCTAGCGTGGAAGAGATATTGGTCACACAAGGTTGTCAAAAATACACGGGTTTCTTCATTTTACCTATATTGACGTATGGATGTCTTAAACTTGGAGCATTACTAAACAAATTATGCGAAATCTAGAGCCCTGTCAACATAGCATGGAGCGTAGCATGCTCAACGACAAGTTAAAAGACAAAATCAAACTAGAGACATTACTAAACCAAACTAAAATCAACTAAAATCACATATTGCATAAGGAAATTGAAATGGAGATGGGCAGGTCATATGTTGAGGAGTACTATTAATAAATAGGCTAAGGACGTAACCAAATGGTGTCCAAGATATAACAAAAGAAAGAAAGGAAGGCAACGCCTAAGATGGGAAGACGACTTTCGAAAGATGGCTGGTGCTACTTGGAGGAGGATGACCCATAATCGGAAGGAGTGGCAAGCTACAGGGGAGACCTTTGCGAAATCGAAAGACAATCTTAATATCGGTGTCTAATAATACATAATATATAGATATATAAAAGAGAGGGAAAAAATGTAAACTTACTTTTAATATTTTTTTTTGTAAGATTGTAGGCTATAATAATAATAATACTCGATTGCACCCTAAAATTTGTCGTTTATTCTGTATTGTTGGTCAACGTCCAATCTTGGTTTTTTTTTATCGAGTACTCGAGTTTCTTGGTACATGGTACGTGACACTGAAAACTGGTATGTATACCAAGACATTGGTACTTATGCCTGACAACCCTGGAAAATACTTGTCACTTATTTTTTAGGGTTCCGCAGCCAATGGCAGAAAACGGAACCCTTATAGATTCGACATGTCTGTCTGTCTGTCTGTTCGTCCGTATGTCACAGCCACTTTTTGTCGAAATTATAAGAGATAGCTCTTATAATTTCGACAAAAAGTTGAAACTTTGGAGGTAGATGTATTATGTGAACCGTGGACTTTCACACAAAAATAAAACAAAAAAGAATTTTGGGGGTAGAAAGTAACAATTGAAACTCAAAATATTTTTTTTTCGCCTTACCTTTCGTGTGGGATATCTATGAATAGGTCTTGAAAAATTATATTGAGGTAGTACTATTATTCTGATTGAGGTTACAAACATAATTATTTTTTTCTAAACTGAACAGTTTGCTCGAGAGACACTTCCAAAGTGGTAAAATGTGTCCCCCCCCCCTCTGTAACTTCTAAACTAAGAGAATGATAAAACAAAAAAAAAAATTGATGTGCATTACCATGCAAACTTCAATTGAAAATTGTTTTGAACGAGATCGAGTTATTAGTTATTTTTTTTAATAAATCGTAAACTGCAATTACAACCAACTACAAGCAACTACAAGAACTACAACTACCTTGCAAAGTTACAACCAACTACAAGAACTACTTGCTGCTACGGAACCCTTTATGGGCGAGTCCGACTCGCACTTGGCCGGTTTTATATTTTTTATATTTTCTGTTTTCTGAGGCAAAGATACAAAACTGTGTACAGCCAAAAGTTTGAAGAAGGTGTTAAACATTTGAAGGGCAAGGAAGGTCAAACGTATTTTATTAAAAATATCAATGAGATATGAATATTTTTCATTTTTAATTAGTACATAATGATCAGTAACGCTATTCCTCGAAATGGTTTTTCAATTACAGCATATTAAAAAAAATGAACAATGCCCATTGCCTGATCAAATTAGGTCATACTTGTACTTTATAAATAGAAGATGTTTCCCTCCATAAATTTTATGAAGTAAGTAATTAAAATAAATATGTCATTAAAATGCATAGTAAACTTATTACGCATGCGCCATTCACACTTTGTCGGCAGTTCACGGTCAATGTCAAACAAATTCACAACGAAAAAAAATGTTTTAGGTATAAAATCGGTTGCCGCATTACTTGACCCACATAAACATGATTCTGCCGTATCCTCATCATCATTATGATCAGCTTATAATGTTCCCACTGCTGGGACACAGGCCTCCTCTCTGTGAGAGGGAGTGGGCCATAATCCACTACGCGGGCCTAGTGCGATGGATGTCTCATGTCTTCGAATTTGATGGTTCTAGGACATGCCGATTTCCTCACGATGTTTTTCTTCACCGTTTTGAGAGCAGCGGTGATGAAATAAAATACACAAAGTAATGCGCCAGGCTGGATTCGAACCCACGACCGTAAGTTTGGGCTGATACTACTGAGCCACCACTACTCTGCCGTATAGGATAATCATACAATGATTCTTTCATCCTTTTTTTTAATTGGTTTTATCATCAAATGAGTCCTACCGGGTAGAGCGGATGGGATTGTCAGACTTGTATTGACCAAATCCTTGATGTTCCTATAATCGCCCTTTACGTTCCAGGATCGCGGTTACCTGTTTAGACACTCCCAAGACCCCATTCTTGATATACTCTCACGAAAAATTATGATTGACAAACTGTACCCTTAGCACGAGTTTTCAGTATTTGAGACGTAAAGTAAACTGGAACTTAGACAATTTCAAAGTGACAATTTTCAAGAAAAAAATTAGTTCCTTCTTCGCACACCAGAGGTGCTGTTCCATATTTTCATACAAGAAACGCTGTAAATACTGCAAAGACGCTGTAAATTAAAAGAGTGAAAACTCGTACAGTACCCTTAGCACGAATTTTCAGTATTTGAGACGTAAAGAAAACTGGAATTTTGACTTTTCCTTGAAAATTGTCAATTTGAAATCGTCAAAGTTCCAGTTTACTTTACGTCTCAAATACTGAAAATTCGTGCTAAGGGTACAGAGCTACCTACATAAATATTTCACTTAATTACACTCTGTCAACACGTTAATGAAATCATTTCGTATCATCGCTTTTCATCATAATTCTCTAGATCATTAAGTTTCTTGCATCCGGCTTTAAAGTTTCCCGTATAGGCTATTATTATCACGTCATAAATAATAATAAATGCCACCTAGGGCTACCACAAACACACATAAATATTAAACTTCATGAACATGCATTCGAATGGGATAAACCATGTTAATTAATGAATATGGGCTACATTTACTTCGACTTTGAACTTTATTCTTACATTTAGGTAGGATTTAAATTGAAAAGAGCAAAAGTATCGTGAGTTTTTAACTACCTACCACGGACCGGAAGACACAGCGTAGGCAGGCTTCCCACTAGGTGGACCGACGACATCGTGAGGGTCGCGGGCAGCCGATGGATGCAAGTGGCGAATTGTCTTTTGGCGTGGCGGTTTAAGGGGGAAGCCTATGTTCAGCAGTGTACATCTTCCGGCTGATGATGATGATGATCATGAGTTTTTGAAAATCTAGAATGAGATAGTTTCAAAAAATACTCAAACTTCGCCACTTCTTCACGAATTGAGTTAGAACTAAAAGTATAGTGTGGTAAAGATTTAAGTTTGGCAACCAGTCTTATCGAGGGATATCGTATTATCCAGTTACTGGGTTTTAGAGAGCAGTTAGGAAGCCGACCCCTACATTGCCTTAGGGTGCGAATGTGCAGCTCGCGCGCGATCTGCCATGCAGCTCGCAAACCGGGCGTGCGAGCTGCGCATCTGCGGCGCATTCGCCAGATGTGGACGCACCCTAAGGCTAGGCAGATGATGATGAGTAAAGATTCAAATACGTTTGACGGCACGGTTAGCGCAATGGCTGAGCGATTGGACTGCAGCATTGCGTGTCGCGGGTTCGAATACCGCACGGAGCAAATATTAGTATGATCTACAAGTAGTTGTTTCGTCTGAGCGTTTGTGTGTGACTTTATATGTTTGTAAAACGCACCCACGATACAGGAAGACATTCCTAGTGTGGGACAATATTTTGTTTAAAAAAAAAGAAAGAAAGAATACTGCAGTTTTATTTTTTATTCATAAATCGTTCGTATATTCACAACCTTTACGTCGCGCTTTCGTACTAGATCTTCTTTATAATTGGCCATCTCATCTTGTCATCGCAATATGACCTCTCTGTTTCTAAGGGCATCTGCGTCAATCTCTTGGCCACCTGACTCATCAATCATGGTGAATTTTCCTTCATCCGTCACGGCAGTCCTTAGGCGATCTTTAGGATAATTTATTCAATTAAGGGAACAGTGTATAAGACGGGGCGCGAGGTATAATGGGGACGTACACTCTTTAGGCATACTTACTTACTTGACACAACACAAACGTAGCGCAAGCGCCATCAGGACGTCATTTGCAAGCGACCAATAAAAATGGCGTCCTAATTTGGCGCTTGGCGCTTGCGCTACGTTAGTATTGTCGTATTGTATTCAGTTTGCCGTAAGTATGTGATTTCCCATCATATTTCGTCTTATACACTGTTCCCTTAATCAGTTTTTACACATTGTTTAAATTATGGGATACCAAAACTGAAAAGGTTATCTTCAATTTTCTTTTGCGTCAGTGTTAATTAAGCCACCTGTGGTAACCTCCGTAAGCCTCTAAAATGACTTTGAACTAGCATTGATTCCAGGTTTCCTCACAATATTTTTCCTTCACCAATTTATCAGTAAAGCTTTGGGCTTTGTATCTTCTAAAAAATTTGGTAGATATAAAAAGTATTCAATTTTCATTCTTTTAAATCAGCCTTCAAGATGCCTCCTGAACTTACGATGCAAATAAAGCCGGTCCAGACCATGTAGGTTTTGAATTTATTTTTCCTTCTTCAATAAAATATCACAAATTGCATAACATCGTTGCATTTGACATTACCTCATTCAGCACTTAATGCAATCAATCTTAAAACGAACAAGGCTGATAGGTACTACAATGTCAGGCGATAACCTATTAGTTATTGAATTCGTTATGTCATAATGTTAAAAGAGCCCGTCCAGTAAGAAATATTAAGGGACTGTTCAGAAAACTAGCAAGCAAGGAGTCCCAATACAAGTTTTTCCCTGTCAGGGTGTTTTAGGGATAATTGACGCTTTCGCTAAAATTAGCGGAGCTCTCCAGCTATACTGTGGCTATAGCGTGATTTGAATGAATTCAATATCAATTTAAAGTTAACAGATTAAACCTTTATAATTGTGCCATTGTTATTTATTATAGATCGCGCGGAATGATTGATTCCATAATTTTTCTCAGTCCTTTTCTTTTGAATAGGAAATCATTAAATGAGTCCTCTGGCTGTGGGTGGCACTAGGTATCATGTAGGTAAGATACCCAGGTCCTTGCCGCCCAGCTGCATTTTGTGTTACAGCAGCATGGTTAAACTACAACTTCTTTTTGAATTCAGAAAAAAACATAATTCTTTTTGACAACTTTTCACTTTGACTGAAATCGTAAAATTACTGTTTTTTTATAAGTCTGGACGCCGTCATTTTTTTTTACGTAGCAACTTTTGTCGTGGGTGCGTTTACGCAACCATAGAAACACACACACAAAAACATCCAGACCCGGAACAACTACTTGCAGGCCATACAAATATTTGATCCGTGCGATGATTACTGCGCCAATCGTGTCGATTATTTTCATCTTCGATAAAAAATCTCACAGATTACAAGTCAATCTGTTCTGCTGCACATCGTGTTTGGCACCAACACCTTCTTCATGATCCTGTTCTCCTAGTACTGCCTGTTCAGATTCCTCATAGTGTTCACATTTTCTGTAATTTTATACAATCGTTGTATCTATGTCTATTCGGATGAAATGTCCACATCAATATATCTATAAGCTATGCGACGACTCATCTGAACTTGCGGATGAGTCAAACCCTTAAATTTTCGAAGGGTGACGTTTCATCCTGAGATCAAAATGAAAAAATCTTGCGGATAAGTTGACACCTAAGTCTTAAAGCTACCTTGGTTTTACTCAGTCTGTGCAAAGCCTAATAGCCACCGCAATTTATATCATAAATCAAAGTACTAAGGCGATATTTATCAGCGACAAGTAGGTAAACAGCACGACGTCTAATAAATGGTAGCTTATTGTAATAGACAAGATTGATATAACTGTTAAGGCGATTTGATTTGTTACTGTGAGTTGCCTTTAGAGGATATATGCAATGTTTATTAAGTATGTTGCATTTTAATGTAATACACTTATCCTGTTGAGTAAAAACTGCTGTGTACAATAATTTCTTGGAAGCTTTTGTGAAGGAGTAAGCTAACTGGTTCTAACTGTCATTGAAGAATTAATAAATCACACTAGGTGATATCAGTGTAACGTAAAATCGATAGACAAATAACAACAAAATGGAAAAAAGGTTAAATGAAAGCAGTTTAGAGGCTGAACTAACCTAGCCTAACATACTTCAAGTATTGAGACGTTTAAAGTATGGTACGAATAAATAAAACGCCTCTACAAAACGATTGAGGTACTAATTTTCTTCTATCAAACAACATATTCAGTTCACGCCACAAAAACGTGAAAACTCGCGATTAGAAGGAACCTATTGAAAAACAATGCGTAGTAATTTATCTACGCACTAATATTACTTCACGCAAAATTACTCATTCGTTAAGTACTTGCTCAACAAAAGCGTAAATAAATAACGAGAGATTGCAATAAATAAATGGAATAAAGGAAATGTATCCTGGAAACCCACATTTGATATCTCACTTTCATGTCTAGATTCAATTTATTGTTTGAATATAAATTAATTATCATTATATAACTTTTTACGGTTGTTACAGCCAGGGACCTAAAACCTTTACAAATTACGGTACAGGTATTGAAGAATTTTGGTTATTTTCCAGACTTAGGTTACCGCTATCTGGGTAACCAGACTGAAGAAAAATGTAACCTCTATTCAGGTTACCGTTTTAATAACGGTTACCTAAAGATGACGACTCTTTGTCACCCACACAGGCGATGCGCGCCCTGTGACTATTGCCGACGGCACGTGTGAAGTGTTAGTTGTGTTGATAGGGGTAATTTTTATTTCGGTAACCGGTATTAATACTGGTTATGTATTCACTTTAATAATAAAGGTAATCTTTAAAATTACCTGTAAAAGAAAAAAAGGTTGTTACCGAAAAAATACCCCTATTGATCATACCGGTTTCGGTCCCTGGTTACAGCTATACCACAACCACGCCAAAACTACAAAAAAAAGTAAAATTCACGCAAACACTGATGATTTTTCCTTGATAAAAAAGGTACTTTGACCCCAATACTATTCTATAAGGAAATACTTATTCAAATATGTCAAGTATAATATTAAAAACATCCTGATATTACTCATCAATGTATTAAATAGAGTAAGTACATGTTTATTCTAGGAGTCTAATGATGCCAAGTGCCCAGTGATTCACAAATAATGTGCATTCTTCACAACTCATTGTTTGCACTGCATTTACATTAGTTCGATTATGAGTGTACATCATCAGTGATTTAAATATTTGCTTTGAGTATATTTGCCTTGATTTAATACCAGAAGAATTTGTTCATTATAGAGAGTGATTGTAAGTATACAAATTAAATATTTGCTCTTTGGCTCAATGTAGTTCAGAAGCATAGACGGGGTCAAACATGGAGGCAACTCACGCAGAAGAAACTTGATATTGGCGCACTGACGAAACATAGTATTTACGGTTTACGGTTGAGAAATTTATTTCGCTCAAAAAGAATACAATTCACTTCTATTAGAAAAAACATCACAATGGTAATAAAACTAATATTAGGTTGTAACAAAATCGGTAAAAACTTACAGTGATAAATCAGGTGGTGCTTTAATAGCCTTTTAAAAGTTGGAAGTGATTTTGATTCCTAGATTTAAAATTGTTTTCCGGCAGTAAAAATTGTTTGATGCCGGACTTCCGACAGGATGCACATGACGAATAGTTAAGGTGCCATTAAGTCAGGTGCCATTTCAGCGGGTGAATCTGGAATACCTCCGGAAATGGTCCGGTGAGGCCTACCACCGCCAGTAAGTTGATTAGAAATACCACCTGCCCATTTCCATACTACTTCGGATCGGAAATATTTCTTTGGTTTATTCCGCGTCCAACCCCTAAGATTTTCTTCCCTCTTCCGCGTTCGACCCTAAAACGTTTCCACATTCAACCCCTGAGGGTTGAACGTGGAACTCAGTACATTGGTAATCTTTTCGATCAATTTTTCCTGTCTGACGTCACGTCATCATTTACTATTTTTTATTAATATTGTTTTCCTCCACTCCATTATTGTTGATCGAAGTATTCCATCAACATTCATACAAAATATTAGGTGTAAAGAGGATTTTTTTCGTTACATTATGATGCGGCTCACCCAAATGAGGAATCCTAAATCTGGCTACGAATTTCTCGCCTACTTCCTCCATCCAATAATATCCATCAAGGTAGTTTAAATTTTAATCTATCATGAGCCCATGTTTTTTTAGAAATCCACTGGCAATAAAATTTTATGTATTTTAATTCAAAGTATGACATTAAGCGTTCTAACTTAAGTTATCATTAATTTTTTTGAACACGTTATAATCCCGGTTGGATTTAACTATAACATTGGGTATAATGATATAATTTGACTTTATTTTTTGCAAACATTTTAAAATCATTATACATGGTTAATCTATCCGTTGCTATTTTTGATCCCTGTATTAATTTTATATTATTTCCGTCTAATCTTATCTAAAAGCTTGCTCTTTTGACAAATAAAAAATATATTTTGACTAGGTGTAAATTGACAAAATCAGTGAAAACTATTGTTATTTTTTTTTTGCAATACTATATATTCTTCAATTCACGTTGAAGTAGGTACGTATTCAATGTAACAAAAAATTATTATTCGTAAAAATTACATTTTTAAGTTTGTCATTTGCACAAAAATACAATGAGTTACCATTTCAATACTACTCTATAGTGGAAAATCCTTAAATTTTAATACACCCAAAGCCTCGTACTTAGTTTCTTGTCTCTTCAATAGGTTTCACAAGGGACCGCACTTACCTACTCAACTTGCAATCACACAAGGCCAAGTACAATAGTGCATTAAAATAAAAAATATCAAAGAATTAGCTGCATCGCTTTTAGTACTTAAATTATTTGTGCATAAATTATGAATTTTATCTTATGTACAATTAGTGTTTCACAAAAACTTATTGTCAATTGTGTAAACTCATGTAAACAAAATACCAAGGCGTGACAGAAAACAACAATCAATAATTGTTATCAAAATTATGAGCATTAACCTCTAATGTTCTCTATTTTTTTGTTAGGTACAAAATGCGGGTACAATACGAAAATTTTGTAAATATTTTGTTGTTTTGCCGCCCGTAAGGGATACGTTCAAAAAAAAATAACACTAATCTACCTTTTGACTTTGTTTTTGTTACGATTTAAGAGGTTAAATAGGGCACTCGAATTATGCCTTGCGTTTGCAACCGCTTCATTATACGGTGATGATGAGTTACTATTAAGTTTGCCGATTGGCTCTGAAATCCGGGACCTGAAAGCTGTCATTGCTTCGGATCGACTTTGTTATAGTTCATCATCTGCCTAGCCTTTTCCCAACTATATCAGTACTTTAAATGGAGCGACTGTCGTTGGACCCCAATAACCCAGTAACTGGGTAATACGATACCCCATCTAAAGACTGGTTGACAGACTTATCAGCTTCTGACTACTAGTGACGACTGTCAAAAATCTACAAATGACAGCCAGGACAAAAGGCTTTACGTGCTTTTTCGAGCCACGGAACGAAACTAGCTATGACAGATGGTCAGCCCCACCCAGAGACCAACCTCGGCAAGCGCGGCTTAACTCAGAAGATCGGCCTGTGCGGCTGTAATTATTTAGCCACGAGCTCCTCCGGCTTTGTTATCTAAAATCAACATTTCTTTCTATCATTTTTGACATCGTACCGGAAATATGTTATTTCGGTTTTCGTTACTAATAAAATATATAATTTAACTCTTTATTACTATATAAATACCGGGAAGGACTAATCAAACAATACCGATAAATGGAAACTCAGGCAATCACAGGAATGATGTAATCACAGGGTCGGTGTCCCACTTACACTGATACGCACTTGACCCGCTGTCCCATAAAACTTGCTATCTACTAAGATATTATATATTTATAATTACATATAGTAATTAGACTAATAAATGCACTTACACGATCAACTTTTCAGTACCAATTATTTTTAATCCGTAACTCGTAGCACAACGTCATCGTCGTTAAACATCTGTTGAAAACTTGTCTTAAAAAATCGGTCAACTGCAAAATGGCATTTGGCATTGATCTTATAAGGGTCATTTTGCAGTTACACTTTTTTTAGACAAGTGTTTCAACAGATTTTAAACTTAAAATTTTTGATTTCGATATTTTCGAAGTACGAATTATAATTTTATAACATTTTTTTTTCTTTTGACAAACCTTCTAAATATCCCGTTTTGAGTTCTAGTGATAGTAGTTTATGTTATGACCTTAGCATTTTCGAAATTTATATTTTATTGGTAGCCCTCGGGCACAGTTCCACCAAACTCCATGCAGTTACTTGACCTTTTAATTTTTAGTTTTATACCTTTGTTTTTGTCCTTTTTTTTAACCTTCATTTGTTTAGAGCTGGTATTAGGGTGTATTCCATCTTTATCTGAACAGTTTCAATGTCACTATGTACGCCCTTATCGGACATAAACAGTTTGCCCCAGTTTTTCCTGATAATTATAATATTGCATTGACCAAAATATACCTTATCAAAATGTCTACTTCTTGCGATATACATTAAAAAAATATAGTTGTTTATGCGCTTTTATTTAACTCGCTTTTTTATTATGTTTGGGTCGAATATCGATCAGATCGATGAGGTCAAATCTTATATGAATCCTCAGCCGATTGTGTTGAAAAGACACCAAACAAAATTAAAGTCTCGCGTTTCAAGACTAACGTTGTTTACACCTTTGGTTCTGATTTCATCACCAAATAGCAACAGTTAAGAATAATTTGCCAATCCGCACTGGGCCCGCGTGGTGGATTATGGCCCACTCCCTCTCACAGAGCGGAGGCCTGTGTCCCAGCTGTGGGAACATGGGAACATTATAGGCTGATGATGATGATGAAGAATAATTTTAATAGGAATGATTTTCAGAATACTCGCTCTTAATAGTAGAACTGAAAGACTAAAAATATTTTCAAATTATCTATGAAGTAAATAGGTACCCTATTATCGTACCATATGCTGCGCAAGATTTGCCCTAGTTTGTTTTATATAGGTATTTTAATTAACATAGTGAAATTATGACGCGAAAGATTAGGTTGGCTTTTCCTGAAAATTGTTATCATATCTAGTAAGTCTTACAAATGTTTACGATAGTCAGATTTATCGCTAATCACGTGAGAACTACCTCTTATCTGTAAGAAAGTGTCTAATTAATTACATTGTTAATTAATTAGTCACATTATTACCATAACAAATATTTTTTTTAATTCTTGAACGTAATATAAATAGGTGATGTTATTTAGCTTTATTTTTGAATTTGAACCACATATAAAGCCAATTCGCAAAATGGTAACCTAGTTGCAAAAGGAAATTTTCTCAAAATGGCCAATTCTCTAAAAGCCTAATTCTGAAAATGGCAAAGTGTCTGTGCAGGTGTCAAGATACAGAACTCTTTAGTGTAGGTATTTAAAAAAATACATTTTAATAATGCACAAAATCTAAAAATAATTCAGAGGGGAATGGCGACTACTTTTTTGCGTCCTCTTTTACAGAAAGTTTTATTTATAACTTCAATAAAATGGAGTTGTTGTTAGAGGAGAGTTTTTTTGAATGATTGAAAAAACTATAGTTTTTTCGTGCCTAATCAAGATTCCGATTAAATTATCGAATAATTTCGCAACAAATTATTAAAAAAAAAACACGTGACCGTATTTATGAGCCCACCAAAGTAATTGTATATTATTATTGTAATTAAATCTGTTAGTTATAAGACAAATTGATAAAAACCAGTTAGAATAAATAAAATTAATGAGCCAATTACGTACAAAGTATCAAATTCTAAATGAGATAAGGATGTTCTTTTTATTTCCTAATAGACATAAGTTGTTAGAATTGCGGATATAAATAGCCTAATATAATTTATAACCACTTTTATTTGGAATTTCACCTACCACCTATAACACTTGTTTGTAAAGATCATCCGAAGGTTTACTGGCAGAAGGTAGCTTTAATTACGATGAATATTGCCCCTGGAACGTAAAGAACTATTGAAGGTTCACCGTGGATTTTAGCCAGTACAAGTCTGACAGTTCCTCCCGTCCCGTCCTGTGTGGGCGGACTCATTTGATGATTTTACCACGATAAGAAAAACTACTTCTACTAGTATACTACTAGGGCGAAGCCGCGGACTCAAGCTAAACTTAAATAAATGTTGACATTGAGAAACGTCACGTGATTCCCATTATTCTTTTAAGTATGTGTGTAAAACAATTTCATAGAATCAATATTAACTTAGTTATGAAAAAAACATGCTTTATACAGGAAACCCAATGAGAAGACAATTTTTACTACTACATAATGGTAATTATTTTTTTTCGAGAATATTTTAAAGGCAGGCACGTTTTTTTAATCAGCGTTCTCCTATTTCGGCTTTATTCACGATTTTTATTACAGCTCAGTATAGTTTATGCAAAAATTCAAATTTCAATGCCACCACATCAAATTCCGTGTGTAGATACCTAAAAGCCTACAAAAAAATAATATCATATCTACAACTATAATTCAACGTAAATTAATTTCATTAAGACTGCCACAGCCAACGGTCCCTTGATTTTTTAGGGAATAAAAAAGTACTTTGACCCATTGGCTATTTTACTCACAAATTAAAGACAGGTTCAAAAAATGTAACCCCTATTTTCTCTTTTGTTATTTAAACCAAAAATGACTTTTAAAAATCAACACACACCGTCACTCAGTCGCATATATATTTACAGGCGTTATTACGTCACAAACGCCCATTATCTTTTTTTTTTTTTCATCTCTAAAGGTAACTGATCCTGAAACCCAAAGGGCTACTGGAACAAGGTGGATTTTTATTCTAGTAAGAGACAGACAGTACACCCAGTACAGAACAACTCAAATGAGGACTATTAACTGCTAAAAACCGATCGCGGGCAGCCGATGGATGCAAGTGGTGAATCTAAGGGATGCCTATATTCAGCAGTGGACGTCTTCCGGCTGATGATGATGATGATACCTCCCAAAAAAAGGCTAAACACGACGCGACAACGTAAGATTTTTTTAAAGGATAGACTGCTTATCGAACGCCGTTTTTTTTTTTTAATAGCTGCCATTAAACTTTGTTATCGTTTCTGAGAATAATAAGCTATTGAAGTTAGAATCTAGTCGCTGATGGCACCATCAGGACAACTTTGGTTTTATTGGCCACATTATAAAACCTGTCAACTTGTTAACATAAATACCGTATTTGATAAAATCGTTGAAAGCGTCACAGCTCTTAAATATAACTACCTTGATTTTTTTTTTAATGTAGGAAGATACGCAGATTACGCAGATCAATCTATTTCTAGCTTCTTTTTAATTTAAAGCTGAGATCTTTTTGTTTCTTTTTTTGTTTTTAATTATAGTAAAAGTGGAGGTTCTCAGAAAAAGTAGACGCGGTTTTAGTAAAAAAATTGGTATCAGTAAATACTTTACGAACTATATTACTCGTTTCAAGTTCAATTCAAAATAGGACAACTTAATTATTGGCGCCAACATGACGACTTAACGACAATTAACGTTCAGCAAAAAATATACAGTATTATCTCACATATGTAAATTAATCTATATAAATAAAAATGAATTGTTGTTCGTTAGTCTGATTAAAACTCGAGAACGGCTGGGCCGATTTGGCTGATTTTGGTTTTGAATTATTTTGGAAAGTCAAGGGAAGGTTTAAAAGGCTTTTTTTTATAATCGTTTCTCAGGCGGTACGGAGTTCGCCGGGTCAGCTAGTTTTCAATAATAATTATTATAACCGCTATTATTTTCAAACGATGATGTGAGTATGTTAGTACAGTCAGCATCAAAAGTTGCCGACTAAATTCAGATTTTCGAAATCGCAGTTCACCATAAGTTACGTATTAGTTATCATGGTGCACAGCGATTTTGAAAATCTGAATGTGGTCAGCAACTTTTGAAGCTGACTGCACCTATTAAAAATACTTGCAAAAAGCCTCAATATGGCGCGAAGGCCGTCCTATTCTAAATTGAGACACATAAATCGTATCGTTATATCCAAAGACATCAAACTATATACGAGCAGTAGACGGGACATCACGAAGAAATTTGTGATCCAAAATTTTTTACCAATAGGTAAAAAGTCCCTCAGTCTAGTAGTCGCGTTGCTATGCAACGCTTTGATAGTGCTACTGGCGCACGGCATCAACAATTTTGTATGACAATTTTCCTAATGCCCTCTCTATAGGTTCTTTTAAATCTCTTTGGTTATATCGTATAATTATCTATTCTGGCCCTAAGACACCACAATCATTATTAGAGTTAGTTATTCATTATCAAGTTCATTAGTTTATTTAGAACACTATACTGGGTTCACTTACTGGGTTATCAAAATACTAGTTATAAGGTCAATGACAAGTATTACCCAGCAGTGGATATTTGTCACCGATAAACACGTGCATTTGATAAAAATTCCTTGGAAATTGGAACAATATTTTCGGATCAAAATGAGGTTAACGGATCAAACACAACACGTAGATGTTTGTTATAATGTAAAAATCTTTATTACCTTAATAAAGATTTTAATTGTGTTGATTTTCTTAAAAATAAAAATAGGAGTAAATGATGACGTGACGTCTGACAGGGGTAATATAATGACAGGGATAATGAAAAAGGAAGTATCTTCAATCGTCGAAGCTCCAAACATTAAACTTTTATGTAAACTTGAAACTAGTCGTTCCTCGCGGTTGAAGCCGCTACTCATACGAGCAGCAGCTTAAACCGCCTTACCATAACCGCCATACCCTTTTGAACGGAGCGTGATAACCAAAACAAAAAGATTTTTCCAATTCGAACCAGTAGTTCTTGACATTATCACGTTCAACCAAATAAACCAAAATAAATAAAGTACTAGAGAGTATATGCGTAGATTTAGTTTTTTGTAAAAAAAAATTGTAACAAATACAAACAGGCACTTTCGTGTTGTAACCACAAAAGTGATTTTACTAACTTAATAGATAGAACTTATGACGATTTGATTTCATGTTTATCTGAGGCGTCGGTGTGCAGCGGCTCGAACACTCAGTTAAAGCGCAAGCGTAAATGTATACCTGGTTGGAACGCTGAAGTCAAGCAGCTGCACGCTGATGCTCGCTTTAAATTTCTCGAGTGGATAGCCCTACGGATACCCCTCGTCAGTTGCGTAACATTTATCTCATTAATATGTGGGACACATACGGGTGATTATAACCTACGTAAAAATGAAAAACAAAAGAAAAAAACATGCAATTGAAGTTGTAAGTAGCATTGTAAACAATTACAACAACATGACGTCTTAAAAAATGTTACCAGACAAAGTACAAACAACTTCTACTACAAAAGGATGATAAGCAAGCAATTATTATATAAAATATTATATTATAACTGTAATATTTTATTTATATAATACTCTTGCTAGAATACGAGGGTAATGATATGTTTGTCAAGATAAAAGAGAAAAAGAACCCTTTTAACAAATAGTTTTTTTTTAAAAGATAATATAATCTAATTCCGAGCTAAGGTTATGAAAACAAAAGACAACTTACCCTCGTGATTGACGGTAAGAAAGCAATTAAAAATGTGAAGAGAATGATTTTAATGTATATGTCAAAAGGATTGATCTTTGTTTTTATAACATCGGGAACGTAGGACAAAAATCAACATCATCAGCCTATAATTATTCCCACTGTTGGGAAGCCTCCTCTCTGTTAGAGAGAGTGGGCTTTATACCACTACAGGCAAATTGCGGATTGCTAGATATCACAAGTCTTCCAATTTTTGGTTCTAGGACATGCCGCGGTTTCTTCACGATGTTTTCCTTCACCGTTTTTGAGAACGGCAGTTCTCAAAAGAAAGACGCAAAGTTATGGCGTGAATGGGTTCGAACCCAAACATACAAACGCTTACCACTAAAAGATCCAAGAAAAAATTAAACACCCGTTGAACGCTTGTCTAAAAAAAGTGTACCTAACTGCAAAACGATATTAGGGTCGTTTTGCAGTTACACTTTTTTTTTAAGGAGGAATGTCGTTCTGACGTTGTAAATTTTTTTAGACAAGTGTTCAACGGGTGTTTATTTTTTTTTGTGGTAAGACGGATAAAGTCTTAAAGCGGACCTACAATTCAATCATGATGTCTGACTTTTTGGGCTTCGCTTTGCTCGGTTTCAAGGGGCCCCCAATTTGACACAAAGCGCAAAGAATTAGCAATGCCACTTAGTTAATACAAATCAAATCCTCAAATGTAGACACAATCATGTTTCCTAAACATGCAGTTTAAACATATCCGGTCAGACAACATAATAATGGAAACGTAATCTACATCCATCAATACAAATAAATTCGAGGTAGAAATAAAAACATTAACCAGTTTTTTTCGCAAAACTTTTGTAGACTTTAGACGCAAAGTTAAATCTGCATATTTTATTATTCAATTAATTTTAACAGCTAATCTAACTACTTTAATTAAAATTAGACTATTAAATAAAAATCATTATTTTTCTTGATATTTTAACACACGTGAGTCATATTAAATGCCAAGTATACCACCTACATAATTTCAGGAAAAAAAATGATTAAGAATCTTTTCTCGTTTTTAAGATTCACATGCAGATGAAATTATAGGCAATCTTTAGGTTAGTCTAAAAATTCCATTAAAATTGGTGAATTCCATGAAAACAGGCTGATTCATGCTCGCAAATATTATTATATCGTGAACAAAACTTGATTATTTTATTAATTATGTATGTGTATCTTAATGGGTTTATTTTTACATAGTTGATTAAACTACTTTTAAAACTTGCTTTTAATCAGACAGGGAAATGTGTCGCATAATGTGTGCGTACTGTGCGTATTATGCTAGCTTCTCACGACGCTTAAGGCTGAGCGCAGACTTGAGTCACAACTGTTTTAAGACAGTCTTGTCTCACATAGACAAGTCTGTCTTAAAACATAAACAAAACTGTTTTGTCTACGACACGCCGCTCACCTGAAACAAAACTGTTCAGTGTCAGACTTGTCGCTGTGCAGTTCTTGTGTCTATTAGACAATATTGTCGAGACGTTTTGTTTTAAGTGTGCGCATCTTCATGGTTTTTGTAAAGCAATAGTCTGTCTTAAAACTGTTTTGACTCAAGTCTGCGGTCAGCCTAAATCACGAGATGAGCAATTCGAATTTACCCGACGTTCACGGATCGAACGCGTCGGCACGAGACGAGCCGAACCGATCCCTTCACACGAAGAGTTGCACGAGCAGGCTCGACGTAAACTCGTGATATTACGGGCCGCGTAAAGCAAGTTCTAGTCTATTTAATTTTTTGTTAAAAATTACTCATAATACCTATTGGTAATTGGTATGTTCCGAGAGATTAACCTTGAACAAAATCTTTTTATACATTCATATTTTAGCGAACACTAATCCTTCCTCCTAATTTTTATATTCATATGTATAAAAAATACATTAATTCGTCGTGTCGAAAACTGGATTCAAAATTGTTATAACGAGTTAATTTTAGTTAAACTAAACTCGAATTAAGAATTCTTTAACTTTTTCATTCGTGAGAGACGATGATTTCCGAACGAAGCGCGACTGAGTTAGGTTTTAATTTGCTGTAAAAATCTGAGAACCTTTTCTATATAAGGATATGGCCACACTGTGGTCAGAATTAATTAAGCCGCTTCTATGAACCCCGCTGACATGGCTTTAAACATTGCGGAGAGTTATAATAGATAGATATAATCCCAGGTTTCCTCCCGATACGGTTGTCTTCACCTTAATGTCATCATCATCAGCCTATTAATGTTCCCACTACTGGGACACAGGCGTCCTCTCTGTAAGAGGGAGTGGGCCATAATCCACCACGCGGGCCAAGTGCGGATTGGTGAATGTCATATGTCTTTGATTATTTGATTCTAGGACATGCCGGTTTCCTCACCATGTTTTCCTTCACCGTTCTGAGAGTAGTGCTTATGAAATAAATTACACAAAGTAATGCGCCTGGCGGGGTTCGACCACACCTTCAAGTACAACTCGTAAGTCGAGACCGATAACACTGGGCCATCACTGCTCCTCACAACAATGTCAGTAAATACTAATATCCAAGATATCTAAAAGTACATCCATGCCACCCGTCACGACATTTCTTGATCTGACAACAACAGTAATCTACCGATCTCGGCAACGTTTTCAGTGGACTAAAATTCAAAACGTCACTAAACAATGTCCATGATTTTAAAGTCCATATCCTACTAACTTTTGATGAAAACGTTCTTACCGTTATAAAGACATGACTCTTATGTACTGTTTTGAAAGTATTTTTTAAAAGCTGCAATGTCACGGTTATTTAGAACTGTTTTGATGCTTTTATTCTACTTATAGTGGAAAACGGTACTAGAGTAGTATCAAGCCTCTTATTTTTATAAATCTCAAATGGTCTGTGTCGAAAAGATCTACTGACTGCTTCTGTTAACCCATTTCATCATCATCATATCAGCAGATTATGATGATATTATATAGATTTCCTTTACATCGTAGATTTTTTCACGACCCTACAGGGACGTGCTGACCTTACATTCAAGGTACACCACAGGATAGTCCGGTTAAGCAGCACACACCCATAATGATGGTGAAAAGCTTTTTTTTGCGTGCGGCATCTCGTTGGTAACCTAGAGCAGGTTGTCATCAAAATGTGGGTTGCCCAATATTTATCAAAATAATTTTACGTTAGAGACTATGCCAAAAGATTGCTAATTCTAAGTTCTTAATTATTGATCTGCTGTTTATATGAAAATTATAATGCTAAACATACCTTTTGGTAAGCGACTTTGCACAGTGTATGTCAGATTCCGAAACTCCAAATCCATTTTGGTTTAGCTGAAACAATACAAAATTATAATTAATTTCATGATTCTTAACACACTGAAAGCAGGTTTATAAATAACTTGTCTCACACGTTTGTGAATATTTTTGCGAAAAAACCGGTTGATATAAAGTTTAAATACCGACGAAATACACCTAAAATAACTTAGTATAATTATGTTGCAATAATTATGTTGAGAAGGAATGGACTGATTTTCATGCATCTTTTTTTGTTTAAGTTGACGTAATTCAAATAGTTCTTAGTTATAATTATTTTTGAAGATCTGTTCAAGCGTTTGATAATAATCAGCTCATGTGTCCGGGGTTGTTTACATTTTCGATTTTAATATCTTTTTAAGTAACGACATCAACGAGAAACAGATGGCGACGATTCTTATTCGTCCCTTATTCATGTATTTTTTTTACTTCATTTTTATTGAAACATTACAGAGCCTTTATTTATATTTGTACTGTTTAAATTTTAAGTTTTAGTGCCAATAAACACAATTTTCTTTCTTTCATTCTTCCATAGTTAAAAAAGAATATTTCAGTAACTAGGTACCCACTGCGGGAACAAAATCGTCAGTTTATCAAACTGTTTTGTCTGCAAAAACAATGCTGATAATTAAATTAATGTTATGAAAAATATTTAGTTTTAATTCCGCGACAAAATAAATAATAATAAATTTTTGTAGCGGAATTAAAACTAAATATTTTTCATAACATTTTAATGTCATTGATTTCCGCAAAGAAACGCCTGATTCCATAATTTATTTTAATGTTGCCACAATTGTTCTTTATCAATTAAAGACGATTACTTGAGCAATAGAATCCATAAAGAACTATTTTAGCAACATTGTTCTTAGCAGTTTTGATAAACTGGCGATTTTACACCCTCGGAAAACGTACAATGCAGTGAAAATTTGCAATGTTGTACTTGTTAAAATGTCAAATTGAAATGTATTATTATACATCCGTGTCAGTAGAGTTCATTGTCGTTTATTGCATTGTAATTACAATCTTGCCATGAGTTTTAAAGTCATTGACATTCGACGGTGTGATAAAGAAAGATAGGGTTGTTGAAATCTTTCCTGTTTAAATACAGGAAATATGACTTAATTGAGAAGTTTATTTTATAGAAGATTAACTGTTGCCAGCGGCTTCGCCTGCTCAAGCTCGAATATTATCCTAAGGGAAGATAAAATTGGGATAAAACTATCCTATGTATAGATCCAGATTGTAAACTATTTGTATCAATCCATATCCGCTCAGTAGTTTTTGCGTGAGAGAATAACAAACGTCCAAACATCCTCACAAACTTTTCAATTTATTAATGTAGTTCTAAGCCGGATAAGTAATGGAGTAATTAATTCATCTTCTAAATATCGGCTTTTCCCATCGTGTGTGAAATAAAAACTGTACGCACTAAATTAAATAGGATGTTATGAAACTCATATAATATAATAAATTAACATAATTGATGTACGTATAACTATAATTTTTTACAACAAAGAATTAAAACTTCGCAACTACAAAAAAAAATTATTGTGATATAAAATTGTAAGCAATGGCACTTAACTGCCGTGTACCGAAAACAATAGTCAATTTAATTAGCTCACATGAGATTTTTTTTTTGCGTGAATTAATTTAGCGAATTTTTTTTTTTAATTTTAACATAAAAGTGTAGGCACGCATGTCGTTGATCCAAAGATAGCTGTAATAGAGTAGATAACCTATTGTAATCGAGAGCAAAGTCATTCACTTTTTATTCAAAGCGGATATTTTTGCGTTAACAAATTCACGCTTACCGGTGAACAAAGAACAGCGTCAGTTAGGCAATATAGTGCAATAAAAGTACTTGAAACCGACCCACTTGGCACTCTCCAGTGTGTTTTTATAGTCAGTGCAGTCATAAAAAGATTCTTAAGTGCAGGCAACTGCAACTCTACCACAGACCTAATGAATTGACAAATGCAGAAAGCGAAATAGTGTCAACAAAAAAACGAGCGATATTCAGGTAGGTTATTTATACGAACAAGTGGTAGAAAATGTTTCGTATTTAAGTTAAGTATCTTTTACATAATGCAATTTGAAATAATTTATTGCACTACGTGACGTAAAACTGCATTTACTAGGCATGTTTTTGGAATGAGGCGTCGCGTCGTAGCTCTATAGATAATGCTGCGACTACGTTGCGTAGCACTGTGTCTACGCGGCGTAGCGCTGCAGCTAAGCGACGTGGTACCGTGTCTACGCGACGTAGCACCGTGTCTATACGGCGTAGCGCTACGTCTACGCGACGTAGCGCTACGACTACGCGACCTAGAGCTGCAATTACGTAGCATAGCGCTAATAATATTATGCAGCCTACCGGGCTGTTCCTACGTTGTGCCTATAATTATGTGGTAGCGCTGTATCAATGCAGCCCGGCTTAGCACTTCAACAACACGCGGTAGTTACATGTTTACGGTTATGCTCAGGGAACGAGATGGCGCTATACGACTTGTATAGCTCTGTCTCTTTCCCACCGCCGAAACTGGATCGCGTTAAGAGCTCTGGGTAAGGCCCCTGATAAGATGAATAAATTACGAACATAAATTACGAACCTACCTTTCTTAACATTCTATAATTTATCCAATAAGGAAAGGAAATTAATTATACTTCTCCACACAAAGAAAACTGAAATCGAAACGCTACACCAGGTAGTGTAAGTTATCGGATGATTGATTCATGCATTTATAATGGAGCTGTTGGTCGCTTTTGAGGCCGTTTTTTGTGGCCCAGTTCTGGGCCAACTAAATGTAGATTGTCATCGACACGCTAAGAAGATAAATGGTTAATGGCCAATTTTATTTACATAACTCTATCATGAAACTGACTGTTTTTTTTTTAATCTGTTAAAAATACACTTGTTAACTGTAACGTGCAAAGTTCATCTTCAATGAAAACCTAAGAAACAAAGTACTGGCACTTTTGAATAGTAAGAATAGAAAAAAATAAATACAACAATAATGGTGCTACACTCCCAATCGCAAGACATAATAACTGTAAATGTACCGTAGATTCCATTCCATATTCCCATTCTAAGGCGTTATTATGTTTTTTTATACTTTTTGTTAACAAGGAACAGAATGTTAAAGTGCAATAAGTGTAGTAGTTTTAACATAAGTGTCATACTAATAATATGACCTGTTAATAATCGCTCATAAATATTTAATAAAATCCTCCATAAGGAAAAGATTATTATAAGTGCAAAGAGTAAACACAATGCATTAACACACTACCAGCAATGTAAGATAAATGTCACTTACACGCCATAAGAATTTAATTTTATAATAATTTCCTATATTTATGACTGTCGGTCATAATTATTATCCATTTGCTCCGATTATTGCAACAATACACTGTACCTATCGTCTTTGTTAAATTTATTTAACATCATCTTAGGCACTACAGCGAAAACAAGTACAATAGAATATATTTTTGTTTAATTCAACAGCTGAGGAGGAAAAATTAGTTTACCGGTATATTTGTGTGTATAGATGATCGATAGTATCTCATGAGTCGTTGTGTTCCTAATTTTATTAAGTGTGAGAATCAAATATTTTATTTGATTAGGTATCGATCTAAATACCATTAGTCCGGACTTTAGAGATAAAACCGAAGAGCTTGGGATTCATTTATGCGTTACATTGCGGACTTTATAGGTACAACGAATTCAGTTGATCAAACAAATACTGCAATGTAGTGAAACTCGCATGCGAGTTCTTGCTCCGTCTAAACGAGGTTTAACTCACTAAAACCGCCCTCGTGTTTGCCATCGGCACACGCACAGGGTTTTCTAAAAGACTGACTCGTGAACCCCCTTGTGCGTAAGGCAGAACCATGGGGAGACTATTAAGGGGTTCTTAGCTGTACCTCATCTTGTGTAGTACCTAACAGGTGACCACTGGCAACCGCCTTTTCTGGTTTTATCTAAGTACCTAGAGCATTTAACAAAAGGTACAATCAACGTTGGATATGTATCGCTGTCGTCAGTAAAGTTCTCATTTTATGTGTATAATCTTTGGTGGATTTGTGTCATAATGCCTACCCTTTTTACTTTAAAATAAGGAAGGTAATAATCCTGGTTTTTCCGAGAACAAATTTAATTCAGACGAAATAACGTAGTCATGCTTATGCGGACTTATGACCTAACCATTTTGTGACTCGATTCAAGCATTTTACAAGAAACGCTAATTAAAAATCTATCTCGATCGTCTTTACAAAATTCTTTGTCTATTATAACCTACGACAGAATTTGCCTATCCGATTCTTAAAAATGTGGAGTCACGATTGTGAATCGATATTTTTGGCGTCAATGAAACGGATTTTTTAACTCCAGCCGTAAGTTGAAAGTATGGTATTGTATTATATACTTGAGCATGAATTCTACGTATTTGGCCGTACTTCATACTAGAAGTATTCATATTTATGTAAGCTCCTCTATGTGTCTGGATCAACCCTTATGACCCCGATAAGCGCTTCTAGTGTACTGAACGTTGGAGGACATTTGTTTTTAAGGCCAAGTTCTTTATCCCCGTAAAGTCCCCGTTTAATTTATGTCACTAAAATGTAAAAACTGTGAGAAGGCCTCTGGGTCAGTATCTAACTGGGTTATAGATGCCAGATAGACAATAACGCCGTCTAAAAAAGAGATCTCCGGTTAGACTGGATCCCCACAATAGCGGTGCTAGACAAATGATGGGTTTTTTTGAATATTTTTGTAAAATTAAAATGATATTCTTCAACCTCTAACGATAGTTGCTTTACCAAATCTTTCCAGCTCACAAAAATTCTTTAATACGATATTTTTTTAAAAAACTTCCTGACAAAATTCTTTCAAAAATTGAGACCGTGATGTTTACGGCGACATTCATAAAAATAACAAATACAGTAATGCCTTGCTACAATTATCTTTGCTACTATGCAATTAGTGCAAAACTTATAAAATAAATACGAAAACTATAAGCAATGAACGTAATTAAAATGCACAAATTAGCCAACAAAAAGACATCGATAACGATTGTAAAGAACATTACAGTTACTTACTATCTTTTACTTTACTCTCGTTCAAGTCGCCTTAAACCGGTTTGAAATACGTACTACGCGAAAAGTGAAAGTGGAAGCTTCAATGGCATTGATCTCGCCTGCATCTCAAGATCACTATCACGAGAAAGCACATAAAGACATCGCAATGAATAATTTTTTATCTTTACGCAGTATAAAACTACAAATAGCCGGCCAAAACGGGCTGAGATGCCCTAGGGCCACGAGGGATGGTACTAAGCAGTAAGAGAAAGAGCTTCTGGAAGGAAATAAGAGAGGCTTTGGCCCAGCAGTGTTTTGGCGGATAAAATGCTTACGCCGGTAGCAACAAACACTGCGTTACCGTGCTTTGAGAGAAGATCTTTGTGTATATAAATCTATGATGCATCCGTGTTAAACCGGGATGCTTCGCTAGTCATTTTATAAATAAACTAGCTCACTCCCGCGGCTTTTTTGAGGCTAGTTCGTAAGAAGAATCTGTGATAAATCTATAAGCTATTCGGATGTGTCATCCTAGGATAAAAAATATCCAAACTATATAAATGTGTGCTAACTTTTCATATATCATATATTTCTATGAAAATATCAATTTATATAATATCCACCTATTAAAACTTTCCTTTTTATAATACTTACTAGTAAGAAAAAGAATCTAAAATAATATTGTCGCTACTAACATAACATAAATAAAGCTTTTGATTGAATCTTTACAGCCTTTAAAGTACCTATATGTAATTTTATTTAATAAATGGCTTCTTTATTCATTATAATGTATTGTAAGTACTTGTTTCTTTTATCGCCGACACTTTTTTCTAAAGTGTGTTTTTGGGTCGCCTACCAACTTAACAATATTGAATACCAGTTTATTGTAGTTTTCTATGAGAGTTTAAGTATTTAATTTTATTTCGAAGTTCGATCTTTAAAAGTGTATATCAGAAACATTAATATTTTTAACAGAAACACATTGTTTGACCGCTATGTGTGTTTCTGTATGTGACACTTTTTAAAAGGGTACACTGATTTAAAGTCGAGTCTACACAAAAAGAGAAGAGAAAGAAAGAGTACTATACTTAGATGGTTTAAAAAAACAAGGTCCTTTACAAAATTTTAATTCGAGAACCTATTCCTTTTTTTGAAGACATCGTTTACCATACAAAAAAAATAGACTGATATAACTAAACCACACAAAGAGTATCAAGATCACCACATTATTCTCTCGTTTTGTACAAAAATTATAAAATACAGAAATCCCAAAGCTTTCTTGCAATTTCATTACTTTCAAGTTTACGAGCAAAGAACTTGTTAAGTAAACGCGTGATAGCAATAAAAGCCACTATTAAATGCAAGCTATTAAAGTATAATGCCGACAAACTCACTACAGCCTACAGGAATTATAGGAAGTCAAAGTTCCGATAGTACCTACCAGCAACAGTCAACGTTCGCTCTTGACCTGCGTAGTACAACCAATTGTCTTGATACTTGAATAGTTGAGAAACTCAGCAAGTCAAGTATCAAAACAATTAGCGGTTGTATACTATGATTATGCGAGCAGTGGTAGTGACCCTGCATCGCGCGATTGATGCCTTAAAAAAGCGTTTTTTTAACGTGGTAAAATCATCAAATGAGTCCTCCCACAGACCACGGTGCAGGGCGGGACAAAGGGACTTGTCAGAATTGGACTGACTAAAATCCACGGTGTCTTTCAGTAGTCCTTATGGTCCAGAGGTCACAATGATGGAATAAGTCCCGCGACCACGATTTATGCCTTAAAAAAGCGTTTAGATTTCTTTGATTTAATAAGGGCACGAAGCCATGACAGACCACGAAGTAGATGGCGGGACAAATCGGATGTCTTCGTTGAGAATTGGGAGGAACGCATAATCTTGATCGTAGGAGTCCTTTGCCCAGCAGTGGGACAATAAAAACAAATAATAACGCTATTTGAGGCGCGGTGGGTACATATTTGAATATCGAAGCATGGTAAAATATCTACGCTTAAACTGTCGATGTTCAGAATATCGAAAATTAACGTATCGATTGTAACAAAATATCGAGGGAAAATGTTACATCTACGCTTAAAACGTCTTGAAGATTAAAATATCGACTGATTGAAATGTCGAATGATTCAAAATATCGAAAGACGAGATGTCCGAAATTCAAAATGATCAACGTTTAATACATCGCAGTTCACCGTATCTAATTTCATAATAGCTACGTTAAAGTGGTACCTACTCCTTGAAATATCGAACAGGTAAAAACCACCTCCAAGGTAAGTCGACGGAGCCTGCTTCGTAGGGGCTCCTATTTCTTTGCAAGGCTTAAAGTAACCTAACACGAAGAGGATGACGTGGGTCTTTCAGACCCCGTAATCTGTACTTCGATATTTAGATCTTTCGCCGGATGTAACTTTTGTAGATCGAGATTTTAGATGTATTGGACGTAGATCATTTAATCATTCGATATTTAAACTTTCGCTATTTTAAGTTTCGATTTTATGGTCATTCGATATTTTCATTTTGCAATATTTTGTATCCATCGATATTTTAAGCATAGATATTTTAATCTTCGATATTCAAATATGTACCCATTTAGGTATGTTATAAATGTAATATAATATATTAGGATAAGTGTAGCCTCCTACTAGACTTTTTTTTTGTTACCGGAGAATACGTTCTATTTACAAACAAATACCTCCAATAAAATATTTGTATAGATAGGTAGATTACGTTTATGTAGATATGAATGAATGTGCTTCACACCGTATTGTCGTATAGTTGTTAAACTGTGAATTATTGATATTTTAGAGGTCATGTTAAGTAAAAAAGTTAGTATCACGCTTTCACTCGCTTTGTCTAGTGTTTGCTTCTATGATTTTATGCTCTCTGTGTCTGTTGTGTATATTTTATCAATATTATGACTTTCTTTCATAAATAGATAGTTTTTCTGGCCACTATTTAAATAATATTTTGATGAGTCTCGTTTTTGACAAATTACGAATGACTCGACTAAACATAAATTAAAAAGGCTTTTTTTTGTGAAAAAAATCTTCAAATAATTTAAATTCCCTTTTCGCCCTGTGTGCAGCGAAAGGAATATTTCAATCTAATGTAAATATTTTTCATCGGCTTGCTGTTACGAAACTAAATTATTGAAAGAAGAAACAGAAATTAAGACATAAGCACTTATGAATTTCACCAAACATATAAGCAACACTAAATTATCAACTACCTATAAATAGTTATAAATTACGTTACTATACAGAAGCTACCGTCCGTCAACCAAAACATATGTTTCTTATAAAAAAAAAAAACTAAAAGCTACCATAGAGTACAAAAAATGCACGGGTTTCGCTTCTTATTTGCCGAGGTCAAATAAGTACGTAACGCAAAGTCATCACCAGAACCACAATTGTTTGTGGTCGCGCATACCATGACACCAAACTAGTACAAAATGTACTACGGCATAGTTTAATGGTGTGTACTTACCAAGGTAGCTTTCGTTTACCTTAAAACATGGTATTTTTCCTTTATTTGATGCCATAGTGTGGTAATCGAGATGAAAACTGAGAGTATGAATTAGACGAAGTGTAGAGTGTGATGTTCGAGAAGGTAAATAAAGTTAATGTTATGCTTGGTCAACGATGCACCTTGCATTGATTTCAACTTAGACATACTTTCAAAAGACAAAATTCAAAAGAAAAAAAGCTGTCGATTATACATTCTCATCTAGTTTTACATTCTAGAATTTTCAATAGTTTCGACATTAGGTAAGTAAATAAAATATGACTGCCCAAAATGCAAAATAACCAAAACTCAATTCGGGGATTATTGATTTTTAAACAATTGATTGTGAACTTGTTTTGCAATCCTTCACAGGTTTCACATACATAACTGCCCAAAAAAGGAGTTTTATGTTTTAGCTTTCATGTTCTATGTTTAGATGTATTTATGTTTGTGAGTTGTTAATTCCACCGTAACTTCTGAACACCTGAACTGATTTCGATACGGTTAGAAACCTCGTATAGATGCGAGTAACATGATTTAAAAAAAATAATATGGCTGCCAGGATTCAGGAATGAAAACATGTTTTTATCTTCAATTAAGTTTCATAAGCGCTCTACAGTTTCATTCATACTCCTAATGACACAAACTTTAAGTTTTTGCTCATTTGATTGTCATGTAAACATCGTTAGGTTTCAAGAATGGAAGCAAACAATACAGATGTTAGTCAATTAATTTGCATAATCTTTACCATACAAAAAACTAATGCGCGTCACACATTTTTTATACATAAATTTAAGCATACAGCATACAGCATGTCCCATTCATTCTTTATACATAAAGATAAAATAAACTGTGCCCTGTATATCGTTGACCACCATATTCTGGACTCAACTGTCATTTGAAACTTACGTCTGGCAAAAAAAAATGTTTTGTGCAAATGAATTTTCAATCATGTTTATTTATGTTGTTATCTCAAGAAAGGTATTTTTTTGAATGGTTATTGTTTATTTTAAAACTTGCAAATGTTTGAAAAAATATTAACATTATCTTATAGTCAAAAAGGTTTTGAAATTGTCTATGGACAGCTTCAAAGATTTTTTGGTGTTTATTTTTATGTATTAAAATCTGCAGTTTGATGATCTATAGGTATACTCTGACATTCTTAAGCGTAAAGGTTTTTCAAACATGCTGTATGTATTAATTTTTTACATAAATTACAATTGTTCAGTAATGCATGTAATTAATCACTCGTGCTATCAATCAGTTGACTGCTTCTTGTGTTATTTATACTGTAATTAGTTGGTTTTTTAGTTAAAAACCTAGACATTTGCATTGAACTGAACATTATACGATTCCAATAATTATTCCTTTAAGTACTTTTTTTACTTAAATAGTTCAGGATTCAAAATGGTCAGAATAATTTATTTGGTTTCATAATTATAATATAATGCAGAATATTAAATTCGCCTCATAGTTTTACATTAATTATATTATCACTATTGCTTTAACGCTTGAAATAACTTACTAAACATGTTTTCATAAAATTTCATTGTCTGTAACAGTAAGTAATACTTAGTTTTACATTCTACATTCTAATACGACTCCGACTTTCTGTTCCAAGACGTTTTATAGCTCCGCGGCTCTTTCCATAAATCTGAGGCTAGTCGTTCGTGACTTTTTGTCACGGTAACTTTTTGTTTCCCAGTCGAGTGAAGATCTTTCCCCGGGCCAAAGCCTGCCGGGATCGCGGGACTTATCTCATTACCGTGACCCCTGAACATAAAGGGCTTTTAAAGGACGCCGTGGATTAAAGTCAGTACGAGTCTGACAGTACGGGTGGGAGGACTCATTTGATGATCGTACCAAGCTATAAAAAAACCTGTCACCAAGTATGTTGGGGTTGGCTTCCAATCGAACCGGATGCAGCTGAATATCAGAATTTTACAAGGAGCGACTACCTATCAGACACTCACAACCAAGAAACTGGGTAACATGACACCACATGTCACTGGTTGGCAGACTTTAGAGCTTCTGACGAATAGTAACGGACTGTCAAAGATGTACAAATAACAGTCGGGACCAACGGCTTTACGTGCTTTCCGAGGCACGGAACAAACTCAGACAGATGGTCTTCCATCCACAGATCATCCTTAACAAACGTGGTTTAACCCGGGAGATCGGTCTATGCGACTGTAATTATTTAACAACGAGATCCTCAGGAGTGGGCCGATTATGGTGACAAATATTTCTTAGCTGCCTGCTAATCTACATAGCGTAAAAGTAACCGCGACAAACCGTTACAACCGGCCTTAAATGATGTTACACCCCCCGTGGTAAAAGCTACTCAATTTTCAAGACCACTTCTAACCGACCGAACTCTCTAGAACATATTCACTTTCACAAGCTAGGTAAGTATGTATGAACAAGCTACTGGCTAAACACGTACCTAAAACATTGTGTGGTAACCATGGCAACGATTACTACTAAACAGAGAGTAACATCAGCCACAACTCAAGGCCAATCCAGCAATTATAATTGCTGTTCGAATAGTTTTTTTAAGCGAAACTTTGCTCCACACGAACTCTAGGAATTTCTCCTGTGTCGTAAGTGTGTTTAGTTTCAAATCTTTTCCTAATAATTATGAGGGGATTATTTAACTGTAGCTAACCTACCATATTTTGAGATTTCGATGACTTGCACTTCCAATAATAATAATTATACTTAATTGTACTCAAATTCACTGACAGATCACTTCTTTTATAAAAGTTCAACCTTGTCTGACATTGCTCAAGTAGCATGAAGTAGTTCATATTGCGCTATAAGTACTTGTAATTTCCTCATAATTATATTTTTAAGTTCAAACTCAAACTCAAATTCTTTATTTCATTCATGTGTAGGTCATAGGTCTTACAGAAATGTATTTAAACTATCAACATGAAACCCGGTTAGGGCACGCCACATAATATAATATTAAATACATTGACAATGCAAGGAACAATTAACAATTCTCAAGTAGGTAATAAGTTTCCGTGCCTAAAGGGTATAACGGGACCCTATTACTAAGACTCCGCTGTTCGTCTGTCGGTCTGCCTGTCCGCCTGTCTGCCTGACCGTCTGTCACCTGTCACTGCTGTTTCTATTTTTTTTTTACAGTTGAAATTTTCACAGGTGATGTAAGTATTTTTGTAGGAGAAGCTCGTGGCTAAATAATTACAGCCGCACAGGCCGATCTTCCGGATTAAGCCGCGCTTACCGAGGTTGGTCTGTGGATGGATCTGTCATAGCGAGTTTTCTACGTGCCTCGGAAAGCACGTAAAGCCGTTGGTCCCGGCTGTCATTTGAAGATTTTTGACAGTCGTTACTGTTAGTCAGAAGCTCTAAAGTCTAACAACCAGTCTTACCATGGAGTATCGTATTACCCAGTTACTGGGTTGTGGAGGTCCGATAGGCAGTCGCTCCATGTAAAATATTAATATTCAGCTGCATCTGGATCGACTGAAAGCCGACCCCAATATAGTTGGGAAAAGGCTAGGCAGAAGATGATGTATTTCTGTTGCCTCTATTACAACAATACTAAAAAAGTAACGGGTAAAAAAATAAGGGGCTATAGTAGTACAACAGACGTGATTAATTGCCGTTTTTATAGAAACTGAACCTTTAATTATAATATGTGCGTATCCAACTCGCACTAAGCCAGTTTTATTTTTAAATAGTTGCAAGTATGCCTAATTTATCTTGGTCAAACTGGCCAGTGAGCATTTCACACAATTACTTTTCAAATACCTACTGCAGACTTTTCTCAGTAAGTTTACATCTGACAGCAGCAACCCAACGAAAACCTTGTGGTAATAAAAATAAAGATCAATGCAATTTTAATAATTAGAGGTGCTAGCTCAAATGTACAGTGAGTGTAACTTTATGAAAAATAATTGTGCTTTTCACAAAAAATTAAAATAATGCTTATTGATCGTTGCACGTTTTCGATAGAAAAATGTACTGCTTGTAACGCCTCAGCAGTAAACTATTTATGAACTAACTGTAGGATTTATGTCATCACAAGAATGACATTTATAAACATTTTAAAAATAGAATTTAATCTCTGTCCTTGTCCTTCTTTAGTCAAGGAAGTGAAAGTGACACGTTTTCTACAACTATTTGAAATGATTGACTCTTGTGTGGAGAAAGATGAGTGTGAAATCTAACAGGTTTTTTTCGTGTTTATTGATGGAGTTACATTTTGTAATACGACTCGTTAATATTATGCAGCATACACAATATTAATTTTTAATCTTTGATGTTAATGGACTAGTAATAATTATAATTATGTAGAGTCGATTGTCGATATCAATTGGAAAGGTACATTCCAATTTAATTTTTACTAATTATATTTTTGCAAAAAAATCCATCATAATCCCGAATGTAACGCAGGATAGTTCTTAAACAATTATTAGCAAACTTTTTTATTTAAGTACTTATATTATTTAAATATTTAAGTATTGCCATTATTTAAATGGAATGACTGACTATTTGACTTCTGCATTTCTACAATCTCATTTGCCGACTGAATGAATAAAATAATATCGAAATACGAAAGTGAAAAATATTGTCTTGAATAGAGCGGATCTTTGGATAAGCTTTTGTCTATATTTTATAACATAAAAACAAACATACTTCCTATTAAAACTCAATCATACAAATTAATGACTTGCTCCTTGACGCAAATACTTTTTTTTATGATTATGTAATCATTTTTGATATAATGAATAAACATTTCTTTTTCATAAAATTACTTTATAATCTAAGATAAAAAGTTTAATGATTTATTTAATAAAGACTTAATAAGTACCATCAGATTTTAAAAAAGTCTGTCAATGTTCATACATATTTTTCAACTCTATGAATTTTTAATTGACAAGCGTCACATTTTTAAGTGTCGAAAGAAATCATGGTCAAGACAGTTTTGTATTGATTTATTTCTGTTTATTTTACCAACGACACGACCGAAGGTTCATTGCATCGAAATATTGCAAGAAGTTTTTGAGTAACACCATACACAAACGGACAAACATTGCTTAAGTTCTGTCAGCTCCCACAATCAGTGGCTATGGTCGCAATATTACGAAAACCGATAGATAAAGAAACTTACACAAGTATTTATTGCAATAAAGTTTGGTAGATAGGCAGTTAATTGTTTTACAGGTACTTATGTGCACTGTGCAGGTGTGGCTTGTAATGAACCATCAACGACGTGCTAAATGCAACCAGAATTATTCCGGCGAGTGAAAGTGACAGAGCTATACAAGTCGTCTAGCGCCATCTCGTTCACTCACTGGAACAAGCCTGGTTTTAAGACGTTGTAATAAAAAAAAGTCTGCCCAGAAACCGCATGTCCGCGGGATGAGCTTTGAAATGGATCTCATTTACTTCTACAAGTCTGCACTGAGCCCTTGTACCACTCACAGAGACCCCCTGGCTGTAGGCCTTAGAGTCATCTATGGCAACCACAGGAAATTCCGGCTAAGCAGCCCACAGCAAGTTATAGGTTGATCTGCGAGATGCCGTTGTTAAAAAAAAAAATAAAGGGAGGAAAGGGAGGAAAAATAAAGAAAGGAAGTCCTAAGCTATGAGAATTTTTTAGGCTAATAAATGATTATTTTTATGTAGCAATAAACTCGCTGGTATCTTAAGGCCACGTAATTCGGAATCAACCTATTTTTGATTCAAGCTTAAACAATCAAATATTCGTTTTTCGATCTATGTATGTTATAGTTCAATAAACTGTCTATGTTAAGGAGTTGAAAACGCGATATTTTAACTTGACTCGATCAAAAAAAATCGCGAAAATATTTTTTTAACGTTTTTTGAGTGGTGTTTCTGATCAAACTTTTGGTCCTGAAGTATATCAATTTAATGATGTTTGTCAGAACTTTATCATTTTTCATTTAATAACAATTTTAGTGTAGTAAAAATGACGTCAATCTTTTGGCACATAATTAGTGTAGTAAACACATTGTATCGTCCTCTCATCTTTTAACTGTACCAAAGTAATGTCATTACTTCGCTCGTTGACGAATCTTTACTTTATTTTTATTTTATTTATTATAGTCAGCCAGCGTGGCTCTTACAGACTAGACCTAACACTTTTTTTCTGATCGGGGCTTCAGATTTCGTAATAGAAAATTGGAAATTGAGAAAAAGATAGCGTAGGCTTAACTACAAAATATTTTAGGCATATATAGGGTAATCTGATTAAAACATAATTAAAATGAAGTAAACTTTCTATTTTCAATAACATTATTTTCATTAATAAATAACATGAAACCGAACTTACTGAATTATCAGGAAATTTTGACGCACTAGACATTCTTGATGTCGGAGCAAATAAATTTAGAGAATAATTTTAGAATAATAATATACATTACGAATTGTTTGGGATCAAATAATAAATAGCTCACAGGTACCTATATCAATGTTATCGTGCATATCGTAGTACGGTTCTTGTTATCGTTCTAAATTTTGCATTCTCCATCGTAAATTTTGGATCTATTAACATTTCACGTGAACTATTCTATTAGTACTGAATTTTCAATAATTATTAACTGAAAACAACCACTAATGGTATCGAATTGCAATATAGTGATAAGATGCACTTCACTTTTATTATTATTTATTTCTTCAGTCAAAGATTTATAACAATTTCGAAGAAACAGGATTAAAATAATTAAATGAAAATTACTGTATTGTCAATATTTTGAATACTTCAAGATTACTTGTAATGTCACCTACAAATAAGGAGTCAAAGTAGGGTCCACACGGCAGCGACTTTTTAGCGACTCGCTGGCGATGTCAAAATCTGTGTGTGGACGTGAATTTTAGCAGCGTTATACTCGCTTCAAAAATCGAATCTGTATCTGAAAATGACAGTCTTTGAAACTGTATGTCATTGACATCAATAATAAGTATTAGCTGTCGTTAATTTTAGAGATATGACAACTTATAAATATTATCATGCTTTTTAACTGAATTTATAAAATAATTGATCCTTGACCATTATGTTATGGTTTAAAGATTCAAAACAGAGATGGCTTCATAACAGGATATTAGGAAAAATCAGTTCGCAGGACTGTCTTAAAAAGCACCGCTGTCCTGGAAGCAAAGAGCTTATGAAACAGGGTTATTAAGCGGTAAGGTCTCTTTACATGCACTTCGCTCCAGTGCTAGGGCACGACATCTTTGTTCAGTGATTTTACAAAAAAACGTTCACAAATAAAAAAGTAATAAAGGTTCATCAAGTCTCTTTCGCCTTTTTATTATACTTGTTGTCGTCACTGTGTTTACTGCGAAACACTGATAAATAATAATAACAAAACATAACCTACTTAGTATAAGGTATTAAACCTTATTTATATAAGGTTTATTTTATTTACTCGCTGTTAAATATCGGCATAAATTTCGCTCTGACCGCGAGTCCTATTGACGTAAAACGTCGGTAACAAAAATGTACTAAAATTGAACATAATTCAGCCAGTAAAAGCCGGAGTTTATACAAAAACTGTACATAATACATTGACGTTTGAACTAACTATACGGAATACGACTTTGCTCTACTCACTGACATTTTGTACGAACGCACAAAGTTTACATATTTAAAAAAAAAGCCATGGTTGTTGCCCAGTCATAACCATGTTGCAATGTCGCTCTATTTAATTTATGTTAATAACACTAATAATCAAACAAAGAATTTAGATACTTCCGTATAATATAAGAATAATTACTAAATTAAAATACATACCTATCGTATTCAAGTTTTTCCTTTCACAATCATGTTTATGATAATTGCCTAAAACGACCTGGTATTATATTTCGTATAGGAAATTACTGTTAAATTTGTAAAAATAGTTTTTGAAAACCTTATTTTTACGTAATGAAGTGTTGAATTTAACAAAAAAAAAATTAACAAATTCCAAGTAATGAGCTAAAAACATAGGGATTATTGTTTAAAAACACTTAGTTACGCCATGAAGTACACATAAAAAACGCGGTTGTGTCTTCGTTGAATAATATATTTTTATTAAAAGGCAAAAAATAATTTTGTTGTATAAATAAACAACATAAATGTGGTTCGTAACATAATGTAATTTAAATGCATAATAGAATTAGACCATAACGGTAACTTACCGGTAGTCTTTATAGTCAGAATATAAAAACATTAATTTACCAAACGTTTAATTTTGATAACTAGTTTTGCCATGTTAAGGAAAAAACTGATCTTAATTAAAAAAACATCAATTCAAAATGAATTGACACTAAAATAGATAAAAAAATATGTATTTTAAATTCTTATCAGTAAATGTTTTATTCGTAAAATGTAGTAGTACAATGTACAGAGTGAAGGGCGTTTTAAAAAAACTGTGAACGCATGTTAATAAAACGCTCCGCTCGTGTATTTGGGGCATTATTGATAATATGGGTATTGTCATTTTGTCACAATATGATGCTTAAATTTTTACAAAACAGAACCGTTTTTTGAAACGTATTGACATCAAAATGTCAAAATGTTATAAAATATATTTAGGTCTTGAATGGACGAATATATTTATAAAATCGCCTTGTCTTGCATCAACCAGTATTTATGATCATTGAATATTCGTAAATGCATTGACATTTGTGATAAAATATTTCACTACGAGTAATAAATGTATTTTGATGAAGGAACACTCAAAATATTAAGTTTTAGAATATGACGATCCTAAAACTTAGATGTTTTCAATAATTTCGCGACATGTGCTGGTCATCGTAATGACCACACGTCATAGGTAGTTGATTTTGCAAAAAAGAGCCTTAATTTTACTACCTAGAAACACCAAAGAAAAATATGAGCCCATAGTCACTCACATCATGCGCGCAAAAAAGGAACAAGTTGGGTTACTTGTTACTTTTTGCTTCGAGTAGTCACACTTTTACAGCAACATGTAGGCTCTAGAGAGAAGTAGACAAATTAAGACAATAATCTGAGTGCTTCGTGCTTGTAAGCCATAAATAAATCAACATTTAGATAAGGATCAACTTTTAGACTTCAAAAAAAAAACCGTTACACTCCATTCAAAAATAGAATCTCATTTGAAAAATGACTTTTTAAAACATGACATTGATCAAAATAATATTAGCTGCCAATTAATTTTAGCAATATTACAACTTATAACGGGATTTTATCATGTTCATTAATCTTTTAAAAATAAATGATCCATGACCATTTGTTAATTTTTTTTTCAAACAGGATGGTTTCATAACAGAGTCATCAGGTCAGTCGCAGGACTGAAAAGCACCGCTGTCCTGGAACGCAAAGAGCACAATATGAAGGGTGGTTATAGGCGGTAAGGTCTGACAGGCACTTCGCTCCAGAGGAAGTCTTGTTCAATGATTTTACAACCCAAAAAGTAAAAAGGTTCTCAAGTCTCCATCGTCTTTTATTTATTTGTGGTCGTCACTGCGTTTAACACAATAATAATAACAAAACATAACCTACTTATATAGGTATAAACCTTATTTATATAAGGTTTATTTTATTTACTCGCGCCAAAATTACATCGGCATAAATTCGCTCTGACCGCGAGTCCTATTGCCCTAATTCGTCGGTAATGTACTGTTTACATATTAGCCAGTAGCCGGGTTTATACAAAACTTACAAATACATTTACTGACTAACTATACGCCTCCGACTTTGCTCGACTCACTGACATTTTGATACGAACGCAAAAGATTTACATATTTAAAAAAAAAAGCCATTTGATGCCCCATCATAACCTGTTGCAATGGAATTTAATCTATGTTATTATAACACTATAATCAAACAAAGCATAATTCCGTTATAATATAATAATATTACTATTATACATACCTATTATTCAACTTTTCCTTTCATCTTTCCATGTTTATGATAATTGCTAAAACACCTGGTATTATATTTACGTATAGGGACTGTTAACATTATGTAAAAATGCTTTATGAAAACCTCATTGTCTACGTAATAACTGTTGAAAACAAAAAAAAATTAACAAATTCCAAGTAATGAGCAAAAACATAGGGATTATTGTTTAAAAACACATAGTTGCACATGAAGTACACATAAATAACGCGGTTGTGTCTTCGTTGAATAATATATTGATATTAAAAGGGCTAACAATAAATTTGCTACGAATGACATCATTGTGGTTCGTAACATAATGTTTTTAAATCTAAACAAAGACCACTAACGGTACTTACCGTAGTATTTATAGTCAAAATATAAAATAATGCTTTACCACACGATTTTTTTTTGTAACTAGGACTGCCTTGTTAAGGGCAAACTACAACAAAAAAAAATGCAATTCAAAAAAGTGACACTAAAATAGGAATCAATATTTTAAAGTCGCTTATCATTTTTATTCTACAACTTAGTAGTACCTATGTACAATAGTAATATTTAAAAAAAACTACGTCGCAGATAGTCCACGTATTTAGCATATTGTAATATCAATATTCTCATAATCAGTGTCACAATATTACTTAACGTATTACAAAACAGAACCGTGAAATGTTTGAATATTAAGTATAAAATATAATATTTAATAATAATGAATTATATCGCCTTGGTCTAAAACCAGATGCGATGAGCATCGAATTTTCTAGAAGCTTGTTTGTGAAAGTAATTTATCACACGAGCGGTTGAATAAATCTTAGATGAGGTCAAAATATTAATCTTTAAAATATGACGATCCTACAAAATTAAGATGCGGTCAAAGCAATGTGTTAAGGTCATTAATGACCACACGTGTAGGTAGTTGACCGCAAAAAGTTTTTAAGTAACCTAGAAACACCTAAGAAAAAATATGAGCCCATGTCAGTCACATCTTAAAGCAAAAAAGTAACAAGTTGGGTTACTTGTTACTTTTTTGCTTCGAGTAGTCACACTTTTACAGCAACATGTAGGCTCTAGAGAGAGAGTAGATTAAGATTTTATTGGAGTCATCGGACGTTATTCAAGTTTTTTCTTTATTTGGTATTATATAAAAAAGAAAACATGAATTGACACAAACAAGCTATAAGTTTTTATTTTAAAAGTTAAACACAACATGTTACCGGCTCCAACCAGCCCGCGAAATTCAGTATTTTTAAAAACGTTTTTTTGCAATTTGCAGGCCAGTGACATTTGTAACTTTATAAATAATTTGTGTTGCGAATAAAAATAATTTTAAATATAAAAATTGTCAAAAAACTTAAATCAGCTCTCAATAGAAAAGGTGCATCATGTTAAAATCTCCGAAATCTAAGGTACGATCACCTTTTCTATGTGAGAGCTGATGGACGAATTTTTTGACAATTTTATATTTAAAATTATACTTGTTATTTGCGCAACACAAATATTTATAAAGTTACAACATGTCACTGGCCTACAAATTGCAAAAAACGTAAAAATATTTGAATTTCGCGGGCTACATCGACGCAATCACCTTAACGGCCAATAAAAGTAACAAAAACAACTAATAGTTCTAAACATGAACACCTTAAATTTAAAAAAAAAAAAACAGTTTTTTTTTTTCGATTTAAATAAAATGTAAATGAATGTTAAATGAAAATATAAACAATTATTAAAGTTGATAATCATTATCAAAGATGTAATAGAAAAAACTGGGAAACCTGAAAGAAGGTCACTGCACTCTCTTATCTACTGAATTCATGACATTACGTCAATGTTGATTTTATCTTGTACCTACTTGATTATTTTGAAATTACGTGATACACTGACATTCGATGCAAGCAAATACAACACCCATTGTGTGGTGTCAAGTATGACATTCCAATGACATCAATCGTGTATATCAACAGCATCTTGGAATGCCAATCTCTTCCATATTAAGAAAAAAGGTGCATTTGAATTGCCTCATTGATATACCCGTATTTTTTTCATAAATCATAATATTCCACTGCTAAAGAGTAAAAATGTAGATATACTTAATTACACTCCTCACTCAATCAGGGATTGCAGTCGTAATGTTTTTTTTGTTAACTAATTTTACAGAAATTTCATTTTCATGCATAACTTTTGTTATTAAACGCCGTAGTTTTGAAAAACATTCTGTTATGTTAACCAAAATCTGTATGCTTACCAATTTTACAACTTCCCTGGTATTCCATGTAACATTTTATCGGATTTTGCTGTAACCCGTTATTCCGAATTCATATGTTTTCAATTACTTAAATGCAGCTCTGCAATTAAATTCGGAATTTAAATAATGATGTCGACCCGGTGACGTACAGTTTTGACTGTGTTGTAAATTTTTATATTAATTTGAAACGTCTAGACGTCATTTATTTTCTCTTACGATTTCGCCTTGCTCTATGAACGCGCTCATTCTGTATTGTCCAACTATTCTATATACTACTATCTCTTTGGAAGTTTAGATAGCGCGGTAAAGCCGCGCTATCTAAACTCATGTCTGGTCAATAAGCAAATAGGTAGCAGTACGGTCTACGGAAAAGCATATTAGGCGCTTTGCTTGAACTAAATGTTATTAATACAAAAAAGGAGTTAAAATCCAATTTATCACACAGTGGCCTTAAAATTAATACACGACGTATTTTAACAGAAAAATGATAATAAATATGAGTAGCTGCTTTATGGAAGACAAGCTCATGTAGGTCATACCAAATGAACATAGTGAATGATAGATAGTCATTATATTCATCACAGTCTCAGTTATACAGTTAAGCACGTTTAACCGTTGGTCTCTCTCCGGTCGTTTCGCTTTGCCATCTTATTCAAACTCTGTTCCTTCACTATCATAATCCGTATGATAGTGAAGGAACAGAGTTTGAATCTGCGCCTGAGCACACACTTGCACATTATATACATCATGTAACGCCAAAAGCGCAAAACCTCTCAAATTTTAAAAAGAGGTTTTACGCTTTTGGCGTTACACATTGTATATTATTATAATTATTATTTCCCGCGCCGACGCGACGCCCGCCCGGTAGAAGGACAAATGTTTGTACTGATGAGCACGATCTATTATCTGTGTCTGGGTGTAATTTATCTATAATATGTAAGCATTTAGAAATATATAAGTATGTTTATCAGTTGTCTAGTACCAATAACACAAGCTCTGCTTAGCTTGGGACTAGATGACGTTGTGTGATAGTTGTGGAATATTATATTATTATTATATATTTATACATCAATGGATAGAGTAGTCTTTTGTTTTATTTTGTTATCTGTTTCATTTTCCAATTCAATCCAGACTTTGTTCGATGAATCAATTATAATATACCTAACCTAAATAAAATACATACTTAGGTAATAAAATAATTATTTACATATTTTGTTATTTAATTAACTTTGTTTTTAAAGTACAAGATAAATTATTCTGTATTTAAAACAAAATTATTGTCGCCATTGCCACTTTGAATGGCAATAGGTACTTATCCTCCTACAAAGGAATCGTCAACAAGTCTTTGAGAAATGTCTATGTAGAAGCTTGAGTAATCGGACCTCACGGCCCTATATAGTTTCAACCCCAAACTGCTTAAAAACCACCTGAAAATTGACGAGGATGCGAAACAACACCTTGTATAGTTACCACCAAGGTTACTATGTTTACACCCTGTACCCTTAACACGACTTTTCACTCTTTTACTTTACAGGGTAAACTGGAACTTTGACAGCGTTTCTTGACAATTTTGAAGGAAAAAAAACAGCGCCTCTGTTGTGCGAAGAAGGAACTAGGTAATTTTTCCTTGAAAATTGTCAATTTGAAATTGTCAAAGTTCCAGTTTACTTTACGTCTCAAATACTGGAAACTCGTGCTTAGGGTATCGATCTATCTTTTAAAGTGGGACTTAGAGTGCGTCATTGTACTAAAATTACAAGTTCCTAATCAGTCAGTTAAAAATTTAGTTTATTTTTAACTGACTTAATGGTGCCAAACTTTCAACGCAATTGGTTCTTGTAGAACCAGTTCTAGAATCTCAAAAAATTGTATTAGCCTATCAGTATTTTTTTGTGTACCGCTCAATCATTTTCGTTCTATTTCTGCATGCAAATCGAACTTACAAAAAACGACCTACAACCTACAACGGTATATGTATAAATAATAAATCTATTAGGCACAAAAACTAATACTGTATAAGTTTTATTAACTTTCGACTTTATATTTTAAACGCACAATTTCCTGTTGTAAATTTCTATAGATAGGTATTGCTACTTTTCGAGTTAGGCTTTGAATAGTGCTTTAAAATTAAACACATTACTTATCATTATTAATTTTAACTTTAAGATTCATGTTTTTGAATATTAGTCTCTCTGTCACCTTTATATTTTACCTTAAAGGCTGAACGAACTTCGTTAGACATTGATTTATAGCATATTTCTACATAGTAGGTAGATAAAAAGTCGCCATTAAGGAAGGAAATTTAGAAACACGTAATGATACCAAATATTTCCACAATTACGCATTAGAATACTGAATATGTAACAAGAAGGTACTATGGTAGTAAATCGTGTGACCTATGGGACAGCTGTTGATTGTTGTTATAAATAATGATGATTACGAATTTAGCACATCAGAGGGTAATGTGAAAAGTAGTAAAGCGATTGCATTATTATCTAGGTATGAAGAAGAGTATGGCAGGACTTTTTTTTCTAACTTAACTTATACACTTACCTACTAAGTGCGGGAAAAAAAAACGTTTCTCATTAAAAAAAAATTGTCCTTACCAATACATCATTGACAGTCTTAAAAAAAGAATCTAGCTCAAAGACTGAAATTATTTATTAAAAGTAGGCAGAAAACCAATGGTTTTTAAACACCAAAATTATTAAGAGCCAAATCATAATATTTTATGAAAATAAACAATAATAAAAATACAAATAAACCTTTGATACCAATGATACTAAGTCCTAAAAAATAAAAATAAACCGCATGAGAGTGCATATTGTAAACACCTTTGGGTCTACTTCTATCCTCCACTAAGATATTTCTTTTTTAAGTTTAATTGCATGTGATTTTTCCTTCAAACCTAGTTCTTTCCGTTCACCATCTTTCGCAATTTCAAACGAGCTCCTGACACCTTCCGTTTCCACACTAATTATAGGGTCAAATCGTATAAAATTGCAACATGTCTTGAGCAATTCTCTTAAATCGGAAGTATCCAATTTAGGGCAAGTGTCCACAACCGGTGTCCTAGGAAGGTGTGGAGAGGCTATAAAAATAATTACTTAGGACTTAGTTTTTCTGTGAGACAGTATTTCTTTCAACATTGGAGATCCCAAGTTTCTTAAAAGGTTTTATTACTTCAAGTACCATTTTGTCAGCTGTACTTCTATTATTTCTTGTTAGAAATGTATGACTTTAGTAAGCGTATCTGCACAAAATCATCATCATCATCATCATCAGTCGGAAGACGTCCACTGCTGAACATAGGCCTCCCCCTTAGACCACCACGCAGAACGACTCTCGAGCTCTTTCCATTGCTCGTTGAGTGACTCTCAGTCTCTGTAAAAGGCCAGCAGTCGTTGCGGTCCAGCGTTTCAGAGCCATATGTCATCACCAATAACACCGTATGTCAAATTGTCAACGTAGAACCATCGTAGTATGTCAACGAAAGAAGTCTAAATGCAAGAATGTAGAGAGATATTTTGAAGCCTGAGCATAGCGATGTTTCAAATGTAGAAAAATAATCTTTGGTAGAATATAGAAAGAATTGGTCGTGTTACGTGTGCTGTCTTAATCAGAGGTCGGAATTAGATAGAGGTTATTTTAGTACTTGCATCGAAATGCTGATATTAATATGGATCTTCCGGGGATTTCTAGTAGACAGTCTCGTGTAGTGTTACAGTATTGCAAATGTCATAATCAGAGGTCGGAATTAGATAGAGGTTATTTTAGTACTTGCATCGAAATGCTAATTTTAATATGGATCTTCCCGGGATTTGTAATAGACAATCTCGTGTAGAAAGCAGTATTACAAATAGATAGCATAAAGATCAGAGATAGATTAGACAAATAAATTTTGTGTAATCGTAAATAACTCAACCTAATTCCGAATTATGGTCAAATACTCAAATGTTTATCAGAAATTATGTAAGAAACTAGAATTGCATGTGTCATCGATATTCGATACTAAAAATAGAATTACTATCAATGACGTTGAAGGTGATGAGCGGACTTTCATATTATATTTTTGAAGTCACCACAGGTTTTAGTAATTATGCAATGCGCATCTATAATATGCAATCTTAAACATGTCTGAATGTCACAATATACATAACATTAATTATACACCTTTCGACTTATTACGTAAATACTACGGTCTATGCATCTATAAATTGTAAAACTGAATATAAATAAAATGCGATCTGCGCGTCATTTCTTAATTTATTTTTTCCTGTTTTCATATGTTACAATACAATATAATTCTTTTCTAAACTCTTTATGACAAGACAATAATTAATTCGACTGCGTTTTCGTTTCAAGTTTGTATTTTTTTCCGCATAAAATGTGCGTAGCTTTGTGAGTCACAGATAGTCGCGTAACACCGCAGCTCCTTTGTAAAAAAATGTAGAGAACCCAAACTACAAGTGTATTTATCTTATCTTTGTTCTCAAAAGCGGCAAAGTAGGTGTATTTATTACGACAGTATTAAAAAGAACAATAACTAAATCTTTTGTTTCTTTAATAAGTATATTTAAAAAGTCCAAATCTGTAATCAATAATTGTCTTGCCATTGGATTTATTCCTAGAGTTAAACTAGAAACGTAATATTTTATAGTGTTATTTTAATTATTCAAATTAAAATAGATTCTATATTCAAATTGAAATTAAAATAGAGAAAAAACTTAACGCCACATTTTATGACTTTTTACTGATTTTATGACTTTTTAATTTTTATCGTAGCGCTGGAATGTTTATGCAAAAAAAAACATAAAATAAAAAAAAGTATAAAAATAACACCACATTTAAAATAGCACCAAGGTCGCTCACAGTTATATGTAGTTTGCAATTTTACTTTTGTAGAAAGGGAACTACAATATTATCTTTGCCTTGACCGACAGTCCGACACACGGCACGAGTCAATGATCTTTGTGACGTACGCAACACAGCTGAGCTCAGTGACGATCAAAACGGAAGTTTGCTTTTTTTTCATACGTTTTTTATGCATACAAGGTTCGATAATTGAATATTTTTATTATAGGTACTTAATCATAATTTGTAATGGCCAGTATTTTTTTCTCTTATGTTTCTTACATTATAATGTATGTAAACTAATTACTATTCATAAAAACAGGTATTTTCAATAATCATAGTCATTTTATTTGTGGAGCTTTAAAATGTTTTTGGAATGTATAAGTAGACCTATTACATAGGCAAAGAATCCAAAGATAAATGGCCAACTATTAAATAATAAATACTGATTTGTAGATATAATTTTGTCATAGGTACCAGTAGGTACTTTATAATACATAATTTGATATCATAGAACAGCTTTGGTTTGATATAATTTAGATTTCTAATTTTTTGCACATAGTGAGAACAAGTAGTTTTTTTATAATTTTAATCATGTTTATTTTAAATTTAAAGATCAGATTACATAATAAATAAGGAAAACAGCATGTCATGAATATGATACTATAGAAAGTTGTTTTATTAATTTGAAATGATATTTGCATAAAATCATAATACCTACGTTAGTTCATTAAAAAAAAAGATAAATTCTGTTATATAATCTAGTCCTCAGCTTTTTACCTGCTAACAGTCAAAAATAACAACATCACCATGTACGCCTATATAGATTTATTGGAGAAATCTCATGAATACGATCCAACTTTGGTTAGCGTTTGAACTTACAACGCAATACCAAAATCAGAACTGCTGAATCGAACCACCTTATTAGCAACACTATCGAATGGTGTAATAATACAGGGTGTGATTTTTTTTCCAAAATCAGCGGGTTCGATTCCTGGCCAGGATGATAGACTTTTCTAAAATCCAATGATGCAGTTTTTGTTTTCGTCAAAATCGGCCTCGAGACTCCTTTCAACGTTTTTCGATATTCCTCATAGTTTCGAAAATAGCCATCCACGCCCACTTGAAAAATTCACCCTGTATATGAGGAAATGTGGTTAGAGAGTCAGTGTTTTTCTGAGGAAGTGTTTAGAGAGTCATTGTTTTTCTGTCAGAGACCTGTACTGTCTCCAAACTATAGGCCTCTGACAAGGTTTTTAATGATCATTTACTTAGCCTCTCTGTCACGGAAAACAAGAGATTGCATAGAGTCACTGCATTCTGCTTTAAAAAAAAACATTTGGGCCTGCACTTATACTTTATGCACAATTTAAATCAATTAAAATGAAAAAAAAGGAGCACCTTTTTTGTCATAATTGTATTATCTTATAAAGAGTTGATTAAATTCAAAATTATGATGTACAATGACCCTCAAGAGGTCTCTAGTAAAAAAACTAAGAGTGTATATCAAAGTTTTTGCAAAATCCTCTTAATTATATGTTTTTATGAGTTTATTGTAATTTGATTTGCTATCGAGCTCGGAAATTGATATAAGAATTTATACCCAAGTAACGGGCAGCAGATTCGTCATGCTGTCTTTAATGTTACTCTCTTGTAGCCGACCATTGCACGTGTTACCTCCGTCTGTCAATTCTTTTTTTCGGACTTTGAAATCTGGACTGCTGCTTGACTGGACAATCCTGGCTGTGGTGGCAAAATTACTTTAAAGCCAGGGCATTAATTTTCAATTAAATGATCGTCATTAAGGGCACCCCCTGTGGGGTTCGGGCCTTTGATTAGTACGTCATTGAGGGGGTGGGCAGCAAGGGGCAGGCTCAATCTCAATGATATCATTATTTAGAGGCTAATTTAAAACTACAAGCTCAGCATCGCAAGCTGGCTCTTGCAGGGGTCTGGGAAGGATGTCAAATATATGTAGTTGATCTTCACATTATATCCGGGTGAACGGGTTCTGCTGTAATTATTGTTCGTTTTGCTGACCTTGGTTTTTCCATTTTTATCTATTTAACTTTAATTTGATGGAAGATGGTCTTAGCTTAGCTTAGTTCATCACTGACTTCTAATTACAGTTATATGCACGTGCTTTCAAATTACACGTGTTTGTGGGAACGCTCTTTAAACTCTTATCTTGGTTTTTATTATTTAATATATATTTTTTTTGTTTTCTTAGTTGCAGTGTGCTACGTTGCAATGAAGTATTTAATTTTTTATTAGATTATTATTTCGTATGGATGGAGAGGAAGAGGAAGGCCAAAGAAGAGATGGATGGATTGTCTAAGGAATGATATGAAAGAAAAAGGAGTAGATGATACTATGACGTGTGATAGGGGAGAATGGAAGAAAAAAACGTGTTGCGCCGACCCCAAGTAAAATGGGATAAGAGCAGGAAGATGATGACTTTGTATTAAATCTGGTTGTTCCATCAAATTAGAGAGATCTATTATTTTGCTACAAGGGAGTTTGTTCCACGACTTTTTCTTTCAAGATAGAACATCAAGCAAAGAACTATCTGTGTACCTTATGACGCTTAAAAAGTGATGCACTTCAACCTAATTTGAATAAATTATTTTTCATTTTGACTTAGATGTCTTTTACCATTCTCCTTTGTACTCACTTTCATTATAGAAAACCTATTAAATATATTTTGATAATGCTCTATACGACATATATTTTATATTATTATATAATAAAAAATATATGTGTTATTTTTATTTTATTTTAATTGACCTCTAAGTTTCATTTCTTATAACCTAGACACCTAAATACTAAACAAATATAGGACTAACCTTATTTGCGTACTTTAGTCGTCCACGACATTCGTTTCCTTTAATTCGATAAGCATATCAGAGCCTTGGCCCATTTAGGACGCATTTAATTAAATAATATTAATATAAAATAACAATATACATACTTGCGAACAAAGTTCAATTCATATCCAATGGCTAACGTGACAGATATGGCTATCTTTGTCTATGTGAAGTTAGTTATTCTAATTGTTAACTGGTAGGTAATAAAAAGGTGTAAAGATGAGCTTATGTTTTATCAGACTTCTGATAAAACATAAGCTCATCTTTCGATTAAGGCTTAAAGTTGCATTCAGCACAACCTTAAACAGTTCATCGGCTCAATAACCTTACAGACAAATGTTTCTGAATATTATTACGATTAATTACACAGTTTTTTTTACATAATTATTTAAAACAAATTAATTTTTAATCAAATCATACACTAATAATGGCCAGATAATGATTGCCTGTCAGTTCATGAAATATGAATCTAACCGCCTATGTAAAAAAGTTCAAGGCCACAACATACAGGAATTCCCAAAAAATGTGGCATCTATGTGTATAATTTTGCCGAATTGTGGTAGGTTCTCGAATGCTATTAAGTAATAATGATTTATAAGGCAATCATTTTTTAAGACGGCGCTGGTGTGAAGAAATTATTGAAACACGAAGTCACGAATTATTATTTATGAAATATAACGGCCCGCCTCGCACAAGTTCTATTTTTCAATCTGCGTATTTGCGTAATGGATATTCGGATTTTTTTTTATACCAACTTTGACCTGACATTAACCTTCTTCGGAAGCTATGCAACTGCATACTTACTACGACTTCAGTCTGTCTGTTCGCGTTTTTATTTTTTCATATAAACCATGTTCTGTTGACCATTTGGAATTGGTTCAATATTATAATTTGTGCATTTTTATTAATTTAATAACACGTTTATAAAAAAGTGTGTTTTTTTTAGATTAAATGGCCCATACATTCGTCATTATATATTTTTCATAATATAGGTAACAGTTGCAATTTAAAAATATTCGTATTTCATTCCTTTTCATTTACCTACTATTTTTTCAACATGAAGATACAGATTACGGAAATGGCAAGGAAAGTAGAAATGGAACGATTTGGTCATACTTCTCTTGGTAACAGCTGTTGCATTATTATTTGTATTTTCTGAAACTCTTTAATTAAGAATGTTTTAGTAGGATTTTTTATAATTATTCAATGTTTTTACTATTTAATTTTATTCGCCTCAATTAGTAATTACTATTTATTGTCGTGAATGACTATTGTACGAATTTATTTTTTATTATAATTTTAATGTCACGTCACATTGTTCGTACAGATGTTGTTTGTCTATTGAACAGGCCAATGGACTCGCTACATCACCAGCATGTTTATTGACCATAATTGATGCAACATCTGGTTTGCAGCATCGCAATCTATTGGTTATTCATTAAGACAATTTAGATTATTATCAACTGCATACGCATAGAGTTGTAGAAACTCTATGAAATAATAGAAAGAAATAAATTTTGTTTTAAAAATAGTTGAACTTTTAACAAAAGTGGAAAGATCTTAGAAAAGGAGTATGGGCATTATTCATTGACAACTTGATAAGTAACGCTAGTCTAAACCACTGATGAACAGAAGAATGATAATTTAAACAATATCATCTATATACAGAGTGTTTGGTCCATCGTGTGCCAAATTGAAATGGTCGATAGAAGGGGTCTTTTGCTATCCTTTCAGACCCCTTAACACCCCTCATGCCCTGTGGATTTTTTTTAAATCGACTTTTTATTGTTTTACTAAAAAAATGTGACCGCCTTCAAAAACAACCACAAAAAAGGGTAAAATAACCTACAAAACTTTTCTTTCGGAAGTCGGTGACCTTTTTTATTAATTTCATTTCTCTTTTGCCACCGACTTTCGAAAGAAAAGTTTTGTAGGTTTACCCTTTTTTGTGGTTATTTTTGAAGGCGGTCACATTTTTTTTGAAAAAGTTTTTATTTTACTTTTTTAGTTTAAATGTATTCAACCAAAATTCTTGTCAAATACATCAACAAATTTTCTTACATGAATCACTAGAATTTTGTAATCCGTAGCACCGGTATATAAAGTTTTAACATCTCTTTCATTCGTTCCCTAACTCAAAAACTACTGAACCGATTATGATGAAATTTGCAGTATTCCCTAAGTTGGACGATACCTAGTACAACAAAAAAAGAATTACTTAAATCGGACTTGTAGTTCCGGAGATATGCGAATACAAATCATAATTTTCTTACTTGAGGAGTTGTACCTTCCATCATCAGCTCAGCTTGAGATGATGATTTCCATACGCAAGTACTTGAACCACTTCATAAGATATGCAAAAAACTATGTGTCAGCTAATAAAATTTGAGGGTTGCCCTCGATTTCTCCAAGTTCCAATCATCAATCCTGAAATGGTGACAATGGGACCACACGGGAAGCACCAGCTTTCGAATAAGATCATGAAAATCGGTTCACCCAGTCGCAAGTTATGAGGTATATAATAAAAAAAAAAACAGTCGAATTGATAACCTATTTTTTTATTATCGGTTAAAAAGACCCAAATTTTACATTCAAATGCAATTTTTTATTAAAATCGGTCGTAGACTCTGACAACTTTATTTTTTCTGATATATTGTTTAAGAGTACTTTTAAATACAAACAACATATAGACCACCTATTTTCTTTTACTTTCAGTCGCAAAGTTAAAACGAAATTAAAGCTGTACATGTTCAGCTGTTCATATGCTACAGATAAGCAAATAGAAGCCTGGGCTTCCAACTCCCTAATTAATTGGTCAGTCTATTAATGCTAATGATGTGCCACATGCCATAAAAATCTTTCAACAACTTTGTGCACTAGAAGTGAAATCACCCACTAATATTCAAATTAATTATTTTCTTCTTTTTTGATACCAGGCAAATCTTTATGTCTTATCTTTTCATATAAGGTAACATCTGCCTCGTTCGAATATGTTTTTTGGGATTTCCTTGAAAAAAAAATTGCATTCAACGTTTTTTCATAATTGCTCGAATTGTTTACTTTATCTGCGAATGCAGGCCCGAATTTTCGATTTAACAGTCTTAAGAAATATTGTACGAACGTATTTCTTCATTTTTTTTTTTGTAAAATCATCAAAAGTCCTCCCAAAGAACTAAGTCAACTTCTATTGACTAAAATTACTTGTCCTTCATTCTAACCTTTCTGTACGGGGTCACAAAAAAAATAATCCATCGATGTTAACAGGAATTAAAAAGGGGTAACTGTCAATGCTTATTTCAGGACATTGTGTTATCATGTCATTTTGAGTTGCCATTTACTTTTATTGACCGCATGTGTTTCCTCCTTATTGGTATTGAATGCCGCTTTAAGAACGGACTAATAACTCCCTATTTTCAACTCCGTTGCGTTATACCAGCCCTTTGACATCTCTTTAGACATAAATGTAACGAAGTTAGATCTTTAAAGATGGCCAAATTATGTTTTATCCAAGATAACATGCATAAAACATTCCACAATGTAACTACATTCATGTCCAATAACAGGAAAGCATTTTGAAATTCATGGGCAAAGTTCATTAAACACGGGTACATTCGGTCACTAATTTTAGCAGGATTTGTAACAATTATTTGAAATAAATGTAAAAAAAAAATGCAATTTTTTTTTACACGTATATCCCATAAAAATAAATACGAAATAATTTATAGATAAGATTTATAGGTTTGATCGGGTTTATTTCAAGCAAAAAAAATGTTTAAAATCAAATTTTGTATGTCAGCTTTAGGGCACTCGATTCTCAATTCTAGTGAATTCACAAAGTTGAAAAAGATTTTTATGGTACCTGTGGCACATCATTAGCAAATAGACTGGAGAATAATTAGGGAGTTGACAGATTACTTCTATTTTTTTTCTGTATTATAAACAGCTTAACATGTACCTTTAAAAAATGTTTTAACTTTGCGAGTGAATTAAAGAAAACTAGGTTCTAATGTCACTAATATTGTATTTAAAAATACTCTTAAACAATACAATCTAAATTAAAATTAAAGTTCAGAGTCTACGACCGATATTTAAAAAGAAAATATTTGAATTAAAATTTGGGTAACTTTTTAAGTAAAACAATAAAAATGTTTAAAAAAAATCCACAAATAAGGGGTCTAAAGGATAGCAAATGATTTTTTCTATCGACCATTTCAATTTGTCACACGATGAATTAAACCAACCTGTATATAAAAGAACAGGGGTTATATTCTGCATTGTCCCACGGAAACCATAAACGCAAACTTAAAAAGCATCTGCAGTCTACCATGTAGATTGGCACTTAAGACGGGATTTTGCGAAAATTTCTCTAAATGCTAAAATGGTGTGAAAATCCATTGTATGAAAAATCTTTTCCTTAATTTATAACTTAAAATTTGGTACGAATTTTTATTGATTCAATGAACGAAAATTAAAGTGCCTATTACTAAATCCATTTTTGGGATCTAAATTACTCCCTAATTGGTGAAAATTTTTTATGTTTTATGACATAAATGACCACAAATGCAGGATACTGCTTGCTTTGATAAGTGCTCAAAACTTGGCATAAACTTATTCTCAATCATTGTCTATGCGTATGACCTGCTATTTAAAAATGAACAATACCCTACCGTGGTGAAATCAGTATTTCAGTTACCTTCTCTACATTTTTTTTTATCATATTTTCCAATGAAGATTATAAAAAGGGTGAGCATACATTCACTGAGTTACGGAAAGTTAGACCTCATCAAATAACGAATTCGCGCAAAGTGCTATTTACTTTAAAAATCTGAAAACATAGAGTATGAAGTTTTGAAAATAAAAAACTGAAAAAATAAATGAATGCTACGAGTACTATAGAATTTCATCCTATTATCACTACATTGTTAAACAAAGTTTTTCTGTCCCTATTAGTAAGCTTACGGAATCTTTGAAATACGCAATTTTATGCGTGTTATTTTTTATCATAGAGTTTCAATTTATTTTTTATATTTAAATTTTATTATAATGGCCGTATTGTAAATTATAAGGTTTCTAATGTTTGTCGTATATAAGGCCAATTTTATTCCGCTTACTGCAAAGCAGGCTGAATTTATACGAGACCATAAAAATAATGTACAAGTATTGTACACATTGAAAAGGTCTCAGCAGTTTATGGTATATGTTACTCTTATGGATAATTACAATAAAATTAGATTTTGTCATTTACTTAATTTACGACAAATAATGGCAATAATTTCGAAGCGACTTAACCAATACATTGGTTTATCATTAAACCTTATAATTAAAGGTACCTTGAATACATTGTTCATTTAATAAAGATATATATGGCCCTTTACACATGAAAGTGAAATTTTCTAAGATAACAGATTTAAAAATTGGGGAATAGCAATTTGCGGCGATAAGCCGGCCGCCCGGTGCGGCAAAGCGACTGATTATATAGATGTAGTGATTCTGTAATATGTTTAAAAATAATATAAATTTAAAAATGTAAAAAAAACTAAGTAAAAATGTAGTGTACGAATTTAGTATTCCAAATATAGCAAAATCTTCATGGTAAATAAAAGGGGATGTTTTACTCCAAATTTAACTCGTGCTATTACGGGCAGTAATTAAATCAAAACTACTTGATCGATTTTAATCAATAAATATATTTTATACGCTGCGAATCGGAGCGGGCCGAATATGTACTTTAATATACAACGTTCACAGTTTCACTGTAGTGTATTTAGCATCATGCATTGCATGCGAAGGGCGGGTCGCTAGTTGTCAATAAATAAGACCATCACTACATCAGGCGGGTGAATATGTGGGAACGTATTCGTCAAATCAGTCATACTATAATATTTATATATTGTGCCTGAATTTAAAATGACCAACCTACTTTTAAATGTGTCTCGTAGAAATCGTAGACAATTCAAGGTCACCTTTTGCGAACCATATGTGGCCATATTGAATCATCAGCATTTTGGTTTTAATGAATCGATCGTATAACAAGTCGGGTAAAAATTTAAGTTAAGTTATCACAATCATGAGTCAGGAAAAAACCTCAAAGTCAAATAATAGTAGTAAGTAGGTATTTATTTTTGAACCAAGTAGGTGCCTCTTTCAGATAAACTTCTTTTAAACCCTGTTTTGGGTGGGACGAAGGGAGGAAGAAACGGAATGGAAAGTCAGAGTTTTACTGACTAAAAATCACCTTATTCCTTTGTTATGATTTTGCGTGTGCGTGACCTATTAAGAAGTTCTACGGCGACCATCTTTTAGACCATCGACGAAGTACATTTTATTTTACATCCATATTATATATTATAATTACATATATTATAATCTTTGGACTCCTTGGCAGGGACCGTTCCAGTCACGCAATACTTCAATCAGATCTAATCAGTTCCGAAAAGTCTGCACCAAACAAATAATTCCAAACTTTAATCCTCTTCTTATTCATCATTATTTCTCAAAAAAAAGCTAATTATAGAGTCAGATTTTAAGAACAAAGCGTTTAATGACATCATTTTAGGTCTATATATATAGATATATATAAATATTATTAAGATCAAACTAACAGATGAGACCACTATATTTACGTGTATCCAAATATGAAAGAACAAAAAACCACCGATCGGTATCGTTGCATGATACCAAATATACCATCGGAGCATCATTTTTAAAATAATTGGTACCTACATTTAAAATTATAGGAATAAATAGCCTGCCGATATCATGAACAGGGTCCAAAACTACTGGCGATCAGTACCCTCAGCACGAATTTTCACTCTTTTACTTTACAGCGTCTTTCCAGTATTTACAGCGTCTTTGTATGAAAAAATCGAACTCTGGTGTGCGGAGAAAGAACTATTTTTTTCCTTGAAAATTGACAATTTGAAATTGTCAAAGTTCCCGTTTACTTTACGTCTCAAATACTGAAAATTCGTGCTAAGGGTACTGGGCTCCTAAGAAAGGAATCTCTAAAACATTTTATTTTTACTGTAAAATCGAACTAAAGTGAAGCAATAAGCAACTTGATTATTGCTTTACTTGCATGCGAAATTCTAACCGCCTTAGGTACTTTATCCAAAAAAATAAACATCGATGTTGAAAACACTTGTCTAAAAAAGTGTAATTGCCATATCAATACCCTTATATTAACGTCAAATGTCGTTTTGCTGTTGACATTTCTTTTAGACAAAAGTGTTCAACAGACGTTTTATATTATAACTAAAATAAAATTACGTAATTACCGACTTAATCTACTGTAATGTTCCACACTACAATAATTTCGTAACTAATTACAATGTATATCTATTAATCGTGCATTAGATTACACCTTATCATAACATTCCATCATTGTAATTTGTATTGAGGTAGGTACGTATAGTATGTACATACAAGGTAATCAAAATAAATTAATAAAACATCAAACAAAATATACTTGAATTGGGTGGAAGTAATTTGACATTCAACGCATTTTCATTAATAACGTGATGTGACGAAACTGAGTTAGTTTTACACAAATTGGTATAAAAAAGGTAAGGGGTCGTAAAGTCAAACGTAAGGGGTCGGCGTGGGTTTCGACCCTGTCTCAATAGGCAACCGTGGCTCTGGTACGTAAAGGGCTATTGAAGGATCATCGTGGATTTTAGTCAGTCAAGTCTGACAGTCCCACTTTAGGCGGGAGGACTCATTTGATGATTTTACCAGGATAAAAAAAAAACTACGATATAGACACATTTTTAGTAAACAGACCACTGTATACAGTTTTTTTATACCTTCATCACGTTAAAGTCACTAAAGCATTTTTTCGAGATTCAATGTTATGTTCAGTATAAGATTTCGGTTTATAAATTATACAATAGGTAATGTATAGATATCATATTAAATTCATAATGTTACAAACGGAAAAGGGCCTTTTAATACCCTGTTTTTTATTTGTTTTACTTACATTTATATATAAGATAATGAAAATAAACAATGATTTAACATGCGAAAATAACATGAAAATACTCTTCTCTTTCAAAGGTAAACGCTTCGGAATGGGTAGATATAACTACAGCACTTTCACAGTTATGATTTGTAACTGGAAGTTCACTTTTATGACCATTAAAAAGTACCCGTAACATGGTCTACTTGAAGTAAAAGCTATAATTTTTATTTTTTAACTGTCACTAGACCGTTTATGGAAATCTTCTCTTGGGATTTTCTAGAATTTAAAATTCCTCTCTAATTTTGGCATTAAAAATAATTTATTTGTTAACTCTCTAACCAATTCAACGAATCGATTATAATAACTTAACCAGCCGAGCGAGTGTAAAAAAAACGAATGTAAAACTCTATCCTTATTTTTTTTTAGCACCTTCTCAAGTTTATGGCTAGAAATTTAGTTAAAAAAAGTAAGCATGTCTCTGTTATTCTCGTCTTAGATTATCTACTCGTATGTTAGCCATGACCTCGTTAGCGCGGAGACTTCACTTCTTGTAACATCATAGAAAAATACGCACTTTCTAATTGTAGTGTCAACAGGCTACAGTATGCATTCGCTAAGTGAAATTTTGGTTAGATTTATACACGAGCAATAAAATAGAAATTGTGTTAAAATTCGCATTTTTTAAATTTTTTTTGAAATTATGCCGTATGCTGACTATAAAACTTTCTCTGCGTGGAAATGCATTATGATCCTATCTATGTTGTTTGATAATATTTTATAGATGATACAGATCTTCAGTGAAAAAAAAAAAATTTGATCCAAAAACCCCGATTTAGGTATACACGCTCACAAACAAGAAAACAAACCACCTCCTTTTTATTTACTAGTCTACATTATGCTAGATAATGAAATAATATAAAAAAATATTCTGTGACAGAAATTGTTTTTATTTTATAATACGATCATCGATCACATTCGTGTACCCAGTTTGATACATTATTATCAATAATTTATAAATATTATAGTCTTAATCAAGCACTGACTTTCCATGAACTGTGACCAAGTTAAACAGATAATTACATTAAAATTATGTATTTGGCTCTAAATTAATAAAGTCATTTAATTTTTTTTTTTTTGTTCGAACACAATGTATGTATTTTCTTGCTACATTTCTCGTTTGTAGTGGATTCATAATTCCAACACTTTCTAATATAACATGTTGTAGGTAAATACGAAAGTGTGTACCTATCTTTGTGCATACTTATATTAGGATTTTACGAATTGATAGATTTTGGAAAAGCTTTATAGATTTCGATTAAATTTAACCATTCCCATAGGTTAAATTTCGACCCTCGCTGCTTTTGCGAAGCAGGTGAGCTAAAACTAACTCACGGAAAATGTTCACTGTGTTTTAAAAATCACGCAAACCGTGCGTGTATCCGCTGTTTTAAACCGCACTACGCCATTTGCCGTTTATACAAAACTAAATTTTGTAAGGTAATTACTGAAAAATAAAGCATAATATAGCTTGTCTTCAAACATGAACAGTGGTCTCCATTTAGCTGGCAATAAAAATTATACTCTTTCATAAGGCTATTCTATTCTATTCTTAAAGTGCAAAGTTATATTCGTCTATTCAAGATTTATTTACAAATAATATACCTATCTTGTTCATGCATTTATTCATTTTAATTTTGTGTGTGTTAAATAAATATTAAAATTCACGTTTTTACAAAAATATTCAGCTCATTAGGACTTTTAGATAGTCAATGTCTTAAAGTAGCAACCTGACAATATAAGACTAATGCGTTTTTGCTTGCGTATGTAAAATATAATTTAATGCGTATATAGTGTATAATATATACTTAATAATTTATTTGTTACAGAAATTATTATGTTATAAAAGAAAATAATAATTTTAATGAAAAAAATCTATTAATTGTAGCGCATTTCCTACTTTACCGATATTTTTTCTTTTTTTGCGCAATATTGTGGGCTACGATATTTTTTTTATGTTGCAAATAATATCTTAATTTAAAAAGACCAAAAAATATAAGATTTGTCAAATACAGGGCCTCCAATCCATACGTAACAATAACGTCAATTCAATCATTTCAAATTATTTGTAATTAATTTCAAAAAGGACCTAATTTTACGTAAAGTGTTGCATATTCCTGAATTTATTTTGGTGTTAATGTGACTTAAGTTTTAACTAGGTAATTATAGTATACTTATTATTTAAACATTTATTACGTACCAGAATAAATAATTATTTGCTAATAAATCGATAAAAGTTTTACTGTAAACAATACCGATACCTACATAATTACAATGAAATGACAAAGCACAAACTACGCATCACTGAAAATGAAATTCAGACAGCCATTACGCGACACGACAGCAATATTAACAATAAAAATAAATGATAGAACAAACTCTTACCTTTCTTATAGCAACTTTTAAAGATAATAAAAAACAATCACTTAACAGTAATGTTGCATAAACAAAAAAATCAATAACACTTAAAACTGCACTAAAATAACCACTACGATTCAAAATTCGTACTTGGAAATTCTTTTTTTTAAACGCTCAATTCAATGACATTCATAGATAATAATTATTCTTTTTTAATTTTGAATTTTCATTGACTGATCGCGTTCGTTATTGTTGTCGGCCAGTAACCGCACGGCCGGCGCTAGTTGGCGCGCAGCGATGTACTGAGACTGGCCGAACAGAATTCAAACATCGAATATAACAACGAAGTCGGTAGCGCCTGCCGTCAGCTGTCCGCACTGAAACTGTTTTAGAGATCCGTAAGAAACAGATCTATGCCAGTAAGTGACAATAATAATTATTTTCGTGATTACATTTTGAGTTTGTTCAATTAAGTTGTCTAGCTCTAGTGTTTACTAGTTTTACCCAATAACTCACTCTGTCTAGTAATATCCATGTTTGTAATTACATACAATTTCAAAGTATCTTATCACAACTATAACCTGTACGCTTTGACCTCTTAAGACATAATAATATTATTAAAAAAGAAAAATAAGATGCGCCTAAAACAATATTTTTAGCAAACTGTTGATGTTATACTTTCAAGAAACTAGATCAATAAGTATATTTCAAGTACTTCATGCAGATTAAGAGAAAGTAAATAAATCAGATTAAAATAACTTTTCTTTTAAGTATTGTTTTATGTTATCTCACACCAAAGTCTCAAAAACTGATCAACGGAACCACCACCAAAAAAATAAAGCACTATTCATAAAGGGTGTTGATGTTGACTCATGCGCGAGACGGATGCATAAAGGGCGCATGCGTTCCCCTCCTATTTCTAAACATAGAACAGTACGCGTACACACGAGCCACGCACACAAACGAGAGTACTTGAGCTAGAACCAACGTCATTATTTTGTTGCCCCCGTTGTCATGGTTACGTTGAAACAAATGCATTCCCTGTATTTATAAAACAAGGGGTCTTCGAGTTGTAGAGTTTTGTTTTGTTTATGGGTATTAATTAGTTTCCTACGTTCTAAATGCAAAATGAATGAATAGGTATAAAGAAGGATGAATGCAAAAACAGCTACGATTATACTCGTACTAACTAACAAAACGATTTGGATGTTTAGTACACACAATGATATTATATAGACCAGGCCGCAAGAAGACATCCGTATGCAAAATACGAGTATGAGGACCGAGTTTTGAGTTTTGTAATATATTTTTAGGATTGTCAAGATATATATTTTTGATGTTGCCAGCAATTATCGTGGTCCAAAAAAAAATCCGCACTGTTGTCTCAGATCAATAAAACGTTGATATTTTGTGGGTTTTGATCTGAATAAATTTCATATGATATGGCATTACAATACTGATTATACTTTATTATGACGAGACCTTGATAAAATGATTGGAAAATATAGTAGAAAACCGGCCAAGTGCGTGTCGGGCCACGCACAGTGTAGGATTCCGTAGTTGCCCATCAAAATACTTATGCGAACTAACTAAACTGATTCGCTGAATTTAATTTAAAAAAAGAATTTTCAAAATCGGTCCAGGAGTCTTTGAGAAATCAGGGAAAATACATAAGAAAAAAGATAACGACGAATTTAAAACCTCCTCCTTTTTTTGAAGTTAGTTAAAAACAGTTGACGATAAAAACCTACTTATCCCCAAAAAAAGTTACCGTAAAATCATACCTATTAAAGCTGTAAAAATAAAGTTGACAAACTTACATTTGCAGTGGAAGAGCATGTTCTCCGATACATTTTGTTTTAGAAAACATATTATCCAAGTACATTTTATAAGTTGGTCGACAATTACTCGTAAAGTTGTAAAACCAATTATCATGACTAAGTAAGTCATGATAATTTTCTTTTAAACTTCGTTATATATACTACTATTGTGATTTTTTTCACACCCCCAAACATAACCGTTTAGCTGGTAGAGGGGGGGACACTCCAATCGAGCAAAATTTAGCACTTTAAAGCTTAATATTTCACAAACGAATTTTTTTATCATAAAAGTGTTAATGGAAACTATCATTATTTTTTAAAGGCCTATTTAATGATACCCCACACTAAGGGGTACGCGAAAAAAAAAAAATCCTCACATTACGTGTAAGTTCAGGAGGTACCCTAAAAAAAAATATTTTACGAGATTTTATTTTACCACTTTTTCGGCACAACAAATCCGTATATTTATACCAAATTACAGCTCTCTAGTACTGTGCGTCTCTGAGCTAAACTGCGGACAGACGGACGGACGGACGGACGGACATAGCGAAACTATAAGGGTTCCTTGTTGACTACGGAACCCTAAAAACATATGAATACATAATTATCTATGTATTTAAAAGAACAGGGTATGGTCGTAAGACTCGCGTACAGCCGAAATCGCTAAACGTAGAAACTTGGATTTTGGACAATAGTTGCAGTCTACCATTTAGGGGGGCTAAAAGACGGGATTTTGTGAAAATCGTCCTCTAAAGGGGTGAAAAGGGGTGAAAACTACTGTATGAAAAATCCTATTCCTTGGATTTATTCATTTGAAACTACCCAACAAACAAAAACGTCATATAAGTCTTGACTTATGCGACATAAAGTTGGATAGCAGTCTTATAATGATAGTGAGATGACTACTAAGTCCTAAAGACGTCTTTAATTTAACTTATTAGTCGTGCGACGATTATGTCATAATAAGCTGGTCTTAGCAACTTTGGTAAGACTAGACTAAACGACGTAATATTACAGTCTTAGCTAAAACGTTTGCACGACAACGCAATAGTCATACTAACGTTATAATCCATTAAACGTTTTGAACTGACTAAATTAGGTCTTTGAAAAACTTTTAAATGACACCTATGTAATGTAGCAGTTGTATAGACGTTCTGATAGTGACGTTTATATAACAAATACTATACTGTTTTACAGCGGTCATTTAAAGACTCTTCAATGACTTGGTTGTTTATTTAATACTCAAATATAACCTATATATTACATGATGTCCGTTTCATGTCATGCCCTCATTTTAGTCAAACTTGTAGTCGCATTTAAGTCAGGTTTTGACTTTAAAACGCCTAGGCCGCCATATTTATGGAACGTTTGATTAAATTTACTACGAAAAATGGAAGCAAAAAATTCGCGGAGAAGACTTATAATACTAGAATTATAATTTACTTGAATGATATAATGTTTTGAAATCTGCACCGCACTTTTACTGTAAACAATATGGAAAGGGTTTTAAATTTATGAAGAATCCTTATAACTAGCTGTCATGGCGTATTGCATGGTGGTCTTAAAATAACCTTAATACGACTTTATGTCTTTACAACGTCGTAAAGAGATAAGTGTGTGACAAAAGCAACATGTCCTACATTTTTAGAAATAAACATATTAATATTTATAAAAAAATAATCATTAAAACACATAATTGCGAGGGGGCATGAAAATCTGCAATAAATACACATAGGTATATTATCATAAAACTTTAATACCCAGTCGAACTAAACGTCATGAGAGACAGAAACGTCATGCGAGATATACAAATATGTTTAAGTCTCACTTTTTATTTCCTTGTCATTTTATTTTGCACTCAAATCTCGCGACAACACCGTGAAAAACGTCACTAACAAGAAAAAATAATAAATCTTACAGGTGTTGTTCTTTAACCCAAATAAAACGTTTTGGTAATTCAAAAACACCTGTATGACGACAATACAACAAACGAGCCGTTGTAAAGTTATGATGCGACTTTTGCGCGACAAAAGTGATAATTGCATAACATTCATACGACTTTTGAATGACATAAACGAAGTCAGCTTGAGACTTTTGTATGTCCAGCATACGACATTTTGGTTGTATAACTGGGGCCATTTTCGCGTTTAGTAAACGTTATTATAACGTTAGTGTGACTTAGGTATTACGATCAATGGAATTAAGATAACGTTTACTAAACTTTTGAACGACGTTAAATTGTTAGTTGGGTAGTCATGAATAAGAACACAAGTAAATAAAAAAGATTAACACTATTAGTTTTTTAAAACTACCCTCCATTAGTGATCTAGTCGATGTTAAAGTTTGTATGGAAAAATCATAACGCGTGATCCGATTATTTTGAAAATCAGTATTTAGAGACGAAAACAAAAATTACCAAACACCCCCAAAGTTAGTGAAAAGGGGTATTCAAGTTTGAAGGGAAAGATTTTAAAGCGCGTAACGTATAACCTGAATTTTGGATGGTAGTTGCAATGTATCATGTAGGTGAGCACCAAGAAAGGATTTCAGCTTTAAAGGGGTGACAATGGGCATTATTAGTTTTTTAAAACTACCCTCCAATGATACTCTAGACGATGTTAAAGTTTGTATGGGAAAATCATAACTTGCTAACCGATGAATTTGAAACCCGGTATATGGAAACTAGATCAAAAATAATCAAACACGTGTTTTTGGGTTTTTCAAAAATCGCCCCCTAAATTGGTGAAAAGGGGTGATTAAGTTTTAAGGGAAGGATTTTACTACGTGTAGTGCGGTAGTATTTTACAAATTTCTGGACCACTCCAGACACTGGCAACATGCATTTTTAAATACTCCAAGAACCCATTGGCATTCTTCATAAAACAGATTGCGGTCCTCATATTTTGCAAACGAAATTCCTTCTGCGGCCTGGACTAATAAGTAAAAAGGTTGAGTACACATATGTACTTTAAAACCGGAGACCCTAGCACGCCTTTTTTCTTTTTTGTGACGTTATTAATCTGGAACTTCAACATTTAATTTGATATAATTGAAAATGAAAATAGTTCCATGTTTGTACAGTAGAAGAGCTTTTGCTTTACAAAGTAAAACAAAAGCTCTTCTAGTGTACTGCTTTATTTTATAGAGACCGCTTGTCATAACTTTACCCTATTTTTCTACATGCGTGTATGTGAATGTGTATGCAGTCGAACGTAGAAACTCCTCTTTTATTTAAATTTTATTTTTATTTTATTTTTCAGGCTCCGTTTTAATAAAGTAATAAACAAAACTGGGTGTCTATGTTTGTAAGTTTCTATGTTTGAACGCACCCACGACACAGGAGAAAATCCTAGTGTGAGGCTTGCCCCTTTTAATTAAACAAACAGTAATAAGTTAAAACAGGTTGTTGTAAGTTTGCCACAAAATTATATCCCTGTCGTAGGTTTTTCATCAAATTAGGTGTAGTCGGGTTGTCCCTAATCGTTTCTACGACATTTTTTATTTTTCAGTCCCCGTTTCGTACACACGGGGCGTCCCCGTCTCGGACAGGTTAGGTTAGAAGGGGATGGCGGGGCCTGGAAGGCTTGCCATAACCTTCGTGGTATTTTTTTTAAACCACCAGTAGTAGGAGCACCGCAAAACAGTGCCCCGTCGACAGTTTCTGAAATTTTTGTCATTTCACTGAACCCGTTTAGGGATTTGATCAAAACACTAGATTTGTTTAGGGATGACATTGATTTATTTGATGAAAAACCTGCGACATCCCCACGATAAAAATGTAAGTATTAAGTATTAATAAGCTAAAATATTCCCATTTTTTTTTCCGCAGGGATAGCAGAACAATTCAATAATAAAATCCATCACAAAACTACGGAAAACGAGATCGCAATGTGGTATCTGAACAGAAATTATGCTAGTTATGTTGTAGTCAGGGCAGACGACATTGTTGCCATTGCGGGAGTGTCCTGGATGAGGCTGGCGCAAGATCCTGGAGCTTGGCACAAACAGAGAGAGGCCTATACCCAGCAGTGGGTGAAGACGGGCTGTGGATGATGATGATGATGATGTTGTAGTCTAGAAGAAGACATAAGATACCTTCCATTCTGGTAATAATTTTCCATGGGGTTAATATTCGCGTAACAAGCAGATGAAACCGCTGGAAACAGCTAGTAGGTAAACTGAATTTAATGCAATGGAGAGCATTTTTTGTTAAAACTCGGTAGGTACTCATGAACATTATACGTCACCCATCCCGGGAATAAGGCTGCTTTTCCACCAGAGATGCGCTATGCTACGTTGCTAAGGATGCGTTTGATATCCACCAATCATACTCATTTTGTGTGTGTGCGTTATGAAAACAAATGAATATGATTGGTGGATATCAAACGCATCCTTAGCAACGTAGCATAGCGCATCTCTGGTGGAAAAGCAGCCTAAGCCTCGTTTGCCAAACTACGTACCTTGGCAAGCGAAGTTATTCTGAAGAAAGACCCGCGCTACTGTTACTGTTACGACCTAAAATGAAAATTAGTACCCATTCACGCCGGTCAATCACCCCGTTTTTGTGCATTTGACCTCTTGACAGAGACTGACATTCTGCATAATTTTACACATTGTTTTTTCCGTCTGACTTGAGTATTCAGTAGAGGTCCGTATGTTAAATATCACCATACCCTTTTATCCACAATACTTACAATTTTAAATAAGGAAACATTGTCTCAATTCTCACAAGTTCAGTCGTAAATGCAGATTGTTCAGACGACTATAACGTGAAATTAACATTTTTACCTGTAAAGAGTTTCCACAACACCATACTGTACAATGAGTATACTGGGAAGGTGTTAGACCAAAAATAAATTGTATTGAAAGACTATGCCCACTAGATTAGTAGCTCCCAACCTACCCTATGCCTTGTCTCGTCCGAATTTCTTCCCGAATATCACAATTTCTGCCCGAATATCACGCCCCTTTTTTACGTCGTAAAATTACTAATAAGTCCAAGGGCGGGACTGTCAGACTCGTACTAAATTCACGGTGTCTTTCAATAGCCCTTTATGATCCGTAATCAAGGTTACATAATGATGTTATTTTTCCCCCCTTTTTTCTTAAGGTGGTAAAATCGTAAAATTTGTGGAAGGGAAGGGCTGCCAGACTCATACTGACTAAAATCAAACCGTATTCCTTCAATAGCCCTTTACCAAGGTGACGATTTCCCGTTTTGTACAGACCGGCAGCCCCCTGAAGTTACGTGTTCAAAAAAAAGACACATTTTTAATACATTTTCTAGGTTTTTCATGGACATCACAGACATCGGAAAAAGGAAAAGTTCGTGAGGTAAGTGGGACTTATCTATCAATTTAAAACTAAAGTCATGGTGAGAGAGGCCTGTAGAGTTCTCAAAGGTGGCTTAATTATCTCTGGCATCTAAAAGGATGGTCACACTCTGACACAAAAAAGAAAGAAAACAGATTATTAAAAGAGGCTTGCTTTAATTATTTAAATTAAAAAGAAATTAAACATAAATCTTATACGGAATTGTCGATAACAATGTTCATGAGGAAATGCCAAGGCGAATACCGACGATTGCAGGCGATCTTGATTCGAAGAGGAAAGTTTAAGTAGGTAAATTCTCTCTGATAATGGCACAAGAAATTGCATCGTCGAATTCAATATAAAGGGTGTGGTGGAAACAGTTCTATTTAAGCTGAAATGGCACTTAATTTTCCTGTTAACTGTTTGTTTTAAGTTCTACATGACAGACGAGAGACACACGTACAATCGTACATGGGTAAAATGTAAATATATTTTTATAAAATGTTATTAATAAAAAAATCATATTTTAAAAATAAATGTTTTAGTACTTAGCCACTAGATCCTAATTTTATTATTATATTCCACTTTAAATTAATTATAATTAAATTATGTACATCTTTTCATAGAGGAGCGACGTTTCCTAATCAAAGCAATTAAGTAGGTACTTGTGTAACCAGTATTACAAAAATAAACTAAGTTTAATAATATTTTAACTTCTAAAGCCGGAAACTATTGAAACTTATTTCCGTAATTAGGTTACGGAAATAAGTTACAACTTTTTTATTTTAACCTCCGCAAAAAGAGGGGTGTTATAAGTTTGACGGCTATGTGTTTGTCTGTGTGTGTCAGTGGCATAGAGCGTAAGTTTTAAACGAGTGGACTGTTTTAAATTCTAATCTAAAATGCTGGTTATTTTTATTTAAAAGCAGGTTTTCTAGCGATAAGTTCCAGACAAAATCAGTTTAACCGTTTGAAGGTCATCTATCAAGCTTTTGCCACGGTAATAATATCTACAGTATTTGATCTTCATACAAACGGACGAAACGCGAGTTATACCACGTGACTCGATGTCGGGGCGCGCTCGAGGCGCAGACAGTCACGGCCGTACCGTAGTGATGAACGGACGGTGCGTTGTTTTTTTAGCAAAACCAGTTAAAGTACCTATTTTAATATGACGAGTAGAAAATATTGTGCTGTTATTGGGTGTATGAATTCAACAATAACGCATCCAGACATATGTTTTTTTAAATTACCTGCAACCTGTGATAGGTAAGTACTGACTATAAAAAAATATTACTTATTAGTAACTAGTAGGTAGGAACATAATGTGTGACTTTTTAATGGTTATGTATTTTCCTTTATCTCATGAAAAAAAGGGTATTTGGATTAATAAATACAGTAAATTATATGAATTAAGTAAAGTTACTGAGACAAGTGAAATAGGTAAGCTAAAGGCGGTCCTGAATGAATCATGATACGTTAGGTACTTACGCTTGTGTTAAAACTCCGGTGCATGTGTGTTTTGTTAGTTTGTGTAATTCAAAGTAAGACATGGTGTAACGGCGCGGTGGGATTGTCGGCGGACACGGAAATGAAGCAGTGAGCTTCATTTACCTACGGTACGGTGTACAATCAACGTATATTCAGTGTACTACATAAATTATATCACAGTCATGAATATTATTTTAGGAACGTAGATTACCGTATATATAGGGCTCACGCGTACATAGTTCGCTCCGTGTTTGAGTGTGCGCACTCGGTTGCATTAGGCCGACTGCCTGCGCGAGTGATGCGCCGCACAGTGGTCGGACAGCCCTAACGCATGTTTACGTACCGCGCGGCTGTAGGTATTTATTTCTATCATGCGGCCGAGATCAACTACTGTAGATATTTATACTGTGCTTTTGCTATGCTTTTTTATTATTTAATCAATTAACTTGTTTGTTATTTTAATGGAAGGTACTTATATTATTTAACTTTACTTGATTGATATTGTTGATGAATTGTATTGATTGAATAGTGCACTAATCAATGCATTATGTCTGAGAGCATTACATTGAATGCTAACAAGAAAAAGAACACGTTTTCGTGCAAGAGCTTTTTGCGCTGTGTCATCTAATTCGATTTACGGATAGCTTGTAAACTTTCATAAAGAAACAACCTGTAGAAGCTGACATTTCTTTTTCTTTTTATAGTTACGTCGTTAAGGGCATCTCTGCATATTAAATCCTTTGCAAAACTTTTAAACAACACGGAAATGTCTGTTCGTCTGTTGTCAGACGTGGAATTTTAAATCTTTCCTTGATTAATGCGGAGATGGCGATGGCATAAAGCTTTGATGGAATGGTGTCCAAGGATAAGTCTCCAAATAATATCGTATCGTGTGTAGGCAAATCGCAACCATGATGACGTTGCGATTTGCCTGCATACGATACGATTTAGGGAACGATCTAAGGCGCTCCCCCACCACTTCCCCGATATAGCCTCAAAAGACCTAAAGGTCACTGGTGAGGCGTGTAAATAGCCTGCACCTTTGTGCGGGTTGTGAGAAAGTTTGAAATAAGAACCTACGTAGAAGGTGTAATGGCGGACCTAAAACATAAAACTAGTTTTCCTATTGATGAATCCCCGAAAAACCAATACCAAAAAATTATTAGCAGCAAACCATGCCCCACGTACCTTGACAATCCAGAGGTCCCACTCAGACCCAGGGAGATGGGAAGATACCTCGTTCATGCGCGCGTGATGGCTTGTTGGTATGAGCTGCCGGCCGGCGAGCAAAATCTTCTTAAATCCACCGGTGGAATGGTTAAAACACCAAAAATCAACACTGCACTATAAGTTCTCAATGAAGCACAGATGCAGGTCCATTTATTTTATGAATATCATCGAGGTTTCACCAAAAAGGAATTTTTGAAAGGCGGAGCGAAGAACACACACAGTGTTCTTTCTTAATGGCGGCGGGAAGAAGGCTCGCCACGCTAATGCCATCTATTGGTAATGTTGCGGGAACACTCAAGGAAGTTTCGATACAAAGGGCGCTGCGGAAAACAAAATATTGGTGCGAGGATTCATCAACAGACAAACTAAAATATGTAATCTGAACTACTAACATATTATATTCTATGGAAAAATCCTAAAATATTATTATTTATTTTATTTATAATGATTGAAAAGGCATTGACGCTTCACCATGCTCGGGGGCTTTGGAAGGACGCAAGTGCTTTCAAAAAGAAAAGTGAAAAATTATAAGTATTTACTGACCTATATTTAGATCGGATAAAACTCTAAGCTCTATGACTGAATGCGAGAAACAAATGATATAAGTTATTAATGTAAACTAAACCTTAATAAAGACTACTAGTAACGTATAAGAGTTAACATTTATTGCGTTGGAATAGGATATAATTTAGCGACGGCACGTTTAAAGTTACCGAACTTTGTCTTTACCATTGCAACACGAGTGACATTATCTGTGCCTTTAAAAACTTCAGTTATAACTCCTAATGGCCAACTTAGAGGAGCTGAATTATCCTGTCCCACCAGTACGACAGTTCCAACTTCTACGGGTTTGTCAGGAGTTGCCCATTTTTGTCTGACTTGCAGCGTATGCAGATACTCTAGGTGCCATTTCTTCCAGAAGGATTGGACCATACCATCCAACAACTGTTTGCGTTGCGACAAACTAATGCGCTGACCAGACAAATCGGCTGCCGGCAAGTACTGCAATGGACTCGACATCAAAAAGTGAGCGGGAGTAATTACTTCGGGATGGGGATCGGAAGACAAAACGCTCAGAGGGCGCGAGTTCATAATACACTCTATTTGAATGAGTACAGTTTGTAACTCCTCATAAGTGAGAAGCTGACTTCCGATCACGCGATAAAGGTGCGTTTTTAATGTTTTCACATTTGCTTCCCACATGGCGCCAAAATGTGGGGAGCGAGGTGGGATCATTTTCCACATTATGCGGCGTGTTGACAACTCATGTAAAAGAGACGAATTGAAATTTGAATTTATTAAGAATCTGTAAAGCTCATCTAGTTGGGCCTTAGCCCCAACGAAATTTGTAGCATTGTCCGAATAAAGACAAGATACTGGACCTCGACGCGAGATAAAGCGTTTAAACGCGGCTAAAAAGGCATCAGAGGTTAAATCAGAGACCAACTCTACATGGACGGCCTTGGTTACTAAACACACGAATAAACAGATATACGCCTTCTGGGCGTGTTGGCCTCTGCGACGAGTAAGGGTTATGCGTATGGGACCAGCATAATCCACTCCAGTGTGGACAAACGCCTTTGCTTCCGATACTCGGTATTCAGGCAGGTCTGCCATCACCGGATTGGGATGCGTCGGAGTTACCCGAAAACAAGTGTTGCATTGTCGCAACTTGGACCTAATGACAGTCCTGGCATCTAGTATCCAAAATCGCTGTCTTAGAATAGACATGAGTAGTCCCGGTCCAGTGTGACAATTCATCACATGGTAATGACGAATTACTAGATCCACAATATGGTCATGTTTAGGAAATAAAAAAGGATGCTTAGCGTCAAATGGAAGGTGAGACTTCGAAAGCCTTCCGCCAATGCGTAATATTCCCTCTTCATCTAAAAAGACAGCTAGACTTTGGAGTTTCTTTGAGAGCAATTTCCCAGATTTGATGAGCTTAATGTCATCTGCAAAATGAACAGATTGCACAGCACGGACTATCGCTCGTTCTGCAGCTGATAAGCCCTGAATAGAACGAGGCTCACAATGAGCCTTTGGCCTAGCGAATTTCAATATATAGGAAACAATGCGCAACAATTTATCCCATGATGAGGTACGTTGAGCAAGTTGATATAGAAGCGGTTGTTCTACTTGCGTGGTCACTGTTAAGACATTTGCCTTGTGCTCGGGAAGTTCCACACAATTAATAGGAGAAAACGGTTTGACGAGCCAATCCTCTGGAGCACAACGAAGCCAAGAGGGGCCGTTCCACCAAAGTTCATGTGACACTAACTGAGAAGGAAGAATGCCACGAGATAGACAGTCGCTTGGATTCTCAACACCTGCCACATGGTAAAAATGTTGAGAACCCAAGTTCTCCTGACATTGAGCAACTCTATTGCTGACAAAGACTGACCAGCGGTGCGGAGAAGAGTGTATCCAAGATAAGGCTATCGTGGAATCTGAAAAGGCGTAAATTCCTGCAATAGGAACACGTAAAGCGTAAGTATCACGAACAGTTTTTACCAATTTTGACATGAGCACGGCGGCACAAAGCTCCAGACGTGCAAGAGTTGTAACTTTGGTAGGTGAAACCTTTGATTTCGCACAAAGTAAGCGGACTATGACACCAGATGGACCAGTAGAGTGTATATAAATCACACACCCGTACCCACCCATACTAGCATCAGCAAACGCGACTATACGAACGGAACAATCATCGGTAACGCCCACATGGCGTGGTATGCGTAATGTATCCAGCAACGGAAACTCTTGCATGAGAATGGAAAATCGTTTAAAAATATCGTCCGGCGCGGGATCATCCCAACCAATATTACTCAGCCATAACTCTTTGATGAGCAACTTGGCATAAAATATCACGGGGGCGACCAAACCGAGAACATCAAATAAGCGTGCGACTATCGAGAGTATATTTCTCTTAGTACATTTCTCAGCTACTTGAGCGGAAGTGAAGAAGAAATTATCCTGAGAAGGTTCCCACGAAAGGCCTAGAACCTTAGACACATCACTACCAGCGTGAAAATCAAGGGACTTACGATGCGAGTCGGGAAGACTGTTCAAAAGAACGGGTGAATTGCTACACCATTTAACAAGGTCAAAATCGCCCGATTTGAACATCTTTATAAGATCATGCGATAGCTGCATCGCGGTGTCTTCATTATTCACAGAATACACCAGATCGTCCATGTAGAGACTGGTCTCTGCTACTTTAGCAGCTTCGGGATAATGCGGACTGTCAGAGGCCAGCTGTCGCACAGTGCGCATAGCTATGTAAGGACTCGACTTAAGCCCGAAAGGTAAGCGGTTAAAGGCGAAGGTTAACACAGGTTCGTTCTCATTGAATCGAAACAAAATGCGTAAGTATTTACGCTGGTCAACGGGTACACCAATGCGTAAATACATTTGTTTAATATCAGCATTTATAGCGATGGGAAATAGTCTAAAATTTATTAAAAGAATAAACAAATCTGTTTGTAAATTTGGACCAATATGGAGTACATCATTTAAAGATAACCCTGTATGAGTCCTAGCACTAGCATCCAATACAATGCGCGGCATCGGTTTGTCCGGCCGAACGACAGCGTGATGAGGGATATAGTACCCGTCATCGGAAACGGCAGATTCGTCGACCTGACTTAAATAACCGTTATCCATATACTCTTTAATCACTGCATTATAATTTTTTCGCAAAATCGGCGATTGGCGGAGTTTCCTTTCAAGCGCAATAAGCCGACGGTACGCGGCGGTGCGGGAGTTACCCAACTCAGCAGGATCCTTACCAAAAGCACAGAATATATAATAGTACCTAAAGGCACAGAAGGATAACTCCCAAAAAGAAAACAAACAAATGTAAAATCTATGCACGAAAGAATAGAGTCCATTTTTACTTGCACCTACATCACCCACCTACTTTTATAATAGCCTAAACTTCCCATGCGCAAGCAAAAATGAACTGAATAGTGACGCGCGAGAGTTCATTTTAGTTTATCTGACGCCAACGACATTAAAAGGTTACTGTCGGTCAAGCTCAATAGGGTTGCGACTCGCGAGTTTGGGCACAGTTAGGTAGGAATACGTATTTTATGCATTGTTTAATTACATATATATTTATGTTAATTAATATTAACATAAATAAATATCACTCCTCATTACCTCCTTAAGTCCGTCAAGGAATTTTGTTTTTATCATCAGCCTATATCTTTTTCTGTTTCGTCATCCATTACTTCATATTCATATCGATTGGTACCTAACACAGAATGTTAACAGTAGGTACCTACGGCACCTTACGTGAGGAATAATATATACCTACACCGTGACTTTTTAGTCGCCTTACAACGGCAGCCCAGTTTATGTATCCAATGACTAAAACACGTTTATATTTCAAATTTAAAAATAAAATTTTAATTCGTTATTATGACGCAGTCAGGTCGCAAGTCGGGTTTATAATAATTATTATCTTTTCTACGTATTATTTTTATATTTTTAACCATAATATCATCTTAAGAACAATATTTAAAAAGATTTGAAATGTTGGGCTTTATTACCTCATCCGTGACATTCGCCACCCAAGTCGTGCGGTGCCTCCGCCGCGCGCCACAACCCGCGCCGCGCGCCGCCCCCGCGCCACGCCGTCAACGCTCTTATGTTTAATAGTACAGGAGCAGTGACCCGATTTGGTCGTAGAAATTAATTCATACTAGAGTTTACAGGAAAGAAATGTAGGATGTAGGTAAAGTTGTATTAGATCGTCAATTCTATTGTAATGTTATTAGTAAATTTGACAGCTCTACACTACAAGTCACTGTTTTGGCTTTCTGAATTTTGATAGTCTCAGATGAAAAGTTATTTTTTCAATTACATGCGCAACAGACACTCTTACCAGTATTGCTACTTCCATGCATATTTCAGCGGGCTGGTTGGTGTAAAAAATATGAAATAAAAGCATACATAATACTGATCCGGTTTTATTTTACTTATAAAAAAAATAACGTATTTTATTGAAACAAAGTATTAGGTACACTAATACTAGGAACTCGAATCAAACTACTTATTAACAATTTTGTATGAGTACTATCATTATATAAAAACCAAGTGTACGAGTACATTTTTTCATGTATTTACTTCTTACTCCTCCAAAACGCCCGGTCGGATTTGAACAAAATTAGACAGTGTTGATAAATTAGGTATTTGTTGATTTTTCAAAAAGTGCTGTACTGATTTCTTCTTTCTGGACGTTATACCCTTTCCAACACAAAAAGATTTTTTCAAATCGGTAATTATAAAATATACTTATAAATAAATCTTATATAATATACAGGAAGACTTTTTTCCCACCGTCCAAATTTTTTCTAAAAAATCGATACGTTAAATTTTCATATTAAATTATAGTCTCATTAGAGTTATCCGCTCTGCGTGGTCACCAAACGATGGCTTGAAACGTTCAGAGCGCACCCCGCTTACCATGTTATAAATGGCTAACTTTTAGGTAGGTATCCATTTTTTATGATCTAATATTGAAAACATATTTGAAAGGTTAAACCAAAAACAACAAAGTGGTTTTGAGTGATAAGTGTGAGAACACATTTTTTTTTATTCATAATACGTCCTAAATAAGAAAGTTCTTTAGTTTTATGGGCTCGTTCGCCCACTGAAATATGTATAATTGTATATCGAACATTTTTACACCATAATTATGTAGTTCGATGTTCTTTTTTGACCATGGCTCTTGGTCTATAATTTTATTTACAGCTTGACATAAAATGTAGAAAACCGGAAGTCGCCACTGTCTTCGCACTACCAGCACTTTGAATGATTTTATTTTATTTATTTTTTCACTTATTGCGTTAGTTTTATGGCACAATAATAAATCTAACAAACCTGCGGTCTTTGTTTACATCAAATATCAAAGATTTTAAAACGCTGTCAGAAATAAAAATTTTAGTTCCGTTTCAACCCGTTCTGGCCAAGCTGTAATGAATTTTTTATTTTATTTTTTTTCTCTTAATAAGTTAGTTTTGTGGCACAATAATAAATCTAACAAACCTGCGGTCTTTGTTTACATCAAATATCAAAAAATTTAAAACGTTGTCAGAAACAAAAAGATTAGTTCCGTTTCAATCCATTCTGGCCAAGCTGTAGTCATAACTTTAAAGATCGATTGTTATCGTTTACGGCAAAATAGGTAACTACCTAGTCCTTATCATTTTCATTTCATTCATTTCATTGTCACAGGCCCCGTGTTGCGTGTCTTTGTAGATAAGTAGGTAAAAAAGTCGCGAAGAGAATTACGATCGCTGACCTTGAATGCGTAGTCTAGCCATTTTCTGAGTTTGAACGTGTCTAAACAATAACGTAAACATCTTCCTACTTTCTACCGATCATAATTCGACCTACCTACGTATTCAGCTTAGGTGAGTGAGAGTGATGTCAGGTTTGATAATCATCTATTTTATTTATCATGGTCGTCTTGTAGGCCAAATTTGTAACCTACCTAATCATGCTTAACTGATCATGATTACTAGCCGGTACTTGAATGACATTAATAAGCACGCCACAAGCAGGTAGATAGTTTTTTGATCATTATTAAATATGTACTACATAGATAAATATTCACTTTTTTTCTTACCTTTCGAAATCACGCGGTAGTGTGTGAACCGTGAGGCTCCTATCACTGTCATTATTTAAACAACCAAACGTTATGCAGTATTTTTTTTTCTTCATCATAATATATTTTTTTTAAACTAATGCGTAAATTCAACCAAACACCAAACTTAAATATTATTTAAGTAAGCGCGTGCGTAGTGGGCGGCACGCGGCAACCGACTAAATGTCCACTCCGAAGTGGTCGCCGCCAATGCTTGCAGTTTTATACCTACACTGCGGAGTGAGCCAGGCCTGCCAAAAGGTAAAGCGACGGTATAACGTCCCACATCGTCCCGTGACACGGTCGAGGAAAAAATATTCTCACATTCGGTTTCCTCAGGAGAGAAAAAACGTTTATTATCAATTTCTTCCAATTCCCAAAACTTTTGTAATAAATCATTGAGAGCCAATGCCGTGAAAGAAGAGTTAGGTAAATTTAAATTATCACTATTATGCGGGAAATCACCCATAAAGATATACCCGAATGTGGTCAATAATGCAGGTGGGGCGCGTGAACCAAGATCGACCCTGTTCCCCAAGTAAATGTACGGAAACAGTTGAGCGCCCAACACTAGGTCAATATCCCCTGGAATATTCCAGCTTAAATCTGCGAGCGGAAGCGCGTGGAAGTCTATATTATGGCTATCCCACTTAACATGGTGCGATGGTAGCTGGTCCGTAATGCACTCAACTACGAACGCGTGAATAGTATATTTTTGCTCTGGATATACGCGAGACTCGATATCTAAATGTACGTATCCTATTATCGGTCGCGATACAGAACCAACTCCTTTAACAAAAGAATTACTCAAAGGAATTATCAGTAAATTAAGCTTTCTACAACAGGCTGTAGTTATTAAATTATTCTGCGAGCCATTATCAATTAAGCACCTCACTATTGTTTTGTGACCCGCACTGTCACTTTTATTTCGCGCATAAACCTGAGCTGTCGATAATAGCACTATCGCCTTAGCCTTCGCTGCATCAGCTGCTAATAACACGGCCGAGCTGTGAGCCGAAGACGCGGGCGTCACATCACACGAATCAGACGCAATCACCCGTGCGGAAATATCGACCTTATCGCAATCAACGTAAGAGCGAGGCCCCACAGGCGTACCGGGGGTCGAAAGGAGCGCGGGAGGGGGGAGAGACAGCGGCGCGGGAGACGACGACGCCACGGCTACATTGCAATTCGTCGCTTTAACATCAGCTGTTTGCGGTGTATTTTCTTTATCAAAATGTAATAGTGTATGATGGCGTTTTTTACATAACTCACAGACTGATGTTGATTTGCAGTTACTCAATCCGTGCGATGTGCTCAGACAATTCGCGCACCCACGTTTGGATTTAATAAACTCGAACCTTGTTCTAGGAGTCAACGCGGATTTAAACTTAGCGCAGATAAACAAATGAACATGAGCGTTATCATTACAATACGCGCAGCATGGAACCGCTATCGCGGGTAAACAAGCGGACGAGTCAGCTGACTCGCTCACAACAAACGCTTTTGTCTGTGTGCGTGAATCGCGGGGAGCGGAAGCGGGGTTTCTACTAAAGTTTCTCGCGTTCGAATGATACAAATTCGAGCGTGCCAATATCTTTGCCTGATCTTGAACGAAACTTATCAATAATTTCGTTGTGGGAATTTCAACATCTCGAATGGTAAGTTCAAACGATTGAGTAGTCTGTGCATCGATTTTTCTCATTGCGCAATGCAAAAGAATAAAATCAGCAAGATCCGTAATCCCAAGTTGTTTCAAGGCAGAAATAGACGCACTAAATGTTTCTATGAAAGAATCGAGACTATTAGCGTTAAATGAACAACTTTTTAAATCCAATATGTTATTTAAATAATGCGTACCTAGTGAGCGCTTCTCTTGATATTTTTTAACTAAACTATCCCATAACAACTTGTAAGTATCACCAGTAGGCACAATTCCAGCGGTAACCTTCAATGCGTTGTGTGTAAGCCTACCTATCAAGTACTGCACACGCTGCGAGTCCGTCAGCTGATCATTATCATGGATATTTGACTTAAACGACTCGTAGAAAACAGGCCAATTCTCAGTTTTCCCATCGAAAGATGGCAGCGCGATAGGAGGCAACTTTAATTTAGGCGGTTCAAAAAAAGTCTTTGAGTTACTACTGGGTGATGGTGGCGATTGATAACTGTTTATTTTATTCCTAACACGTTTAATATGAATATACAAATCTTCAAAGGATTCTAAACAAGCATAGTCGGCACTTGAACCAGGTTTTAAACTAATGTTTATTTGATTAATTTGATCGACAAACGATTCAAATTTATCTCGAATGTCATCAATTGTCTCTGACTCAGTCATAAAACTTTCATTATTCCTCGAATCGAACGACGATATTTTTTTGATAAATCGTACAATCGATTAATGCGTTTAAATAACAATCCTTTCTTTTCGTGAAGAATAGTTAATAAATCTTCCGGCTTCAGTTGTTTATCCGTCATTTTGCTAATTATAAAACAAAGACAATAACAATAAATACCTACCAGGCGGTTTGCAATATTATCGCACCCACCAAACAATGAGTACCTACCTAGGTATCTATCTAAATATTAATACGCACAAAGCCGAGATGAGTTGGTAACTACCTACTTATCCACTTACGAACAAAGCGATTTTTTAAATGCGGATACCTACATAGAATGAACTTTACCAATAAATACGTAATGTCGTTCTATGTAAATTATTGCGTATGGTAACCACATATACGCGCGTATGGTAACCACATATAACCGCGTATGGTAACCAAACGCCGGAAAAATAATAATGCGGATACCTACATAGAATGAACTTTACCAATAAATACGTAATGTCGTTCTATGTAAATTATTATATTAATTGAACAGATTTACCAACAAATACGTAAAATCTATTGTCAATTTAATAAGCTGCGGCGTTAATTAGGTATTCATTTACCGAAAGTTTACGTAAATAAATATCTATTGTGCGTTATCTAAACCTATATGATTTTCACCAAAAAAATACGCAAAAATCTAGGTACCTACTGGTTATCTATCCGGTATCGAAGGACCAATAATTATGGTGAGGCGTGTAAATAGCCTGCACCTTTGTGCGGATTGTGAGAAAGTTTGAAATAAGAACCTACGTAGAAGGTGTAATGGCGGACCTAAAACATAAAACTAGTTTTCCTATTGATGAATCCCCGAAAAACCAATACCAAAAAAAAAAAAAGGTTGCACTCCAGGAGTGCCGGTAGAAGTGAAAACTTTTTTGTTACTATGTTTTATTTTTAATTTGAATGACGTCTTACTCATTTTCGATCAGGGTCACGTGACCCTGACGCGAGTTTTAAATTTTTTACCCATTACAGAAAAAGTGTACAACGCCGCTAAAGAAGTTTTCACTTCAAAAATTATTAGCAGCAAACCATGCCCCACGTACCTTGACAATCCAGAGGTCCCACTCAGACCCAGGGAGATGGGAAGATACCTCGTTCATGCGCGCGTGATGGCTTGTTGGTATGAGCTGCCGGCCGGCGAGCAAAATCTTCTTAAATCCACCGGTGGAATGGTTAAAACACCAAAAATCAACACTGCACTATAAGTTCTCAATGAAGCACAGATGCAGGTCCATTTATTTTATGAATATCATCGAGGTTTCACCAAAAAGGAATTTTTGAAAGGCGGAGCGAAGAACACACACAGTGTTCTTTCTTAATGGCGGCGGGAAGAAGGCTCGCCACGCTAATGCCATCTATTGGTAATGTTGCGGGAACACTCAAGGAAGTTTCGATACAAAGGGCGCTGCGGAAAACAAAATATTGGTGCGAGGATTCATCAACAGACAAACTAAAATATGTAATCTGAACTACTAACATATTATATTCTATGGAAAAATCCTAAAATATTATTATTTATTTTATTTATAATGATTGAAAAGGCATTGACGCTTCACCAGTCACTTTACCATTGACTAGGTAGGTATACCTAGGCATCGGACGAGTTGCCAATGAGACAAAATAGATCATGAAATAAGAAAAAAAAGGGCCAGGTGCCTTAACAGGGATAAAAACCACAAAGCTTAATTCGACGCTAATAAAGCTAATGTGATGAGTAATCGCCACATCAAAAAAAAAAACAACGCCTGCAAGAAGGTTGTTTGGTATTGTAAACATCGTGGGAAACACCTGGATGAGGAATGAAAATGTTGGGCAAAAAAAATCTGGTAAGGTTTGCTCAATATACGCAAATAACACATCATTCTTGTCATCTTTTCAAGATCATAGTATTTATGCTGTACCGAAAACTTTGGACAACGGCCTTCGCTTGTGATGTATCATAGACGCTGACTGCAGTCACAGACCTACTGCATGCAGGTCATACAAGCCACTATACGGTTCATGCAGACTACCATGCGTACCAGGTCGATGCGGGTTGGTAAGGATTGCCCAACATACGCAAATAAAAATTATGTCTTTTTTCTTCTTATTCCATCTTTTCAAGATCATGGTAACATGATGTAACAACTTGCCACGAGAACTTTGGCCAACTGTGTAATGTGTTGTAAAGAGTCGCAGCAAGTTTTGGATTGAATTAATTAAATCCTCCGTGGCTTGAAAAGTAATTTTTCAGCATTTCAAGATCATAAAACACACTTTTCCTTTTTAACCTGTTCTCATAATATGTGACAATTGAAAAAAACATGAACCATTCCCGAGTAATATGCGATTTAAAGTTATCCATTTTTCATTCATTAAAAAATACGTGTTTTTTCTATTATTTTCAATAGTAAACGAACTAAAATAGATCTACTGATGCTGTCATCATGACTATTAAGGCTAAAAATATACACTGGAATAGTCAATATCATGATTTAAATAAAACTAAATCAATAACAAACTATTTATATTATAAAATTGTTTATAAATAGGTAAGGCTGATGCCTTACCATTGACTATACCTACCTACACATCGGTCCAGTTGGTAATGAGACAAAATAGATCATGAAATAAGAAAAAAAAAACGGAATTGTATGCGGGGCCACACAGGCCACGATGCGGGCCATGCGGGGTCGGTGCGGGTTGGTAAGGTTTGCTCAATGTACGCAAATAAAACATCATTCTTGTCATCTTTTCAAGATCATTGTATTTATGCTGTAACCGAGAACTGAAGACGCAACCACTTTTGGATTGATGTTGCATTAATGGCCGACTGGCCTGTTGGTCTGGTGGCTAATGACCCTGACTGCTATGCCGGGGGTCGTGGATTCGATTCCCACCCAGGACAAATGTTTGTGTGATGAGCATGATCATTTGTTCTGGGTCTGGGTGTAATTTATCTATAATATGTATGTATTTAGAAATATATAAGTATGTGTATCAGTTGTCTAGTACCCATAACACAAGCTCTGCATAGCTTGGGACTAGATGGCGTTATGTGATAGTTGTGGAATATTATTATTAATTTATAATTAATATGCTCCATGGTTTGATGAGTGGGACTTTTTCAGCATTTCAAAATCCTGTTCTAGTTCTTTGTGTTTATTTGTTACAATTGAAAAACATGAGCTATTTTTATTCCCTAGTTTTGATGCCTTTTAACTTTGTGTGTTTTCATTGTTTCGCGTCTTTTATTTGGAATAGTAAAAAACGGACTAAAATAGATTTAATAATGTTGTTATCGTGACTATTATGCAACGGAAAATTTTAGCTAAGCTAAAAATATGCACTGGAATACCTGTGCTCTAGTCAATATAATGATATTAATAAAAACTATAAGACGATCAACAAACTATATTTGAATAACTCTTATCTTTATCTTTACATATAATAAAATCGTAGAGCTGTCATTCCTGTACATTGAACATTTTTTTCTTTTTGTATTTTTTTCGAGATAAGGGATCGATTCTGATGCCAAATCAACTTTTTTTTTCTTTCGAAATTTTTTATGTTTTTTTGATTTGATCTATCTCTTAAACTACTGTAAAGTTGTCGATCAAATTTTCCTCAAATATTCCTAATAATATGCTTCTGTTGATAGGCTATGTATCATTACGCTATTTTTCCTGGGAGATAAGCAATTTTAAATTTTGTTGTTTTTGTCTGTTTGTTTTTAGTTGGAAGCTAAACCACTGGATATTATTTAGTCAATTTTTCCCCAAATATTCCTTAAACTGCTCTTCTATTAGTAGGATATGTATAATTACGCTATTCCCTTTGGGGGATTAGCAATTTTATAATATGTTGATTTTCAGTCATTGTTGACATTTGTATAAGAACCGCTATTTGAAAACACTGTCAGCGTACTAGCCAGTCTGGTTGGTATCCTGCTTGACTTTCGTGCAAGGGGTCTCTGGATCAAATCTCACTGTTTCTTTTTTCACTTTTTGAGTTTTCTTATATTTGTCCTGAGAGTTTCAAATAATTAAAAAAAATATGTATACTTTTATTTCAATATTATTCGCGATTTTAAATTATTACTATTTTTTTTCAATAGTTTTCTAGGATATAAATCTACACTGATTTAAATTGTAGGTAGTAAGTTGGATATTTTTTTAAATTGTAATTGTTTCGAGGTGTGGAATTTCAAAGATTAGAAAAAAATGTGTTTATTTATGTTTTGAATTGGTGTTCAAACCAGTGCATAGATTCTGTTCTAAACGACGACAAGTTGTACTCATCGAGTCAGATAATTAGTTATTTTTTAGGTATCACGCGGAATGCAAGGGAGAAGAGCAATGCTATCGTACGTTCAATTTGCAGCGATACTGTAAATCAACCCAAAAATGATAGTCTAATGTTTAAAATAAACACGGTTCTTTGAAATTAATGTCGCTCAAATAAGGACGTTTCCTATGCAAACTATGTACCTAGATATAACATTATTGATCTAAACTAATAATAAAAATGCAAGTATGTTTGTTTTTTACCTTTTCACGCATTACTACCTACTGAATCGATCGTCCCAAAATTTAGCATATACGTTGTCAGGAGTATAGACACGGATATAAGGTATCTTACATCCCGAATAACAGAAGAGAGCTGTTGCCGAGAAAACAATTACGTTCATATTCCAGATGGCGTCACACGATCCGTATTGTTTCTCAAATTCTAAAATAACGCAAGCGAAGCCGCGGGCAAACACTAGTCTATAAATAAACATAAGTATAAAAAATCAGAACTACTTGTTATGTAAATTAAATTTAAGTTCACAAATATTAATAAAATGGTTTAAAAGTTAGGCTATATATTACTACGTCTTTTTATTATTTTCCTTGCCATCTTAGATATTTTTTAGGGTTCCGTACCTCTAAATAAAAAACTGAATCTTCATAGGTCAACGCCCGTTTTCTCAGAAAGGCGATATTAATTTCAGGTTGAAAAATTAGGAATATGGTAAGTACTATATTCTATTCATATGATATTCTTAAAACCTGGCTGGGTCATCTTGACGTTCATACGCTTTTTCGACGTGTTTCTGAGAAAAAGGGTGGTGACAGAAAGACAACAATGTGATCCTATAAAGATTCAGTTTTTTATTAAGAGGTACGTAACCCTAAAAATGATCTAAGATGGCAAAGAAAATTATAAAAAGACATAGGAATATACAGCCTAACATTTATACTATTTAATTAATTTTAAATGGATAAATAATTTTCAACTACGGAACCCCACATTGGCAGTGTAGATTCTAGTTAGTCAAGACGTGTATAGATAAAGGTAGCCGGAGCACGAGCTTATTGATTCGATAAGAGATCTTTGATTTTTCAATAAAAAATCTAGTGTGTATCTACCGTCATTTTGATTCTATCAAACAATCAATATGTTGCCAACAAAGTAAGAGGCTAACCAGCAAAATATTTACATTGGGGGCTAACAGAAACTGTGCTTTGTGGCAGTTTTTTATGGCCCAAACCACTAAGGCTGCTCCCACATTTATCGACGCGGAATCGGCTTAAGCCGGTTAAAAAATCCTGATCGCGTCGTCCGTGCCGAGCCGATGCTAATAGTAATAGTAACGTTCTTATTACGTTGACATATAGGAAATTTTGACCGATTCCGCGTCGATAAATGTGGGGGCACCCTAAAACACACACACCACCATCATTTATGTTCCAAAATACCTAATACACAGTTGCTTTATCGATACGGACACATCAAGTTAAAAATAAAATAAATTAAAAACATTTATGGTAATCGTAAATTTTAAGCACTAATCTTTTCTAGAACGCGGACTGCGGACAACAGTTTAAGGATTTATTTCTCGTTTCAAATGCCAGAAGTCTTGGTATTTATTACCTAAAACAGAACTTGCAAGAGGCTTTTTTATTCTAATCGTGAATACCAAACAGATTGTATAACCGGTGCCATTATTTTCCGGTTATGGCCACAGATCTAGAAACCGGAAGATTAAGCTGAAAATAATAATTATGTCCTTTATTTTTTTAGAGGACCAAACGTGAAATAATCTTTATAGATATGAACTAAAGGCTTAGAATGGCCACGTTAGCATATATTTAATCATGATCGCGGGACTGTCTTATCGTATACCGTGGTCCCGGAACGTTACTACTACACTTTGGATTTTAGTCAGTACAAGTCTGACAGTCCCTTCCGTTCTGCCCTGGGTGTGAGAACTCATTTAATGTTTTATCACGGAAAAAAAAACAAAGACTTTTAATCATCATCTGCATACTCTTTCCTAATTAAGGTAGGTTTGGCTTTCAGTCTTATCCATCCAGGATACAGCTGAATATCAATATGTATCTATGTATGTATGTAAGCAACTGCATATCTGACCTCCACAACCCAGTAACTGGGTAATACGATATCACTTGGCAGGAAACACCAAAATTCACTGCCATCAACGTCAACATAATCAACCTATAATGTTCCCACTACTGGGACACAGGCCTCCTCTCTGTGAGAGGGAGTGGGCTGAAAGCTGTAATCCAAGACGCGGGCCCTGTACTGTATGGTAGATGTCACATATCTTCGAACTTTTGGTGAACCCCAACCCACATGCCTATTTTCCTCATAATTCCTAATATTAGGGTTTAAAACGGGATATTTACCATGTTTATTATTTGTTTTGAGTTTCCGATATTTCGGCAAAACTCAAAACACATAATAACCAAACCAAATAATAACTAAATAGTGACCATGTCAGCTTCAAACTTTCCTCCCAATGTTTTCACATTTTGGAGAGCAGTGGTGATGAAATGAATTACTCAAAGTTATGAGCCTGGCTGGGTTAGATTTGAACCCACTACCAAAATTTACCACGGGGCCACCTCTGCTCCGTTACCACTGGGCTACGTAAATACTTCGCTCCAGATAGTGCTACGACTCTACGATCCAGAACTAAACAACAATGATGTAGTTCGAAAGAACTACATGACGCCACAGGTTTTTTAGCATAAAGAAGAAATTCTTTATGCTAAAAAACTTGTCTCGTCATCATGATGATACACTTATATGAAAGCCTACAACGGCCACGTTAGCTGAATAATTATTGATACCAGGAAAATATTATGAATCACGTCAAAATTTGTAATAACAAATTTACAATTCATAAAAATATAAGGAATGGAATTGAAAATTGACATAAATGCCAATTTGTGACCATTTTATGAATTTGACTGCGGACAATGTGCGTGCGCAATTAAATATTTTGAATTCTGTTATAATGATTTTTATTCTTCCTGATCTGCGAGGTTAATCCACGTTTTGAATTATTTTTTGAATACAATTTAGTGTAAGACTTTTAAAACTTTTTTGTAGTGTTTTAGTAGCAGACTCTGTATGACTCTATAGTGTTCCCACTTCTGAGGCACATAATCCGCCTTATGGCACAAAACAGTAGACCTGTACCCTTAGCACGAATTATCCCTCTTTTACTTTACAGCGTCTTTCCAGTATTTACAGTGTTCTTGTGAAAATGGAACAACGCCTCTGGTGTTCGAAGAAGGAACTAATTTTTTCCTTGAAAATTGACAGTTTGAAATTGTCAAAGTTCCAGTTTACTTTACGTATCAAATACTGGAAACTCGTGCTAAGGGTACTGAGATCTCAAACGGCCACACAGCAATATTTCAATGATTCACCTCGTGAATTAATAGGTAATACAAGAATATTCAATGTGACGTTGCTGGAAATCACTGGTTGCGTTTGGAAGGTGAATTATTTGTAATATTGCTAAGAGGCCGATTTAGACCTTCTGCTTGTCAGACTTGTTGTATGTATGTAGTATGTCGGTTCACATGATCGTATTTTTAGAAGCAAGTCGTTTTTTGTTCATTAACAAAGATGATATTGGATGAAACACAAGTAGGATGACAACTAGGGTTGCCAAATGAACATGGCAATAGAGAATCAAGTCAATGTAGAGAGGCACATTTTTTTTTTTTAGCGTGGTAACATCATCAAATGAGTCCTCCAACCCCGGGCAGGGCGGGAGGGACTGTCAGACTTCTACTAACTAAAATCGACGGTGTCCTTCATAGCCTGTTATGTTCCGGGGTTACGGTAAGGGAATAATCCCGCAACCCCGGCAGGCTTTGGCCCTCTGAGAGGGGGGCCCCGTCATTATGCTGACGCTCTTTGAGGCGCGCGTGGGACACAACGCGCCGTCGACCCGGGCATGGTCCTTGGTCGGGCAGCGAGTTGCCCTGTACTCGCTGCCCGCATGCCCGCGCCTACGGTGGCCGGAGATCGTCTCGCGACGTCCGTCGCCGTGGGCGTCCTACAGGCTACACCGCGGTTGGGGCGGAGGGAGGACTCTGTCCTCTCTCGCTCGCGGCGCGCCTCCTCCTTCGCGAGCATTACTGCTTCGCAGAAGGAGGCGACCGCTTCCCACTCCATCTCGCCCCGCAGCATGGCCGCAACCAAACCAATGCTCCACCGTGTCCTCCGGGCGATCTTCCCAGTATGTAGAGAGGCACATAGTCAATGCAAAATTGGAAAGATTAGGTAAAAGAAAAACTGGTTTCGTAGACACTAAAATGGTTCAAATGTTTTCAAACGAAAAGATGCTAAGCTCTTCTCCGCCCCACTCCGCGTCAGTGGAAACGCAACCTAAAGACTGGCCTGTTGGTCTAGTGGTTAGTGACCCTGACTGCTATGCCGGAGGTCGTGGGTTCGATTCCCACCCAGGACAAATGTTTGTGTGATGAGCACGATCATTTGTTCTGTGTCTGGGTGTAATTTATCTATAATATGTACGTATTTAGAAATATATAAGTATGTTTATCAGTTGTCTAGTACCCATAACACAAGCTCTGCTTAGCTTGGGACTAGATGGCGTTGTGTGATAGTTGTGAAATATTATATTATTATTATTATAAAGGAGACCGTTGAGACAAATAATAAAAATAAATGGTTCAGGAATCCTTCACACGCGAGTCCGATTCGCACTTGCCTGTGTTTTTATTTGATTTAATTTAAAAAAAAAGTCTCGCTATTGACTTCTAGGTTCTTATGCCGACTGATGAGCTATTACTCCTAAAGAAACTATTTAGGAGTAATAGCTCATCAGTTGGCAACCCTAGTGTTGGCTGTAAAACTAACCGGTTATAGAAATTACTGAGGCTATAGGGTGCTATAGGCCCGCAGTTAAACTCACGAGAAATTCTAGCTTTTGCCCGGTTCTTGACCCGCAGGAATGACGGGTTTGCGCCATACAGGTTCTAGGCAAGATAACATGTACTTAAAGGTATTCAGGGCCATAACTAGAGAAAATCAAGTGAAACGTGTTTAAAGACTAGGTACATTAAAGGGTATGATTTATTACAAACAGGTTTTAAAATTAAAAAGAAAACCCTGTATGAAGGGTTATTATTCAATCATACACGTAGTAAATTGTTTATGTTGGAATCAGAAAACTTTTACTGTCTTTCCACAAAACAAAAATACTAAACACCCGTTGAACACTTGTCTAAAAAAATTGACAATGTCAAAATGACATTTCTCCTTGTTAAAAGGGTCGTTTTGTAGTTACACTTTTTTTAGACAAGTTCAACGGCTGTTTATCTTTTTGTGGTAAGGCGGTTACGGTCTTCAAAATGAAGAATTTTGTAATAGAATCTCGAGCGTGGCGGGGGATTATAAAGTAGAATCCTGAGCATAGCGAAAGTGTCAAAGCAATTTACTCAAGCTTAAAATAGTGCCGAAAATATTTTTGAAACTGTGAAAGAAGTTTTGATGAGATCTGTCCAGTAGGTCTATATTCTCTATGGATTAATTACTTATTTTAGCCCCTGTTTATGAAGTAGAAACTAGGTCTGTTTGGGCAATTGGGCAGATGGGAAAACAAAAGTTCTCTAATTTACATAACTTTTTAAAATTCGGACCAATATTCGAACAGTATCTGCGATGATATTTTAATAACTACGACTTTACTGACCCAAAGTCCAAACTAATCGAGTTAAGCAGGATTTTGACTTAATATAATTATGTTTAGGCACATATTTATCGTTAGTTTACGATTAAATTGAAGCTCGCAGTTAAATAACGCCCGTATAGGTTGATCTTCATGTTTAACAAACTCAAATCAAAATGGTTCCGAGAATATGATCAATCGGATAATTATATCATAAAACTTGATATGTTATTATCAAGTTTGTCAAACTTCCTACCAAAAAATTGAATAGAGTCGGATCAGTATTTCCGGAGATTACCACCTACAAACAAACATCACCGGGAGCATTCGCATGTAATGTAACATTATAGATTTGACTTTGAGCATTACATTACAATACTACCTCCCTGACTGACGAGCATTCACCTTTGGTATAGATTTGACACAAGGTGCGCATTGTGATGCTCGATTGTCTTCACTCACGTAACGTTATATAATAGTAGGCATACACCATCCTGCCTATCGATATTTGCAATTGTTTTTCATTTGACGCTTGCAATTGTTTCAAATCGGCAGTTCGTCCATATACACCATACACCATCCTGCCTATCGATACGATAGATTTGTCACAACTTCAAATCTGCACCAGTGATGCCAACTCAGCAACTAGATCTGGCTATTATTCGGTGACGACAGCTACAATTTCTAGCACCTTTTCATTTCATCATGAGACTATCGAATTAGATTAAAAAAAGTGGTGCAAGCGATTTTCGACCTTATCGACATTAAAAATTTAGTTTGTTTTTCTCACATTCTCATTCGTTAACATTGCTTCTTCATTAAAATCCGGTTTTTGCATCGTTGTCAATAAGGTCGAAAATCGCTTGAAGGTCGGAAAACATTTGCTTAAGGATTGCAAGTTAAAAAAAGTGGTGCAAGCGATTTTCGACCTTATCGACATTTAAAATTTAGTTTGTTTTTCTCACATTCTCATTCGTTAACATTGCTCCTTCATTAAAATCAGGTGTTTGCATAAATGTCAATAAGGTCGAAAATAGCATGAACCTTTTTTTAACTTGCTTTCGTGGTCCCTTGACACCTCTCAAGTTTTCAATCGTATTTTGGTTTAAAATAAAATGAATAACTCTTTTTTACCCGACTGCGCGACGCAAAGGAGGGTAATGTGTTTATCAGTCTATGTATGTATGTATGTATGTATGTATATATGTATGTATGTATGTATGTATGTTTGTTTCTATGTGGCGTTCTAGATACCAAATGCGTAGGCCGATTTTGATGATTTTTACGTCAATCGATTCGTCTTAACCTTGCGAGTGTCACTAAAGACATGACAGTAATCAAAATTCACCAGAGCGACAACCAGACGACATATTGTCAAAATGAAAAAAAAAAATTTGATGAACTATGTCATGTGGGGTATCGTTGAATAGGTATTTTAAAATCAACTTTAGGTTCCCTTTATCATTTTTCATTTTTAATAATAGTTTAGGATATATAACGATTTAAAGTTGTTTAGCAAAACAATAATTCTCTGAATAGTAACTAAAAAGTATGAAATAAAAAAAAATATTTAACGAAAAACAAAAAACCCGACTGCGTTAAAAAACTAAAAAGAAAGAAACAAGCCCAGTAGTTAAGAATTCACTCATTCACACTCACAGTCGGGGCCCGTTGGGAAGATTTGATTGGTATAATTAGAATGGGCCCCGACTGTGAGTGTGAATGAGTGAATTCTTAACTACTGGGCTTGTTTCTTTCTTTTTAGTTTTTTAACGCAGTCGGGTTTTTTGTTTTTCGTTAAATATTTTTTTTTATTTTACGAGTGTACATGCGATCCATGTGTGTGCGAAAAGCCTCAGTTTTCCTGGTATGGCCACGTTCACATGGCGATTATTTTCCCGTATACTGTATCAGAGGCGTCTCTAGCCCTTGTGACGCCCGTGTGCAACTAGTACCGGGCGCCCTCTAGTCTAGCAGGAGAATATCCGTTCGTTATATTTTCAAACGGAAATTAATTAGGATGCAAATGTTGCAATTTTAAATGATGTCGGCAAGAAAAAAGTTTTTTAGGAAGGAAGAGGTTAAGCGGCAATTACATTGTCCTAATTGTGATATTTTTCGAATCTAAATAGAAAAAAGGGGTAAAATTATTGACTTAAAACATTATGATATTTTATCAAAATAGGAAGTCAGAAGCAGCATCATATTCTTGGTAGAGAAGAGGACAGGTAAAACACACCTAAACACATAATTTTAAACCTTAACTACAAGTAATTGTGGATTTAATATGGTAAAATCAAATGTACAACCACTCAATTAAATCACTTTTTTTCCTCTTGTAGATACACCGCGGCGTCTTAGTTCTTCTTTTAGTATATGCACTTGCATTGACGAATAATTTTCCATATTTCATGCCATCCCCATTCAATTCGATTCGACGAAATGCATGTGTGTTCTACAGTAGTAGAACGAGCGACTAACGGAGTGCTATTCTATATTGTTGCTATTATGGAACAATTTCTGGGAAGTAGTTATTTAAGGAAACTTAAGGAAATAGATTTTTATGCTTTGCTTCCGCGCATTACACGAGCGCAGGGTCTTTGGGAGCGCCGCCCGGCATCGACGCATCTTTGGTGGTGTCGCATTAGAGGGCACTCGGCGCCCCCTTAAACCCGGCGCCCGCGTGCACCGCACACCCTGCACTATAGGTAAAGACGCCTCTGTACTGTATACAAGATTTTATCGAATAGAGCAGTAATAACAGTTCACAAATGAAAACTTAAAAATAGTTTAAACGGCGTTCATACGGGAAAATCCCGTGTTTGAGAAATATAATATTTTACCGTGTACCGTGCAAAGTTGTCCTAAAACTGGTCAACTCTATTCGATAAAATCTCGTGTACGGTATACGGGAAAATAATCGCCGTGTGAACGTGGCCTAACCGTCCCTGTAGAAAAGTAGCTAAAAAGTTTAGCCACAAGTTACACTTTTTAGCTTTTTTTCTAGCACCTTTATAAAATTGGCTAACTATCTATGAAGTTGCTAAGATGGCATCACTGTTGCCGATTTGACGTTGTGTCAAAAACGATTTGATGACCTATCAAAATTGGCATGTCATGCCATCAAATTGGCATTCCACCCCCATACACGTTCAATTCTATTTGAGCAAATTGGCAGTTTTATGCCGAATTGACAAATAGGCAGTATGGTGTATGGCTACCATTACAGGTGAATGCTCGCGGTGAGGGAGCGCCTTTATCTTACTTACAATGTACTGAAAATAAAAGTGTGACGACATAATAAATAGACAGTTTGACATCGTAATAGTAAAGTTGAGACATAATTATTACCAACATGATTTAGCAAAGGGACAGACGTAATGTTAAGAGGCACATTAAAATGCGCACTTCAGCAGTGCGCGTACTAAGCTATTGCGTATAGCCTCCGTGTCCACCGGCAAGGCAGAACAAAAGTTTGCGGACAGAGCAGCATATTTCTTCACGAACATTTTCCCTCAACAAGTATAGCAATGTGAGCACACAACGAGTCCACTGCTCACGTGTGCACGTACAGAAGTATCTAGGAGCGAACATTTTTAGAATATTCGTGAACTATTTGTTCGTGTTTGCCTGTAAGTTCACCAGAGCAAACATTTGTGTCGTACACTGTGCCGCACAGTGCACCGGTGGAATCGCATCTTTATTTTCACTAATAATAATAATGTTTACGATATGACAGTCTAGTTCATTAGTACAATTAAAGATTATACTTACGTGACTGTACTTTCGTACAATATAAAGTCGTTGGAAAAGTAACGTGACAACTAAGTTACTTGTTGTTACGTCTTATCTTCTATATTACAATTACAACTTGTTTATAATTTGAATTAACACATAATACCTACTTTTATCTGTGGGTCTAAAAGTCATTCACTTTCGTGAATTTGTGGAAAATGCACGACGCTCGTGCATTTATAGTGATTTCCAGCAACATCATTGGCTATCATTGTATTACGTATTCATTCACGAAGTGCACATTATTATTGGAATAATGCTATTTGGCCGTTTTAGACCCAGGGGGGTAATAGGATCCCGTGAGGCAATAACCGAACTCAGTTTTCAAAAATGTGATGTATCAATAAAAAATATAAAGTTATAAAGCTTGAAGGCGCTCCCTCACCGTGAGCATTCACCTGTAATGTAACGTTACAGATTCGAACATTTTATCAGTGTCGGAAGACTATCGAGCATAACATTGCGCACCTTGGAGCAAATCTATACTAAATGTACGCGAATGCTCGTCAGTCAGGTAGTATTGTAATGTAATGCATGCTCAAATGCGAATCTATACCTAATGTTACATTACATGCGAATACTCCGGTGAGGGAGTGCCTTACGAGTTAGTTTATTTGATTGGTTGAACGAGCTAATCTCAGGAACAACATGTTCGAATTAATTTTTTTTTTTTGGTTTGGATATTTATTCTATAATTTAAAACACGATATAAACGATGGAACCGAGAAGCGAGTGTGAAACCACGTGGAACAGCTAGTGTAATCATATTAATTGTTACTTAAAGGTAAAAAGAGGAGGTGCTATGACAGGAAACCTCCACGTGCGCCCGTGGACTGGAGTTCCCTCTCGGATACGTCCAGGGGGAAGACCAGTTTTTCGGGCCGGTGCACCCTGGGATGCGGGCAAAAACTCTTCCTTAGGCACTATGTGCCTAAGTGGTCTCTTTGCCCGTATGCAAATAGCCTGTCGTGTGGCTGCTCCAACGCGTGTCCCTCTGATCAGCAGAGGGCACAGCGGCGGGGCGGGCTTGCGGACGGTGAGTGATGGGTAGCTCGCCGTCCGACCAAGGACCAAGCCCGGGTCGGTGGCGCGTCGTGTTTCGCGCCAAATGCCTGCTGGGGTCGCGGGTTTTTTCTTAACCCAGGTTACCGTGGCCCCGGAACATAAAGGGCATAGGAAGGAACACGGGTGGATTTTAGTCAGTAAGAGTCTGACAGTCCCTTCCGCCTCACCCAGGGCGGGAGGACTCATTTGATGATTTTACCACCTAAAAAAAAAAAAATAAAAAAAAAAAGGTAAAAAGAGAACACGGGTAGGTTTATTATTTTGATTATGTTACTTAAATAAACGGGTGAAATTACAAATTAAATATTATGAATTCTGCTCGGGCTGTTATTTATTTATAAATATATCATTTCAATTGATCTCATCCGCTATCATGAGAGCTATCTTGTAACGCATGTGCATTCTAAGGATGGCCACTCCCACGGTCCTTCAGATTGCTGACAACTCTATGTATCGCACGAGGAACACGATGCGCCGTCGACCCGGGCATGGTCCTTGTCGTACGACAAGTCACCCACTAGCTGTCCGCATCGTGGACAGAATAGTATTACTGTTACTGTTTGAAACCTTCAAGTTCACCTTTGACACACACGCCTTATCCCGGCCACACACGTTACTTACAGTATACTTGCGCAAATCCAAACTTGCGGAAGTATGGATTTGCGCAAGTATACTGGAACTTGTGTGGGAAGATCGAACATTGTCACTATCCTAGACTAGACTGGCCTGTTGGTCTAGTGGTTAGTGACCCTGACTGCTATGCCGGAGGTCGTGGGTTCGATTCCCACCCAGGACAAATGTTTGTGTGATGAGCACGATCATTTGTTCTGTGTCTGGGTGTAATTTATCTATAATATGTATGTATTTAGAAATATATAAGTATGTTTATCAGTTGTCTAGTACCCATAACACAAGCTCTGCTTAGCTTGGGACTAGATGGCGTTGTGTGATAGTTGTGAGATATTATTATTATTATTATTATTATCCTGTGTTTGTGCAAGTCTAGATTTGCGCAAGTATACTGGTACGGTGAATGGCCGGCTTTAAAGTGTGGATAGACTTGAGCATTCACTTGTAACAAAACATCGAGAATTCGCCGTTATAGCGCCAAACATTGCTAAGAAAATTTTCACAATCTTTCTACCGAACGCTCTAGAAGTCTAGACTTTAGAGTGTAGAAAAAAGTTTGACGTCAAAAAGTTTGGCGTCAAACTTATTTTCCTTCATGAAGATCGAAATCGGCAAAAGCTCGCTTAGAAAATGCTCTTTGAATTGGAATGCTGGCTAGGAAGCTTTCTGTAATTTATATTGCATGTTCAACTTCTTACCTTACCTTAAACATTATAATAATAACCTTTAGGTATACATTAATTCATTAAAGTACTTCCACATTATAATAATTGTAACACGCGTAGTTATTAGATCCTACACACTAGGCGTCCACCTGAAAAAAATGATACCTGTTACCACTGCCAATACCAATTAGCACACGAAAAGTTAATAAATAAACATCTTGTTTAGAAACCGGATCAAATAAAAAAATAAAAATCATGTCTATAATACGTCTAATTTTGTCAGCATGTGTTAAGATTTTTTAACGTGACTCTGATTTTAGTTGTCTATGAAAAAAATTAATTAAAATGTTAATTATTCTCAATTAAGCTTATCAGTTTACGTCATCTTAATGGCCTTCAAAAACACGTGTCAGGGGACTGAACGCATTTAAAAAAAAAAAAAAAACATCAGCTTGGGAGACAAGCTTCCTCTTCGAGCTAGCTTTTGGCTTTATCTAACACGTGACAGATGTCACGTGTCTTGGAATTTCTAGTTTTAATTATTCGTGATGTTGTAGTTCGGATGGTCCGGGTTTGTTATCCTCCGTCTCTTTCCTACAATAGAAGAAAGTTTAGGAACTCGACTCCTATTGGAGAGAGAGGGTTTTGACCTCGGATTTAGCAAAATATTTTTCACACTACCTACGTAAAACACATTTCACTGTTCATCATAGATTTCCATTTACTTTAACGGAAATCCCAGGTTTTCATGTTTTTCTCGCCTTGGGAATTTGACTATAGCAGTTTCGAGATTCTTATAAATCAGAGAATGTGATAGTGTCATAATGGACGCTACTGAAAACTGAAATTGTCAATTATGCCTCTGTTCAGACACGGCGGGAACCGCGCGATTTCAGAATCGCATGGAAATCGCGTGAGTCTTATTTGTATGAGTTATTAAGTAATCGTTCAGACATAACCGCGCGATTCCCGCGCGGGAATCGCGCGGTTCCCGCCGTGTCTGAACAGAGGCTATGTCACAGTATGTTGGGCAGAAAAAAAATTAGAATGTCATTGACACGCAAGAAGAATAATGTTATGAGAATTTTAGAAGAATATCGTTTTACCCACGCCGAATTTTTTAACTCTATTTTTTTTTTTTTTATTATTATGTATCTAGGAAGGATAATTATGAACACGGCATTTTTTTATATTGTCATGGAAGTTTTTATAATATTTTATAAGTTTAGGTAGATAGACATTTCAATAATACTTAACATTGACACTGCATGTTCAGATCGACCTGCGCAGGAGTTGATTTATCGAGCACGAGTGCACCATTACAAAGATTATAATTATGCAGTAGGACAATGAGAATTAAATTAAAACATTAATATAAATGAACAATATTATTATTCAACTGCCAATCTTTCATGTTTTATAAGTTTTGCTACGCAAATTTATGTGGTTACAACGCATGATATCGTTAATTAATTCAAAGTTAAATTAAAATAACTAGTTATTGTTTTAAAAGATTTAGTTCTGGTTATTAATGATTTTTTACAGTGGCGTAGCGAGGCTGAATCTAGGAAGGGGCAAGACGACTCTGCAAGGCCCTTTTCTACCACCCCAAGTCATCTATACCAAATGTGATTGTCAGCAACATCAGCTTTGCGAAGCTTCTTTGACTCTTTCAGTTCCCAGTTACAAATAAAACGTCTTAACCACTTCCCTGTCCGATGAATCACATGTGATCCACGACTTTTTTTTTTTTTTTGGGACAAACCCACCACACTATTCCCAAACCACTGCAACTCCTGAAAGCCAGAATCAACAGTGGCAACCACCAGAAAAGCGCCGAGACAATGAAGTCTCGACGTGTCCCGGAGAATGAATTTACCTGTCTTGGATCCTGCACGAAATTAATCAGAAAAGAATAGTGGAGGAGTAGGAAAAATATGTTTCCACTTCCCTCCATGCAAGCAGGAGACAGAACAGAACAAGGCCAATAGGCACAAAGGGACATTACAACTGGGAGAAGCCCAGTTGCCTAGCACCACGGGTAAAAATGATTACTAATATTAATGGGTCCTAAATTGTGAGCTGCTATATTTGATTCCAATAATAGGTATGGCAAAAACGCTTGAACGCACGGAAGTTTGTTCGAGTTTCGACAAGGTCCGTATAATAAATGACTCCAGATGTAGTCTGAACGGCATCCAACATAATGTTGCGTTCGTTTTGCCAAAGAATACACTCCCAAAGAATATGATGTGCTGATTGTTCATATTCACAGTCAGGTGTTGAACATTGACAAAAAGGCGAGGGAACAAGCTTGAAGGAAAACAATTTACTTTTAAAGTTACCATGTCCGGTGAGAAATTGGGCAACACAGTGATCCACCTCCAGCCACGTCCTAGCCAGCCGCTCACGAACGGATGGAAAGAACTGGTAGAGGTGCCGTCCCTTGATAGAATTATCCCACCTATTTTGCCATTCTGATAAAAGATCCTCCCAGACGTCGCTCTGGGGTTTGAATAATCGAGATATCTTATCACGGTCACGTTGCGGTAGAAAATCAGCGTCAGTGGTCTCCCGTGCGGAAAAGTACATTGCAGCGCGTCGTTGCACTTCAAGATCTACTGGTAGAACACCAGCAAGTACAGGTAAAGCTTCAGTACTGACGATCCTATACGCTTTACTTAAGAATAACAAAGCCAAGCGCTGACTCTGAAGCAATTTACGTCGTGCCCCACCTATGGTGGCTCTATCGGCCCAAACAGGTGCCCCGTAGCACACACAGCCCAAGTAAGTAGCCCCATAAATAGTTTTTAAGGTTAAAAATGACAAACCCCAAGTAGATTTAGATATTCTCGTTAGGGCATAAAAGTTATTTTTAGCTTTTTCACCAACCGTTTTTATATGTTCTATGAATGTGAAATTCCTCTCCAAGACTAAACCAAGATAGTACACCGATTGTTTTCTCTTAACGGGAACATTATTGAATTTAATACTAGGCCACGATTTAAGGTCACCCTTTAAAATGAGTTGATAGGTTTTTTGTGGTGCAAAAGTCAGGCGGTTTCGATCGCCCCACTGAGATATTAATCGTAGGCAAGTGTCCACGACTATTGTTTAGGTATTGTGTCTGCTGCGCGGACAGTGAAAGTGTTAAATCTTACAAAATCGAATCGCGCGAATATGGAGGTGCTAGACCTAAACGTGCATATGCATTTCGAGGCCTCTTAGGTTCTTCCAGTTCCGTTCCCACTAATCGGATACCACAAGTTTATAATTGTAGATAATATTAATTTCTTAGAAGAAGTTTAGTTGCACTGCTTTACTGACTGGTTACAAACTTGTGATCGCCGTTGTCAAGATAATTTTTTCTGAGCGCGAGCCCGAGGGCTAGGGTCCGCTTTGCCCCCGCCTTGATACGCCACTGTTTTTTTTATTTTCTAGACCAAACATTATATGCATACCAAATTACCTCCAAAACACGTTTTACTTAATTCAAAACTAATCTTTCGTCTTTTTATTTTATCAGAATAGGCTTACTCACTCTAAAAGTAAACCGGTTCCATTTGAGAAACCAATTTTCATAAATTAGAATACACGTTTTTACTTCCATATTTAAGTTTAATTTATTTTAATTTTAAAATCCAGCCGAATAGCGCGCAGAGACGTTAACCTATCCCAAGCGTAAAAAAATTCACATTCGAACATGAACCTTCTTCTTTTGTTATAAAGTTGATAATCTGTTATGTAAGTATGTAGATTGAGGTAGGTTGCATTGTTGCGTCTCATAAACTAAAATAAATGAAAATGTTTTGATACATATTAAAATATGTCTCAAAACATTTTCATTTTCAATTTAATTTCTTACTCGTTTCTAATTTTTTATTCATTTCCATTTTCAAATTGAAATTGTTTGTAAATTCGTTCTTCTAATTTAACTCTCGAATTAAGTGAAGAAGCATGAAAAAAGATTAATTGCGTCCTGCGGAAAATTCATACTATTCTATTTTTTTTCTTTTTGGACTTTAATTTTCAGAAGGTCCCATACAAATGGACATACCTGCATTACGTACCTAAGTCGTCTACAAAGCGACAACTAGAGACATCTATGGAGCAATAGAAGATCTAAAATTCTAAATCCTTCATCGATCAATTTACTTTTCGGTTGATTTAGAATTTTATGTACAGGGTTATTTATAGAAATGATAATCCTTTCATGGGCTAGAAGTAATTATCTTGTTGCTTAAAATTGTGTTGTTATTTGCTTGTTTAAAACTTTAAACAAGCTTGACTATTAAAACAATCCCTGAGAAATAAAAATAAAGAGGGGTTTCATTATGACACCAAGAGCCAACCATCCAATAAAGAGTAGAAGTTCGTCATTGTCGTTGATGCAAAATTCTATAAAGCACACGGCTTCTCACCTTAGAAACTATGTGTCAACATCGGCCTCAATATGTAAACTATCTGATGATGTAAAAAAAAACATTTCCCCCATCAAGATTAATAATAATGTGGTAAAAACTGTGCTGTGGACATCATAGTGCATCGACCCGGAAGATGGAGACTGCTCTTAATGACTTTATACGACTGATGACGACTTTTCTACTCTAATACACATGCTTTCATAATCCGAACGTCGTAAATTGTCGTTGTTGAGAAAAATGGTTTACAAATAGTTGTTGCAATAATAAAAATATGATTCGATTAACATAACTAGTCAGGCAACGATAGAGTTTGACGTTTTTTAAGATTTTTTTTCCATAGTTATGGTTTCTAAACCATTGACCGAATTCGAGTACTGCTCGCAACAGAATTATTCTTTCCGCAAACATGCTTACTTTATGCACACTTTTACAAAAAAATCTACAAAAAGTCAATGATTTTTTTCAATACGGTTCAATTCCGGGTCGCCGGACTTAACTGCCTGCCTGCTATTGTAGGATCTCGTCCCGCCTGCTGGGGGGGTATTACAGGGTTGTTCCGGCGAGTGTAAGTGACAGAGCTATACAAGTCGTCTAGCGCCATCTCGGTCACTCACTGGAACAAGCCAGGTTTTAAGACGTTGTAATAGCTCCCTGGTGGGCTATTACAACGTCTTAAAACCAGGATTGTTCCGGCGAGTGAAAGTGACAGAGCTATACAAGTCGTCTAGGACCATCTTGGTCACTCACTGGAACAGGCCTGGTTTTTAAGACGTAATAAACCCCTGGAGTCATTGGATAATTTTAAAATGATAAAAAACGGTAGAAAAAATAGCCTATGTAAAAGTTTCTGTGAAATCTTACCAACACTTGTCCATGCTCTAGAAACACCGTATCACTCTTATCAAAACTATCGGATTTGTCTATTATCTAGGCATGATTTCGGTATTAGGTAGGTACTGCCCTTAGACTTTGTTAGTTACCTTGATTTTACCTTGATACTTGATTAGGTACTTATTGTGTCATTTGTTATTAGAATCTTCGGAATTGTAATAGGTATAAAAAATAATTCATTCAAGCAATCTACAATCTTCCATCCAATTTAAAAGAATCATTAAATAAACTCGTAAGTAGTAACATCGTTGTAACAAGAAAAAAGAATCATTAAAAAAATACGTAGGTACTTACCTAATCTTTGATGACTGTTTTAAATTAGCCAACCTGGAGGGCATCAAAATCTTTCAGAGTCATAGTAAAAGTAACTTGGAAACTTCAGTTATTTCATGATATTTGCAATTCTGGCACGTTTCAATTTCAGACCGTCACCGTCACACCGCCTACGCCTGTGCCACGACAGTGTACACCATCGTTCATATTTGTGTACACCATGGATTTTAGTCAGTAAGATTCTAACAGTCCCTGCCGCTCTGCCCTGGGTGGGAGGACTCATTTAATGATATAATGACCACGTTAAAAAAAAAATAGGCGATACCTCTGGTGTTGTGCAGGCGTCCATAGGTTACGGGGACCATTTTCGATCATGCGAGACATAATTATGCTTGTTTATCACCTCAATGATAATTTACTTTTTAGACAATCCCACACGTAAACAATTGATTATTCCTATATCCTAGTTGACAGAAATATGAATGCATGGGCTTGTTCTTTTTTAAAGGCACATGTAAACAATACTTTGACTACATTGCGATTGATTCATCACCAAAATTCATTGTCCACTTAAAGTACGCTATGAAGTCAATATATTATGCAATTTCTTGCATACACCTTACGATAAATCGTTACGATTAGTCGGTACAGTTCAAACTGCAACGATAAATCGACAAGTGTGTATGAGTGTGTGTGAGTTTGAACTGTACCGACCACAGGTACCGACTAATCGTAATGATTTATCCTAAGATGTGTAGCAGCCATTATACACACAAAAACGCATTGATTGACTTAATTTTAGTTTACAAATATGTACTTTAATAAAGATTATTATTTGTAGAAGGTTACAGAATGATGAGCACGCGCCGATAGACTGCCATTGAAGTGTTATCAATGCCTACAAGAAATTATTACAAGAAAACAACTTAGATTATAAGTACATGATCTGTTTAATTATAATATAATTAGTGTACTAAAAATAACTACTGTAAACAACTGTTTATTTTATCATAGATTGTCCATGACAACAAGCCATGTCACTTTTATCGTAAATAGTTATTTGTTATGCAAGGCTGCAAAGTTGTTTTTTTGCGCGAGTACTTCAATGAAAAACTGAGCAAGTGAAGGATTCTAGGATTGAACAGCGAGAGTTACTTTGCTGCTGGGCGCAACACACAACTTTTCACCTCACTTAGCGAGAAAATGCAGTGGGGCCGGCTCGCCTGACAGTGTAGAAAATAAGTGAAGACGTGTTCAATTTACATAAAAACGAACAAAAAATGCCAATGTTTTTGCACATATTTTTAAACGAAGCCTATATCAAATAAATCTACTCAGTTCTATCATTGAACTTTTGCAAATAGGTCAAAAAATACTGAAGTGGATAACAAAACCTATGTTGGGCTCTAATGTTTTGACTCTTCAAAGTGGAACAACGACTTGCACTAAGACAACACATCCGCAAACATTACTAGCCCAGTTTCAAGCCAAAAATATTATGAATTAGTCTCTTCGGACACAAGGCGACGCAAGTTTCCGAAACCTTACGCGTGCCTGTGTACGAATCTCTATGGATTTTTATTGAGATTGTCACCTGCATACTAATTCGTACGGTATCGGAGACTATCGTCGCTTTGTGTACGGTGGGACTTATTGTTTAAATGACCTATTTATTATAGAATAATTCCGCAATTGGAAAGAGAAATCCATTGTTTTCTGAGTAGGTAATAATTTATAAGTGCGATATTATTATTTGTTACGTAAATAAAAAATAATACATTTACGTAGTTGATGAGCTCGTGTTTCCTTGTAAATAATTATTATAAAGTACCCAAGTAATTAATAAAGATTTATTTTTTCAGACACGTTCCAGACAAACGAAGGAATGGAATGTTCCAAAGTGTTACCAACCGTTTGTTTTTGTCAAATTATAATTTAAAATAATGAGGTTACGATTCGTTTATTTTGTCAACATTGTAACTCATTAAAAACGTAATCAGTGGTGGCAAACAACATGTCTACGTACCTATCTATATGTACTCGTATATATATAGATCTATAAGTGCCAAATACTTCTTAGTACCTATAGAAAAGGGAATATTTTGTACTGTGATTGCAACGACACGACTGCCGAATCTTGTTTGCGATCTCAGGTCCATGAATGAGCAGCTACTACGTCCAAAATGGATGAAATTTTATTACAAAACTTTTTATTATATTCATGAAACAAAAATCTTCTAAAGAAGAAAAAGAGTGGGAAGAGCCCGAGGTGTAATGATTACCAGACACACGTGACAAGAATAAACAACCATATTAAGCAAGTTTTATATACAGATTCGGGAGACATAGGTCATTCATTTTAGTAGATAATAATGTAGTTACCGATAAACTATGTTCGGGTTATTTATAACAACATGTTTACGGTTTAATTTTGGTGCTAGCACTCATTCATGTTTTGTAAGCGATCACCCTGTGACGAAAAATAAGTATACAGGCGACGTACGACGCGCAGAATTTTATTATTTTGTTTTATGTGAAAGATATAATTAGTTATTAAAAAGTTTGCGCACCGAGAAATTGTTTACGCACCTAGAATTTTATTAGGGACTTGTTTACCGGCATCGAGTCGAGTATAAAAAGGCTGGTGCTATTTATTATCCAGTCATTAAATGAGGATACATCTACGGTGTGTTATTATTTCAAGACGTTCCCGAGGCTCCTGGAGGACATTAAGTGAGTTTCTGTGTTTATTTTTAAATTCAACTTTATTTTTTATCACTATTGTTACTACGTCATTGATTTTTACGCACTGAGGGGTGGTAAAAATTTCAGACTACTCTAATTATGCAAAACAACAACTTTATTATAATGTTTAAAAAGATTTCATTACTCCTGTATTTTTTTTCATATCTCAATGTATTTTTTTTCTATTTTCCTAATTTTCCCATTACTGTATTAATTTTGTTAACAAAAATAATGTTTTCAGACCATAAGAAATATGGAAATCTTGAAACAAAGAAAATATCTGAAGACATTTTAAATTAAAACAACTATTCACACCTTTGTCAGGGGTTTGCAGCCAGTAAGCCCCACTAAAGGGACATAGGGTGATTTCAAACAAGCATTTTTTTTAATATACTTTGGCGTATCTGGCTGCTTGTGTAACGTTAAACGCGCAAATAAATCAGAAAATTCCTAGTTCATCTCTTTTGTTTTGTTAAGCGCCCTTCTTGGGTGTGGTTTATTAGTAGAAACTTAGACGAAGCGCAGGTACAGTCAGCATCGAAAGTTGCTGACCATATTCAGAATTTAAAAATCACTGTACACCATTCTATTACGAATTATTACGGTGTCCAGCGATTTTAAAAATCGGAATGTGGTCCGCTACTTTTGATGCTGACTGTACAAAGTTGGGAATCACAGTACCTAAACTAACGATCTTCTGTTTGTTTTAGCTCAACCATCAAAATGCAAGACAAATACTTCCTTCTGATTACACTAATCCTAGTGATAACACTAAGTGAACACATGGCTTCATGCCACATCCTTACGTCAACAAACACTGATGTTTCCATACCAAGTTGTATGAAAATGCTGACATACGCAGTCGTTGATGTCTTGTGCCCTAAATACGCTGCATACGAAGACTACTCTTCCGGTAAGTAATTACCTTATGTAATAAGTATATAAGGGTGTTAATCGAGTGTAGAAAGATGTGATAGATTGATGCAATGGACCCAGTTTGTTGTGAGTTATTAAGTGTCGTGGAAGATGGGAATGAAGAATGACTGATTGTCTTGTAATGTCCGGGTTTGACCACTTATTTTGCTCTACATACAAAGCAGATATATCGACCCATATTTTTATATCTTTAGTAAGTAAAATATATTTCCAGTCTTCTTGTATTGCTCTATTTTCTGCTCAAAAATAAAACTTTTGTTTGATTGAACGCGGTAAACTCAGGATATACGAGTACTAAATAAAATCGACTAATAGGAAAATAGCAGCTGATAAAACCGCGTGGAAAAGCTAGTAATTCCAATAAATGCGCAGGTGGGCTTCGAACTATAATCGCTGATCTAAGTACAACATAGAATACAATAATGCGCTTTAATTTAGAAATTAATTTTTAGTACTGTTAGAAAAAACTTCGTAGCAAATCGCAGCAAAGCGATCTACCTAAATGCTCATTAAGTCGATGTTTCTAAGAATCAGGCGCTTAATTTGTAGGTCAATTATATACTTAGGTCGATCGAAGGATTTCCTTTGAATGTGCTCCTTGTAAAAGCTCTTGAACAGAGGGCTAGATCAATAAATGTCATGACACAGCAAATATGTGATTTGTTAAGAACATGATTAAAGGTAGGTACGCCGAATGACTTTTCATACAAACTCGCAAATCTCCTTATTTTTCGAAATAACTGGTGGCCTACCATCAACTCAGTTTAGGCTGTGGGAAAGAGACAGAGCTATAAAAGTCGTATCCATCTCTTTCCCACAGCCTAAACTGGATCGTTAGGTAAGGCTCCTGGGACCGATTATAATGACACTTCATACGCATTAGACCTCCTGACCGATTTCGACCACTGTGAGATAAGCCATCTGCATTCTGTAAGTCGCGGATCATATTGTAGTGCACAAGTGTGATTGCAGGCACACATACACTCTCTCTGTTCTTTAGCTGTCACAGTCCGATAGGATTGCAATCTGACACGGCCGGAGAGAGGAGGTTAAACTTTCCAAAGAAACAGAGAAGTCCATTTTTTTTAATAAGCCATTTCGTAAAATAATTATGTTCTCATAGACCTGCTAAAGGCCCGGTGCGTGCTTCGCTACTTTGACAGCAGAATCCCCATTGACAAAATGATTCGTCATTTATGGAATGCATTTTTAACAAAAATTGTGTTAAATGAAGAACCGCTCGACCGATTTGTGCAAACTTCACATAAACCATCTGCAGTTCAGTTTAGTTTACGAAAATCACAATGAAAAGTGACATAGACTTTTATATTATATTGATGTATGTGCGTTTGAAATGTCATTATCATCAGTTCAACAATTTCGAAAAGAGAACTTTGAAAGTTTGTATGAAAAGCCGCATTCAGCGTACAAGCTGTTAATAGCAAACACCTGCTTACATAAATGTATCTTATATCAATAATATTCCAAGCACCTTGCGATAAGAACATGTTCCAGGATTTATATTGTACTTTGTAGGTCATTACCTTGAGAAATATGATTTGAACTAGATTTTCTATGATTGATAGATAAGTATTGCTAATGGTGTAAAGTTGACGTATAGTTATTAGCATTTAATTTATGTGATTTCTGA